>CM076573.1:253192540-253542237 GCA_034641835.2 Pinus albicaulis
GGTATGTTAATGCTAGTAAGAGTTTTTTACTGTTGATGATCAAACCCAAAGATGATGCTGAAAATGAAGCCTTCCAAGAATGTGATGAAAAACTTAAATCTTATTTGATTGAGGTTGTTAACACATATGATAATATGTTTCAGGAACCTGGAGGATTGCCTCCTAAAAGAGGAATACAACATGAGATCCAATTGCAGCAAGATGCTCCTCTTCAAAACATTGGCATGTACGACATATTAGCTATGGAGAATGCATAAATTAAGAAGAAAATCCAAGAATTTCTTGATAGAGGGGTCATCAGACTAGGCACATCTCCTTGTGAGTTTCCTATTGTTTTGGTACCAAAGAAGGATGGTACATGGTGCATGCGCGTGGAATTTAGAGCCTTGAACAAAATCACTGTAAAGAACTGTTATCCTCTTCCTCGTATCGATGTTTTGATTGATTAATTGAAAGATGTTTATTTCACTAAGTTGGACTTAAGAAGTGGTTATCACCAGATTAGGATTATTGAAGGAGATATTTGGAAGACAACTTTCAAAACAAAGCAAGGTTTGTTTGAATGGTTGGTTATGTCATTTGGGATTTTCAATGCTCCTACACCATTCATGAGAGTTATTAATTATGTTTTAATACTATTTTTTGATGATTTTGTGATAGTCTACTTAGATGATATAATTATTTTCAACAAGACTCGTGAATAACATGTCAAGCATGCTAGAAAAGTTCTATATGTCTTAAAGAAAGAAAATTTGTTTTTAAAGATGTCTAAATGTGAATTTGGGAAAACCTCTTTAGTATATTTGGGTCATATTTTTGGAGAGGGAAATTGAAGATAGATCCATCAAAGGTTGAAGTCATTTTGAATTGGCAAAAACCAAATAATATAACAAAGGTTAGAAACTTCTTGGGAGCAACCTAATATTGGACAAAGTTCATCTCTAACTTCTCATCCATTGTAGATCCATTACATGCTTTGACAAGTGTGAAACATGTTTTTCAGTGGGGAGGAAAACACCATAAAGCCTTTAATGCATTGAAAGAGAGAATTAGTACAACACCAATTCTTCCACTTTTAGATCTTAAGCATCTAATTGAGATACAAACTGATGCAAGTGATTATTCCATGGGAGAGGTTTTGATGCAACATGGTAAGCCTATCCGTTATCATTCTAAAACATTTACTAGTGTAGTGATTGACTACCCAGTATATGACAAAGATTTGTATGGTTTGGTGCAAAGTGTGAAGAAATGGAAACATTATTTGATGGGTAAGGAAATTATCATTGACACCGACCATCAAAATTTGTAATACTTATAATCACAAACCAAGCTACAACAAGAGAGGCATTTCAGATGGATGGATTTCTTACAACAATTTCACTTGGTAATTAGGTATAAGAAAGGTATCTATAGCAAATTTTTTATATGTTATCTAGACCATTTTTATTGCATCCATTATTCTTAAGCATATTTCTATCATGCATGAGAGATATGTTGAAAAATATGCTTTCGATGAAGATTTTAAGGATGTAAATGAAACTTTGTAACAAGGCAACAAAGTGGAGGAATTAGATTAGCATGTTTATGATAAATTTTTGTATCATATTCGCAAGTTATGTATTCCACAGGGTGAAAGAGTCAACATCATAAGGGAAGCAAATACTTCTCTTATTATTGGCAACTTTGGTGTAGAAAAAATAGTGGCACAACTACAAAGGTATTGCTATTGGCCTCATATGAATGAAAGTGTGTCATGATATGTAAGAGGATGTTCTATGTGTGCTATTAATAATCCTAGCAATAGAAAATTGGGATTTTATACTCCACTTCTTGTTCCTTCCCATCATTGGGAAGGTGTTTCTATAGATTTTGTGGGAGATCTACCTATGTCTAGGAAAGGTCATGACTATCTTTATGTTGTTGTGGATTGTTTCAACAAAATGTGTATTTTGATGCATTGTAAGAAGCTGGTTACAATTGAACAGAATGACAAAATGTTCTTTCAAAATGTATGGGTGCATTTTGGGTTTCCTGCATGCATGATTTTTTATCGAGATTCTCGATTTGTCGTGAAATTTTGGTCAAGTTTATGGGGACTCATGGAAACCAAGTTGAAGAAGAGAACAACATTCCATCCGCAAACCAATGGCCAAACAAAAGTGGTGAACAAAACAATAGTAAATCTCATTCGTAGTTATTGCATCAAACATCCTAAACTTTGGGATGGACATTTTTAGTACATCCAACATGCTTACAACAGGCCCAAGCATTCATCGACTCAAACATCTCCATTTGAGGCATGCTTAAGATACTTACAAAAATTTCCCTTATATATTATCTTTGGGAAATATGTCGCTATTAATGGACATAATGACATAGATAAGGCCAAGTGATTCATTGAACAAGTTCAATTGGTGCATCAAATGGTTCAAGAAGAGTTGGAAAAGATTCAAGCCAAGTACAAGACAAGACATGATAAGCATCATGTTGATCACAATTTTCAAGTGGGTCCAGATGAAGTTTGGATTTACATTAGAAAGGAAAGACTTCAAGGAGAAGGTACGAAAATCAAACCAATCAGATATGGTCCATTCAATATCTTAGAAAAGATTTTTAATAATGCTTTCCAATTAGATTTTCCTCCATATATGCAAGTCTATGCAGTTGTTAATGTTGAAAACTTGAGATTATATGAACCTCCTTTGTTTGAACATCAAGGAGAGAATGTTTAGATTCCTACAATTGAAGATTCTCTTCTGAATATCTTGAATAATTGTTCAGCAAGATACCATTCTTGACAGGAAAACAAGAACTTCAAGATAAGGGAACATGGAGTACCTTAATGTGGGGCTCAAAGGTACTAATACAAACAATTCCAAATGTATTAAGATTGGAAGGGTGAGGGAATTGTTCCCTCATATTTATGTTGACTGAAAATGATATTTTTGTGGTCCAAAAGCTTCCAATGGGGAGGAATAATCATGGGGATCAGTAAAGTGCTTGAAACTAGTGCCAAAATGTAGAGCTCATCGTACGAAATCCAACAAAACTTGAATCGCTCAAAATATGTAGTGTACCTAGAGGGGATAATATCAGATCTGGATTCCTTGCAGAAAAATACCCAATTTCAAAAAAAAAAATCAATCGAATCGGAGTCTGGATGAGAGAGTTATCACTGATTTAAAATCAGCCATTTTTTCAGAAATTTTGTGACGTCGGGGCAGTTGCAGCGCAAATTTGTGTTTCTAGAGTGCTTGGATCGGGATTTCAGCCATATGGTTAGATGCAGAATGGCTATTCCATTTTCGAAAACAGGTTGTATTAAGGATTCTGAGTTATATTGACCGAGTAATGTCCATTTTAAATTTTTTCCAAAGAAATTTTTGGGTGGCGAGTTTGTAGAGCAGATATGGAAAATATGGTGAAAATTTTTCAGAAATAAATATCAGATCTGGATTCCTTATGGAAAAATACCCAATTTCAAAAAAAAAAATCAGTCGAATCGGAGTCCGGATGAGGGAGTTATCACTGATTTAAAATCGACCATTTTTTTCAAAAATTTTGTGACGCCGGGGTAGTTGCAGCACAAATTTGTGTTTCCAGAGTGCCTAGATCGGGATTTCAGCCATATGGTTAGATGCATAATGGCTATTCCATTTTTGAAAATAGGTTATATTAAGGATTCTGAGTTATATTGACCAAGTAATGTCTTTTTTAAATTTTTGTCAAAGTAAGTGATTTTCTGCAAAACCCTTACTTTATTTTATGGATTCTCGCAAGATGAAGTTTACAGGAAAAGATGATGGCCCTACTATTGAAGATTTTTTACAACATCTCAAGGCTCAATATGCAAGTTTTTGGATATGCTCCATAGGGCTTCATATGAAAGATGAGGCAAATAAATGGTGGACCTCACTTGACAGCTCAGTGAGGAAACTTCCCGAGAAAAAACTTGAAAAAGTCCTTTTGGACAAGTGGTCTCAAGCGGAAAAGAAGGATAGCAAGAGCCATAAAGACTTATTTTCTACTAATATTTCCATATTACGGGTTCATGGAAGTATTCAGAAAGAGAACATCGTTGTGTCTATCATTCCTAGTTGTAAGCATAATTGTATCAATGTGAATTTGGCTAAAAAATTGCAAGTTCCAGCAAAGCATATTGAAAACACACATGTTGATAATAAAGATGTTCAAATTTATAAAGATTTGAAGATTTCTATGGATAAGTATGTGTTGCATTCTGATTTTTATGCTTCAGATATGGCTGTTGTGGATGTTGTTTTGGG
The DNA here is from genome assembly GCA_034641835.2 of Pinus albicaulis. Lineage (NCBI taxonomy): Eukaryota > Viridiplantae > Streptophyta > Pinopsida > Pinales > Pinaceae > Pinus > Pinus albicaulis. Next base: position 253,196,830 of record CM076573.1, read on the forward strand.
ACATCCTTGGATGGAATCCGTTGGTTCTGTCAATTTTAATGTGCAAAAGAAATTCATGAAGCTCTGGTATAAAAAGAAGAAAATTACATTGCACGATATTTGCATTAGGAACCATGCAGAGATCGAGGAGGAAGAAGAAAAAATATCTAACGACACAGACACATCAAATGATGAGCCTTTGATGGTAGACAGCCAAACACAGACATCAAAGCAAATACCAACAAAAGAACCAGACACCACTCCATCACCAATAATGGAGGAATTAAGGAAAGATATTACATCAGTTAAAGCTTCAACATATCACCACCCGCATCACCTAGCAAGACGATAACCAGCAAGGTGGCAACGAATTAGCAACAAGGACAACAACCCCTGGACGACACATAGAGAGGTGCGACGATCCACTAACAACACATCAACAATGAAGAACCACCAGAACCTGCTTCCATCTCAAGCGAGCGAGGCACCGACTAGATCAAGTGTTCACATTTCCCTTGGATGGCTAGATGCAAATGAATTGTACCAGTGGAATACTCTTTTGAGTAGATCTTATTATTTGTGTTCTTCTCATGTTTCGGGGACGAAACATGTTTAAGGGGGGTGTAATGTAGTGTACCTAGAGGGGATAATATAGGGTACAGAGGGAGGTACCCAAGGGAATAATATGATGTAATAATATAAGAATGATAAATAAATGGGTCATAGTTCATAAATAAAGTGGTTAACCCACATTATGTAAGGGACCACATGTAGCAAGGGAATAAAGTGATAAGCCCATTGTATTGGATGTATGGTATTGAGAGACCCATGGTATTGCATGTATGAAACCTATATAGAGGTTAGAGACTCTCCATTGAGGGATGTCAAGGATTATTGTATGGGCAAGCATATGGCTTGTGGAGTGATCTCCTTCCTTAAGGAGTGAATGTATGGTATTGCCCTACCTTAAGGGTTTTGATATTAATGAAGATATGAAGTTTTGTCTTCAATGGTGTTATTTCTTGGGCATATTTTCCATTTCTATACATTTTCTTATCAGATCTACTACAAAATCGATATCGTATGATCTAGATATCACATTTTGATTGTTTTCCCAAACAACTAAAAAAAACTTTGAAAGTGGATGGACATGACTTCTAATTGGGCAGTATATATAGTGAATCGGTAGGCTAACTAGGTAACTACAGAAAAACTAGAGGTTGACAAGTGGCCTTTTGTGGTTCTTGCATATGGGTGAGTTTTATTGGTTATTTGGTTTTGATGTGGACAATTGGAAGGGTACCACGTGGTCTAATCATGGGCTGCCATGTGGCACCCCCAGTAGTAAAAAAATTTGTTTGGTCTACCAGAGGCCTATAAATGATCAAACCGCTGACCTCAATCTTACAAGTTTCACGCTCTACCGTCTCTTCTGTCAGTGGTGCTTATAAATCATGGATGGAATCTTTTATTTAAAGTTTAATGAATGTTGCGTTTGGGTAAGGGGACGGGGCTAAGCCCCTAACCCCGGGTCACTTAGCACCCCACACGATCATGCGAGAGCCGATACCAAAGGGCCCAGGGCTTAGCCTTGGACCATGGACATATACATTGCAATAGCGTCATGGTCATAGTCAGTTGGAGCAAAGGAGAGGGGTGCGTGGAACAAGCATCAACCCCAATGTTGTATGGGATAATGGAACCATCAAAGGGGAGGATCAGTGCTAGCCCGATGGGGGCAGACCGTTATCTCAACCCCTAGCCTCATGGGCCTTTATGTGACCATGCCCAACAACGGAAGGTGTCGAGTAGCGAGGGATTTGTTACCTCGGCCCCAACCCACATGCGCCATGATATCAAGAGCGAGAGCATAAAATTTGGCGCTAAGGCGTTAGTGGAAAAATTAAGCACCTAACAAAATGCACCAATTTCGGCGTGAATCCCACCGGCGTGAGATGAATTTCACGCTCGAAGGTCTCCAAAATGACAAAAAACGTATGATGGTTAGACAGACTTGCCAGTTTGTAGATCAATGAGCAATAAAAATTCTTTGATCCATAATTTGTGAGTGTTTTGCCAATTTGAGCCCAACAAGAGACCATCTTGGGGTTTTTGGGTTTTCTAGAGCCATTCAAGATATTATTTTTATATTCCAAGCACACTAAAACCATGAAATAATAAATTTGAGCACTTAATGAAAGAAGCCCAACATTAGAAGTTGGAGAAGGAGATGTAGCCGAGGGGTGAAATCCTTTATTATTTTATTGTCTTGTGTTGTTGTGTATGGTATATTTGTCTCTACTTTTATGCTGCAAACTGAGTTTAAAAACCATTAAATTATGTACTTTTTCAAATTGATCCATTTCCTAAAAGACATAAAATTTCACTTCCTAATTTCCAAATAACCTTCAAGTTTGTAATACATATCACTTCCCCTTAATAGGCATTTTTGAAACTCAGTTTAACATGGCCATAGCTTACCAATAACATGGTTAGAATCTTTGTCAATAGAAGCACAATTAAAATTCATTTATATTTTTAAGAGGGGCCTATGTTTTGAACCTCAAGAATTACTCTTTACTCATTTATAAGACCACTTGTATAGCTTGTAGTTAATAGTGGGAATGGAGCATGAAATCTCCATTTGTGAAACCATCATATTAACCTATGTGTCCTTTTTATATCTACAGTTATTAGAATGGTATACTTTGAGTTACTCACAATAGCCTTATAATCTAACTCAATGAAATGGCTTCTTTAATTACAAGGATAAGGAGGATCCCCATAGAACATGCATTATATAGTTCACCACCTTATATATGGTGAATTTCTCGCTAGAATGTCATGCCCATGCTATATCCAAACATATATTTTAGATGGATTTATTTTTATATCTTCTAATCCATATTTATTATATATATGGGAGTGTTAGTGAAAATACTAATAATGCCAATAATAGAGTTAACATTTGTTGCTCTAATTTTCCTAATCAGATTGAATGATAAATAAAACTAGGGAATTGATATAATTCTCCTTAGGAACCTCTACATTATAGAGGTTGGATGTAACAATATCTAAGAAAAACTATTCAAGTGGATATAGAACATGTTTTCCTATTTAATAGTGCTTTTTGAGATTAGATAGTCGTGACCACTTTGGATTTTAGCGTAAAATTCATTTTTACTCATTAAATCAAGTGACATGTATCTCGCCACCTTCTATAGCATCAAAGTAAAATCCAATGTCTTTGAAATAGTAGTGTTCGTTCTTGAGTTAAAAAAAATTTCATTAGTCATGCACTCAAACATTTATGGCCAATTTAGGTTGTATGGCCTTAATGCTTTGATAATATGTATTTGAATGGATGATAGGAGAGGAATTTGAGAAGGTGTGCTTTTTTTTTATCATTATGTGTGCAGGGGTTTCTATCTCATAAGTAGGTGGAAACAATATGATGATGATTAGGTAGATAACTAACATCATGAATGCATCAACAATTTTTATATCCATGATTACTATAATTTTATAGGGAAAACAAAAATATATCTTATAAATAACTAATAGGTGGCAAAAACAAGTGTTTTGACTTATTAGTAAATCACAGAGAAATCTTAACAAGTTTGATTTACAAGTGTTTTGACTTATTAGTAAATCACAGAGAAATCTTAACAAGTTTGATTTTTTTGAAGTGTATATTTAAACCCAAATTTCATAAAGTAACAAGGCCATTAATTTTTTCTTTAAACATTATGTATTTCATGGATGCTTCATTTGAAATATAATTATAGCAGTTCAATGTTCCACTTTGAAAGAATGAATATGATTAATATCAATGAGATATAGGAATGGTTTCATGTTTGATGGAAATAAAATATTAAGTAAATGCAATTTCATTGATTTCGGTAAAGATTTTTGAAGTAGCATCGCACTTAAAATTGAAGACCTATATATTAAAGCAGAGAGTGAAGAAACAAATGGAGGTGGATGTAAATAACAATAGTGACATAAGCGAGCATAGGTGGAAAAAAAATGTGCCCATTTATCAATGTAATGCATGTTGTATAGTTGGTTTGCATGTTTTTATAGTTGGTTTTTTTGATAATATAGAGGATAAGTGGTTTTAGGGTAGTGTTGGTCTCTTCATGCAATGTTGGACTCTCAGCATTGATCTCCATAGCCCCATTTTGGGTAAGGCTTCTGAATCTTCCCTTGCATTTATGGAATATTACATAGCTTTCCTCCTTTAGAAATGTGTTGGGAAATTTTTAACATCTTTGTTATGAATGCTAAAAAAATGACATTACTACTTATCTCTGCATTTGTGTGAAAATGGGCTTCAAATTTTTTTTAATGAGAATATTAATCTGATGGATCCAAGCTATGTTTTGTGTAAAGCATGTTATGAAATGAGACATTTAACTAAAAACTTTCCCAAACTTTTTGAGTAACAAAATCCTTAAAAAATCTCAAAGGTCCAAATGGCAGGAAAGAAAACTAGGTGATCACTATACAATTTATAGAAAGAAAAAGCTTTAAAACCCAAAAGCCCAAAAAAACAAGAAAGAAGAAAAAGACAAGTGTTGCAAAGACGAGAGGATGATGATAGTTTGCCCGTTGGGAAGAGCGGTCTTTCCTAATACGATATTAACGAAGAGGAGGATTGGCGAAGATCAGGATTGGCTATGTATAGCGTTTGGACTTTTCATGGGACAAGCGCATATATTTATATTTGCTTATTAGTTTAAATTATGTTAATAGTATCCTGGTTTGGAGACGGCTTGCATACTCCTACTGTTTATCGTATCAACTTTGTTAAAATATTTTTAAAAGCTTTAGTCTAATTAGGTTGTTTTTTAGTTTTGAAAATCATAGAAATTTTGGTAAGATTTTAGGAAAATTTGGCAGAGATTTTTCTAAATCAATGTTATAACTATTAAAATTTTGGGTGTTTTAGAGATTTTTGATGGTGATGAATCTATTTCTACTATCAAAATCATGATTCAAACACTATTACTATAAGATTTCTTAATTTTTTTGGCCCAAATTCCGGCCAATTTTGACCACCCAACAATTCCTCCATCTAGTTAGACAACTCCTTTCTAAAATGTTTGCTTCACACAAAGCTGTCCATTTTTTAACATTGGATTGCAGTAAACAAGAGATAAGTAATTTCTCGTTAAAATTGCGATAAAGGTCCAGGGGTGTATTTAGTTGTGGCCGGATTGTCATGCATCACCTAATAAATCTTCCCCTCTTGACCAATCCAACGATGTAACTTCTAGATCTTCTAGGGAATAGTCAATGTTGGGAATAGAGATCATAATTCATTCACACAATAGTTGGTGAAGAGAGTGAGCTACTCGATGGCTTCACTGTATAAAATTTTAAGTTGTTGGACATATCTGATAACATGTGGCCCAACGAAAAGGAAGCAATTAAGTCCATCATTATTAGTTTGTAATGTTTTTTTTTTTTTTTAAATTGTGAATAGTTTGGCAGGAATTCTCACTGTAATTGTTGATAAATTATATATAAATTTCGACTCTGATGAATTTTCTACACTGCAATTTTTTTAAAAGTTTTATAGCTCGAATTAGGTAGGGATTGATTGAAATTACTATGCCATATTCAAATATATGAAATTAAAAAATTATTTTAAAAAATACAAATTAATATTTAGTCGTAATTTTTTTTACCTATTCCTACCATAAATTAACTTTAAAATTCTAAAAAATCACACTTAAAAAGTACTTTATTTTATAATTATAACAAAATGAAAATATTTAGCTTTTCACACGTTCAAATCTGGCAGATTGCAGATTGATTCGATGATGCTTTATTTAAAACAAGTTCCCATTTTTATATTTTAATTTATTATTTAAAATTTCCTATTAGGATGAAAGGTAATATGGAAAATCAAATTCAATGCGGAAATATTGTATGCTTCAGTTTGTGAACGAGAGGGTCCCATTTCCTTAGAAAAAGTGGAGTATAGGCTAGAGAGAGTGTGACATTGCCAATTGGATGCGTGGGCATACATGGAACTTTCCGCGCACATTTTAAATATGAATCACATCCGCCCTCCCAATTTAATCTTTTATGAAATTTAAAGTTGTGAATTATGCCGTCACGTACTTGTTTTAGAGGTTTCTATTAATATAGATCATATCTAATGACACAACATAAGATATCGCTGAAATCATTTTCGTGGTTGTTGAAATGATAATTTCAACTGCTCTGCCCACAGAAACCGCTTTCCAAAATTGTTTCAACAAGCTCTGTCATAGAGTCGCTTGCCAAATTCAGTGAACAGTCAGATTAAGGTGAACAGTCAGATTAAGTTTGAAACCTTACAGCCCTCTATACATTCAAAAACCGAGTTTAAAAGAAAACAAGGCATTTTTGTCTTTTGAACGCGGGAAGTGTTTAAACGTTTGAAGAATAGTGGTCCCCGCAGGCCACGGGAGCAATGGTCCCATAGACCACGTCAGAAGACATGCGGAGCAATTTGATTGCCTCGCATTTTATTTTTGCGCGTCCACAAAACGAAGAACCGAACCCGAAGATTTATTAAGCTGAAATGTATAACATTTTCATTTTTTTTTTTTTGGGCATGTCTGGGGTGTCCAATTTCGGACCCAAAACTTATTTAAACTGTGCTCTATAAATATTTCAGGTTACAAAACCCACCGACGTCATCATCCCATTTCGTAATGCGAAATTTTTATGAAGTTTGGTTTATTCGAACTTTTGAAGTCCGAAAGGATTGCGAAAGTTTGCGAAGGGTGAAGTTGTATTATGTTTTTGTTAAGTTTATGTGTTAATGTTTTTGCGATTATATCGCGCAACGAAAAAGGTTTTAAACCTTGGAGTTTTATTATGTCCCGCTATTGTAATGAGGGCCCCACAGGCCATACATAGGTTTAGTTTTTTTTATATGTTTTACATTGTATAATGTTTTGTTTTATATATGCGCCACATATTAAAAGGCCCAAAAAGGCTTAGTGAATGTGTAATGTAAGGTAATGCACAATAGTAAGAAATACACAACAGTGTAATGAAACAGTGTTGCTGAAAAGCAGAGAGTGTATTTTCTGTAAGAGAGACAGAGTATTTTTGTTTGTAGCAAAGATAGAGTGAAGTTGTTTTTGGCACTGTGTTTGCAGCAGTCCAATTTTTTGTAATCCCTCTGTTAGAGGAAGACTTTTGAAACAATTTTATTTAATGAAATAGAAGTTTTCAAAGTGTGCAAACTCTGTCTCCCAGCAAGCAATTTTTTCTAATTTCTCTGTGTTAAGAAGGAGAGTATCATTCTCTCTGAGTTTGTTCTGGAATTCTCAGAAATTCCAACATGCTATCAGAGCTAGTCCAGGCTCTTTGAAGGCGTCAAAGAAGCTGAAGGAAGGATTTTTGGTTGCAGCAGCTTCTCCAGCAGAGTGAAGGCTCAGTCAAAAAAAAAATCCAAGGTATTCTCAAGACATATTTTTTTTGTGTTACTGTTTGAAGACAGTCAATTTATTTTATAAATTCACAGCCAAGTGTTTGAAGCATAATTCAGAGTGCAAGCATGGCAGGAGCCAGCACAAGCATGAGTATTGATAATGCTCAGCTCACACAATTTAATGGGAAAAACTATGATTATTGGGCAAACACCATGAGAGCCGTGTTTGCCTCTCAAGACTTATGGGAACTTGCTGAGGGTGGTTTTGAAGAGCCAGTAGATGAAAATGAGTTTAATGCCTTAACACAAGCAGATAAGGAGTTGTTGAAGAGAAATAAAAAGAAGGACTCTAAAGCCCTCTTGTATTTGTATCAAGTAGTACATGAGAGTGTGTTTCCAAGGATAGCAGCATCTAAGAGATCCAAAGAAGCATGGGAAACTCTCAAGACATCCTATCAAGGCATGGAGAAATTCAGAACAACAAAACTATAATTGTTGAGGAGATATTTTGAGACTCTCTACATGAAGGAGTCTGATAACATAGACTCATTCTTCACACATGTGATTGGTATGGTCACACAGGTAAGGTCTCATGGAGAGACACTTGACGAAAAAAGGACCGTGGAGAAAATTTTGAGGAGCTTACTCTCAAGGTTTGATGTAATAGTCACCACCATAGAAGAGAAAAAGGATCTCTCAAACTTTTCAGTTGATGAGCTTCATGCATCACTGATGGCACATGAACGGAGATTGGGTAGAAATGAAAACTCATCTTTGGAGCATGCCTTCAAGACCCATATGTCCTTTGGAAGAGGAAGAGGCAGAAGCCAAAACAGAGGTGGAAGAAACAGTCCAGCAAATTCTCAAGGAAGGGGCAGCAATCAAAATCAGAACCAAGGCCAAAGCAAAAGCCAAAAAAGTGGACAACAACATGCTCATGGACAAAGGTATGATAAATCCAATGTCCAATGTCATTATTGTAAAAAATATGGGCATTATGCAAATGAATGTAGGAAGAAGAAGAATGATATGGGTAATAGACCCAGTGCAAATTTCACTAGAGAAAATATCAGCCAATATAAATTGTTTTTAGCATGTAATATGGTTGAGGAAAAGAGTGAAGATTTATGGTTTCTAGACTCAGGTTGTAGTAACCATATGATAGGAAAAATAGCTATGTTTTCTATGTTAGATGAGAATGTGAAGTCTCAAGTCACATTGGGAACAGATAGTAAGATTTTTGTGACTGGAAAAGGCATAGTAAATGTATTGATAATGAAAGGAGAAAAGAAGAGTATACCTAATGTATGTTATGTGCTAGGTATGAAATGTAACCTCTTAAGTATTGGACATCTTGTTCAAAAGGGGTACAATGTTGTCTTTGAAGATGATGTATGCACCATCATGGATAAACCACCAAGCAAACAATGTATTGCTGAAGTGAAGATGACAAGGAACAGAATGTTCCCTCTCAGGATGAGAGCAAATTTGAAGAATGGAGAAGAAATAGCAGCAGTGAAACAAGAGGCTTTCCAAAGAGAAACAAAAGAATAGAATTGGTTATCGCACTTGATATTTGGACATCTCAACTTTGGAGGTCTTAACTTGTTGCACAGAAAGGGAATGGTAAAAGGATTACCATTGATTGAGAAACTGGACAGCCTTTGTGAACGTTGTATCTTGGGTAAACAACACAGAGAAATTTTTCCATCCGGGAAAATCATAAGGGCAAAGGCACCCTTATAAATTGTCCACTTAGATTTATGTGGACCAATGCAAACACCATCACTTGCAAGCAGCCACTATATGTTAACTTTTATTGATGATTTTACAAGAAAAACTTGGGTTTATTTTTTGAAAAATAAAAGTGAAGTGTTTGAAAGATTCTGCAATTTTAAAGCACTTGTGGAGAACCAAAGTGGGCAGCATATCAAAGTCCTAAGGACTGATAGAGGAGGTGAGTACATCTCTAAATAATTTCTGCGTTTTTGTAGAGAAAATGGCATACACAAGCAATTTACAGCAAGGTACATTCCACAGCAAAATGGAGTTGCCGAAAGGAAAAATAGGACAATCATGGATATGGTAAGGAGTATGCTCAAGGTGAAAAATTTTCCAAATGATTATTGCGCTAAAGCTGTACATTTTGCAGCGTATATCTTGAATTGATGCCCAACAAAAGCAGTCATGAACAGAGTTCCGGAAGAGGCATGGTGTGGCACAAAGCAAGGAGTCGCCCACATAAAAAATTTTGGTTCTGTGGCTTATGCACACATTCCAGATCAGCTAAGGAATAAGTTGGACAACAAGGGGGAGAAATGTATTTTTATTAGATACAGTGAGGAATCCAAAGCTTATAGGTTGTATAACCCATCCACCAAGAAGTTTATTGTGAGCAGAGATGTTCAGTTCATTGACAAGGAAGCTTGGGATGGAAGCATTGAGAAAACAGTGAATGTTAAAAACTCTTTGTCTCATGATGAAAGTGATGAAGAGATGGCTGAAATACATCCCTCAATAGCAGCACCAACACAAGGGAAGCAAGGGACACCCTTGAGAAGAAATGAAAGTGTTTCTCCAAGCACACCACAAGGAGGAGATTTGAGTGCTACTTCAAGAACTTGTACACCAAATGAAAGAGGAACAAATTTCAGAAATTTAAATGAGATTTATGAGCAAGAGGCAGCAAATGAAGGTATGAACTCTTTATTTTCTTTGTATTGTCATGTTGATGATCCTATTCATTCTGAAGAAGCCATTAAAGATAGGAAATGTATAGAAGCTATTGATGAAGAGATTAATGCCATAGAAAGAAACAAGACATGGGATTTGGTTGAACTCCCAAAAGGTAAAGAAGTTATTAGAGTTAAATGGGTCTACAAGACCAAAAGTAATGCTGAAGGCAAAATTGAAAGACACAAGGCTAGACTTGGTGTCAAAGGGTATAAGCAGTAGCATGGGAGCGATTATGAGGAAACTTTTGCACCAGTTGCAAGAATGGAAACAGTGAGAGCAGTGCTTTCCATAGCAGCAAAAAACAAGTGGAAAGTTTACCAAATGGATGTGAAGTCAGCATTTCTAAATGGAGTGTTAATGGAAGAGATTTATGTTGAACAACCTCTAGGCTATGAGAAGAAAGGCCAAGAGCACAAAGTGTGCAGATTGAAGAAAGCTCTTTATGGGCTGAAGCAAGCACCAAGGGCATGATACAGTAGGATAGATTCCTATCTACTGGAAAATGGATTTGAAAAATGTGAGGGAGAACCCACCTTATACATCAAGGATAAAGATGGTAAGATGCTGATTGTTGTTTTATATGTTGATGATGTGATTATCACAGGTAATGATGATTACCTTATTGACAATTTTAAAAATTTCATGAAAGATGAATTTGAAATGACTGATATGGGTTTGCTGAAATACTTCTTGGGAATAGAAGTAGAGAAAAATGAAAATGGGATTTTTATCTCACAAGAAAAACATGTTAATCAGGTTTTGGAGAGATTTAACATGCAGGATTGAAAGGCAACAATTACTCCCATAGTAATAGGATTAAAACTCAACAAACAGGACAACAGTAAGGATTTTGATCCTAGTTTGTACAAGAGCACAGTTGGAAGCCTCATGTATTTGACTGCAACTAGGCCGTATATTATGCATGTTGTTAGTTTAATTTCCAGATTCATGGAGAGGCCAAAAGAAGCACATTGGCAGGAAGCAAAAAGAATTCTGAGGTATGTTAAAGGAACTAAAAGGTATGGAATTTTATATACTACTTCAGAAAATTCAGAATTAATTAGATACACTGACAGTGATTGGGCTGGAAGTGTAGATGACCGGAAAAGTACTTCTGGTTATGTTTTTCACACGGGTTCAAGAGCCATTTCATGGGCTTCTAAGAAATAGCCTATTGTAGCATTATCTATAGCAGAGGCAGAGTATGTGGCAGCTACAACAGCAACGTGTCAAGCAGTTTAGATGAGAAGGATGTTGAGAAGTTTATGCCAAGATCAAGCAAAAGGCACAGTGATTTATTGTGACAATAGCTCAACTATTGCATTATCAAAGAATTCTATGTTTCATAAAAAAACGAAACACATTGATACCAAGTTTCACTACATCAGGGAATTGGTGAACAATGGAGACATTGTTTTAAAACATTGTAAGACTCAAGAGCAGTTTGAAAACATTCTGACCAAACCTTTGGGACAGAAAAGTTTTGAATTTTTAAGGAAATGTTTGGGTATGACTGATAACCCAGCAGTTGAACTTAAGGAGGAGTGTTGAAATGTTAATTTCAACTTCTCTGCCCACAGTAGCCACTTTCCAAAATTGTTTCAACAAGCTCTGTCATGGAGCCTCTTGCCAAATTCAGTGAACAGTCAAATTCAGTTTGAAACCTTACAATCCTCTGTACATTCAAAAACAGAGTTTAAAAGAAAAGAGAGCATTTTTGTATTTTGAACACGGGAAGTGTTTAAACGTTTGAAGAATAGTGGTCCTCGCAGGCGATGGGAGCAGTGGTCCCAAAAACCACGTCAGAAGACACGCGGAGCAATTTGATTGCATTGCATTTTATTTTGGCCCGTCCACAAAATGAAGAATCGAACCCGAACATTTATTAAGCTGAAATGTATAACATTTTCGGGTTTTTTTTGGGCCTGTTCGGGGAGTCCAATTTCGGACCCAAAACTTATTTAAACCATGCTCTATAAATATTTCGGGTTACAAAACCCGCCGACGTCAGCATCTCATTTTGTAATGCGAACTTTTTATGAAGTTTGGTTTATTTAGACTTTTGAAGTCTGGAAGGAAGTTGTTTTTGGCACTGTGTTTGCAACAGTCCAAATTTTTGTAATCCCTCTGTTAGAGGAAGACTTTTGTAACATTTTTATTTAATGAAATAGAAGTTTTCAAAGTGTGCAAACTTTGTCTCTCAGTAAGCAATTTTTTTTAGTTTCTCTGTGTTAAGAAGGAGAATATCATTCTCTCTGAGTTTGTTCTGGAATTCTCAGAAATTCCAACAGTGGTGAGACATTTGAACTTCGTGCACACCGTTCAATTTTTTTTTAAATTTTTTTTTTGGGTTCTTGACAAGTTTTTTTAGATGTTTCTAAGGTTTCTATTAATAGAGATCATATCAATGACACAACACAAGATATCGCTGAAATCATTTCCGTGGTAAGACATTTGAACTCCATGCACACCATTCAATTTTTTATTTTTATTTTTTTGGGTTCGTGACAAGTCCGTTTAGATGTTTCTATGTAGGAATATCAAGTAATTAAATTCAAGTTCTATGACAAAAATGTGCAGTCCAAATTTTTTCACTACTTTTTTCCACCGATTTTCCTATACATGCCTACTTTTCAAATGCGGAACCCACGTTCTCCTTTCGGAATGACCCAATATCTTACCTGTCATATTCATTTTGAAATAAAATAATTCGATGAACAAAGTATTCAATAACATGGAAGGACAAGGTCAAAGGGCCTTTATATCGCTGTATCAAAAGGGAAAAAAAATCCTAACACCTCTCCATCCTTTATGATGCAGTGTCTTGCGTGCCAAATCATCAAGAGTGCTCCGAGCAACGAAAAAATCAATCGTTCGACAACACCGAAAGCACAAATTATGAACATGTTGATGCAACCAAAAAAAAAATGTGGATTCATTTTTCCTTAATGGTGGAAATTGGAATAACATATCACAATGATTGCCTTTTCTTAAAAATAATCATTTTATTATTTTTTTAGTATCTTATTTTAGTTTTTATCTAGATGTTTTCACTCAAATGTGTATTCAAATCTCTTATTTTTCTTTTTAATCTTTTTATTTAAACTTTTTTACTCATGCGGATTCAACTTTAAGGCTGAATAACATATCACGATAATAGGGCTTTTTTAAAACTTATTATTATTATTTAAACGTTTTTACTCAAATTCATATCCACAAGAATTCAGATATAGGTGCCTAACTGTGTTTCTATGTATTCATGGTGAAGTTTATGTAAAGTGGTTTCTATCACTCCTAATGAATCAAATATTCAAAGTTAGGAGCAGATGTCTCACATCATTATTTAAAGAGGAGTTGCAGACGGTGATTCTAATGCAACGTCAAAAGTGGAGGTCGATGGCTCAAAGTTTGGTAATGTTTTTTGCAAAATTATAAACGAGAATAAATTACATCCTCTGCTAAATTGAATTCAATAAGAAGAATTGATATAAAGAGAAGCTTCTGAGAGTTGTTTTAATGCAACGTCAAAAGTGGAGATCGCTGGCTCACAATTTTAGTAATGGTTTTTCCAAAATTATAAATGAAAATAAATTACATCCTTAGATAAATTGAATTCAATAAAAAGAATTATTTTCCTTATGGAAGATTTCTTCCTTTATTTACACGTTCCAAGTTAATGTGAAGTCATTTTTAAAAATGCATTAACTTTGGTAAGGACATATTAAACTTGAAAGCCTTGAAAGCCTAGACATTTTCATTGAACCAAATTGTTTAGTCTACCATAATCTCAAGGATAGTGTTGGGTGTGGAGTCTAATTATCATCTTGATGTAGAGGTCTTTGTTTCACCCAGATGTATACCCCAGGAAGATTGTACAACCCTCCACATGGGCGAACTTGTCCCCTTGGTGGGGGTTCGGGAGGCCCATTCCCCCAACTCGGGGGTCCAGGGGCCAGCTGAGTTCGGGGGCAGCGCTCTTGAAGCTATAAACATATGTAAAATTTCCTTGAAAAATATTGTAATTTCGTAGTCAATCAGAGCCGTTCATTAGGCAGATGATTTCACAGTAGAAGTTATGTTTAATTTGGGGTTTTTTTACCTAGAAGGAAACCCCTCGGTTCACATGAGGGTATCGTATTGCTGTTGTGTGTTGAGTGTGTATTCGGATCAAGAAAGAGTAAGGGGGATTGTGTGAGAGTGTAAAGGATATTACAATGCATCTACTATAGCTTTTGTCTCTTCATTTTTGTTGGATAATAGAAAGGAAGAAGTGGTCATTTCTCTGTGGACGTAGCCCAAGTTGGATATATCTGTGTCTCTCTTGTTTTATATATATATTTTTTGTATTTCCACATATTTTTATGTGTTTCATTGCTATGTAATATTTAATTTTCTAATAGATAGAGATTTATTTATAGTGAAAATTGAGAGATATTAAGAAATGGTGAAAAATGAGAGGCATTAAGAAATGGGTAGAGGAACATATGCTAGGTTTACATTCAACAATTTTTCATTAAATGAATGAGCATGATGGAAAGTAAAGTGTTTGATCTAGGATTCCATAGAAGTGAAGAGATAAGGGTTTAATTTAAGACTATATAAGGTATGGAGATGGATGAGGAAGGAGGGGGATGTGTAAAGGAGGAAGTAATTATTGGCTCACTATCCATCTACTTGGAGGTTGTGGGCTTATCTTTATGAAGGTTTTTTGGGTGAGAGGGATAATAGTCTATGCAAGGAGATCCAAAATGAGCATCAAGTACATAGAAGTATAATTCTTCCATCTCTAGAGGATGATGGGGTGAAGAAATTAGCACCCCTATACAATGGCATGATGACTAATGTGCTTATGAATGCATTAGTTTTCATTGGGAGGGTGATTTCGAGAGGGTATACATTGAATGTGATCGTAAAGAGAGATATTTTACAAGGAATGAGTCCAATGAGCTAGGATTGCAATCCTAAAGGTGAATCAAGATAAAAGGAGTGATGGTAGAAGAAGTGATAATAGTAACAACACTATAACTAGCAAAAAAACACCCATTTTCTTAGCGAGGAGATCCATAGTACAACATCACACCATCAAATTTCAGATGGAAATTTTTTGTTTCAAATTTTATAAAACTAAGTAAAATACCATGCACAATAAACCTAATAAATTATATTATATATAGTTAAGGTTAGGGAAGGTAAAAAGACAAATGATACTCATACTCAAAACTGTTTTGCATAGAAAATATAAAAGAACTCAAACCTCTAATGAGATATTCAGTGATTACAACACATGAGGGCTTTTCTCAATGAACATTTGGCATTTGTTCATGGCATACTAAACAATACCCTTAATTTGACTACATACTAGAAAAAACCTCTAAAAAACTTAGTATTTAACCCCCTGCCAATACGAATCCAATACAACTTCCCAATTTTAAAAAAAATCATATTTCCACTAGATATTATAGGTATCCATTCACTGTTTACTGCTTATGGTAATGGGTTCACAAAAAAAACCTTTTAGGGAACAACATACTCATCGATTGAGACATGAAGGCGCCTTCCTCCCCATGGGACTAGGGGAATATAATGTTATTTCCTAATGGAGGAACTAACGTTGAAAAGAGGGATCAATGGGAAAATTAAACAAGAGCAGGTGGGGATATGTTGATGGATGGTGGTTTAGTCCATAATGGGTCTCTATATTCTCCTCGTTGTGGCTCTAGATCCACGTTTGGGTATGGGTCATCTTCAAGAAGCTCAGTTTCTGTGGATTTCTATCTCAGGGTTGAGCCAGATCTCTATCAAATCAATATGGGGTCCATGGATTCCAATGATATGAAGGGCATGAATGTTAATTTATTGGACTTCACAAGCCAAGTAGGATCTAAAACAAATGAGCTAGGAAGAGAAAAGTCATCTCAAAAGATGGAGGATGTGGAACTTAATGGTTGTAAGAATTGTTATGGCACCACAGAACATCAACAACCACATATGTGTTCCACAGGTTATAAATTCATGTGGAGGACAAGAATATCTAAAACACAGAGAAAAATAGTTTTGCAGTAGTAATCCTAGTTTCTGCATGATTTGGAGAATCTCATATAGGTTTGAAGCTTGGAAAGAGGAGTTATTTCTAAGATATCTCTAGATGGGGTTCAAGTAATAATAAAACCTATTGCACTGAAGATTGGAACCCAAAACTAACTCCATGCTTATCAAATAGCATACAATGTGGAAGTTGGAACTACCCTCGGCCTCCAATTTTTTTGCTCTTCATATGATTATTATTATTATTATTATCATCATCAAAAACCCTCTCTGTCATGTCTGCAATAATGGATTTTCATGCAGCGAAGCGTGCTTTGGCCTCTGCAAATCCAAATATTCTTTTTAGGTATTGACTTGTATTACTTGTTTTAAGGTAGGTGGTTTATTAATACTGTCAAGGAAGGATCTAATCTGTTGTTTTTATTAGGTATGTAGTATATTGTTTTTTTTTTCTAGCATTGTGATAGTATGCATGAACATTGAAAATCCCCATTTTATTTTTTATCTTTTTCTATTAATGGAAATGACTTGTGCATTTTCAACAAGAAATTTGAGCCTAGTGGTCTTAAAACCATTGTTTTCTTGCTTTGTGTGCGATGTATCTTCTTCTTGGCGAGATCGTTAAGGGATATGTAGTGACCCATGATTGAATTTGAAGGAAACTTCATATCTTTGGTCTCTAAAAGAGAATCTCGTAGTTATGAATGTGTTTTTTAGAATCTGATAGCACACACGTGAAAAATTTTGGTGGTCAAGAATTTTCAAACAGGGTATTGAATTGAAATCCCAGTTATAGTGCTCCAAAGTACCCAAACGTTGTGGTTCACATCTCATGCATGGGAATTTTTTTTAATTGTATGTTTAGCAAACCCGAGGCTTCGTTTGATAATCGTAGCCAGTGTTAGGTCTCTGTAATCTGTAATTTTCAAGATTGGAAAATACAAACTGCAAAGCCTACATATGAACCACTTTGGGATTCTAGGATATAGCCCTCCTGAATCTAGAGAGGGATCTCTCTATAAGTGTGTTTAAAGATGTGATCTTTAAGGCTTGAAATGTGATATTAGGCTAGTTATGAAAAACAAGGTTTTGTTTGGTTTTGGTTGGGCTAAGATAAATGAAGGTGAAGGAATTCTAAATGAAGGGTGAAGGTGTATAAAAATGAAGGAATGATTCAGCTAACAAGACAGGCAAGGAGCAGCTTCAATCCATTGGGCTATGGAGTCATAGTAGGTTTTAATTGAAACAACAAGGTTCAAGAGTGGTCCATGGGGCAATTCATCTATGTCAAAGGATCTTTTTAAGTTGATTTTATGGAATGGAATGAAACAATAAGGAAGGGAATCAAACGGATGAAGAACAAAGAGCAGCCTAAGATCAAGTAAGTACTTTGAAACTATCCTGCTTTCGGCATACACTTAAGAAAGACATAAAAAGTTATCTAAGATCAGGTAAGTACTTTGAAACTAGCCTGCTTTCGATGCAATTTCAATAGAAATCATTTAAAACACATAGAATAGCTTAAGATCAAGTAAGGACTTTGAACCTATCCTGCTTTAATCATATTCAAAGGAAAAACATTCAAGATAAACAATAAAAGTAGTTTAAGATCAAGTAAGGACTTTGAACTTATCCTGCTTTCAACATAATTTAAGGGAAACTTTTAGACAACCTTTGGAGATAAAACTAGAGGACAGGGCTAACCATAGACTTCCCTAGTTCAACTTTACTTAGCATAAACTGAAAATAACATTCAAGAACAATTTTTAAAGTTTAGACAGTAAGAGATGGGAACACCAACACTCCTAAAATTCTTGGACTATATTAACTCATTCCTAAATACAAAGTTGGAAGAAAACATGGAGATAAAGCTTATCAGTGAGAGTAGGGTACCTTTGACAGTAAATCCTAACTCTATAATTGTTGTTCTTTATCAGAGAATATGGACAAAATGGAAACAAAAAGAAAATAACAATTTACAATAAGAAAAACATCACCATTGACATAGACCAGGATCCCATAAATTAGCTTGTATTTGATGCTTCAAACCAGTTACAATCTTCAATTCCAGTGGGTCTCTACAGCTTCAAACTTCTCATCTCAACTTAGGTATCTTCAATTACAAACAGATCTTACAACAGCTTCAGAAAACTATTTACATGCAACAAATATTCGGAGACCAACCTTTGTCTCATCTTCTACAGAGGTATTTATAGAAGAAAAGAGGAGGTGGGATGTAAAATAAGATCTCTAGGCTCAATTAATACAGTTTAATGCTTCTCGGCCTTTGAGGGGCTCAATGGAGAAGATTTCTGATATTTCCTCTGTATTAATAGATTTTCATTAAGTTGTTAGCTACTTTGGAGATTTTGTTCACTTTAAAGCTCTTTCTTATCTTTGTAATAACTTTCCTAACAGTTTAAAATATCTTCTTTTGTTTGAAATAACTATTCAGCTGTATTGAGGCAAATATCTTTTGTTATGGCAATAACTAGGCCTCCTTTGATTTCTTTGAGGCTACAGGTGGCTTTTGGTAGATGGAGAGGATTCAATTAGCCTTTGATGTGGCGGTGGAGGCTTCTCAGAGTGATAACTTTATTTTTTTCCCCTAAAACACTGTTAATTTGCTTTTGATTTGTGTTTTAGGTCTGATTAGGCTTTTGATAGTCGAATTTATGCCTTAATCCCTCAAACTGTGTTAAAAATCATTAATCTTTGATTTCTACTCTGATTTTATCCCTGGACGCTAACACTCCTTGTCTGTTTAATTTTCACTGTGCTTTTGTGGTTTCGCAGGTGCGCAAAGTGTTTTAAAATGTTATCAATGCTCATGAGGCATGGATAAATTGATAATTCGAACTCTGCAAATCCTTGTCTTCATGGAATATGGCTTGGGGGATCGTCATCCCCGGCCATTCATTTCTTCTTAAAACAATTGAAAATCCTTTTAAGAAACTGTGTAAAAGCTTTACAACCTACAAAAATACACAAAAGTTATAAAAATCCTGCGTGTATGGGCTTAAACTGCTTCAGAGGTTTATGTTAGATCGCGGCCGTTGGATGAAAGCATCCAATGGCGAGGATTGCTCACTGGGGTCAGATGGGGAGGCGGTTGGATAAATGGTGGCGGAGATTAAGTCCAGGGCATTGATCTGCAAAGATCAACAGTCGAGATCAACTGGGATTATATAATGCAAAGGGGTAACATTATAGTGAAAGGAAGGAAATTGCAAAGGAAATGGGAGAAAACCTTTAGCGGAAGTAAAAAAGGGGTTAATGAAGTTTGGATGCGGGATAAAATAAGAGCCATTGATCTAAAACAATGGACAGCCACAATCAAAAGGTAAAAGTTAATGCAGTGGAGAAGGGTGGTAAGCGTAAAACTGGCAGCGGTTTTCGTGCAGGGCTGAGGATGGTAAATGTTTTTGCCCTTTTGAACGCGACATAAGTCTGTGCTTGACACATGTCCTTTTAATAACGCCCATATCGAGTAATTTTTTGGCATTAACGTTCAGGCGCAAAATTACGCGATATGGAGCTTCGGCCGTTGGATGAAGGGTGGAGAGATCTAATGGTGGGAGTGTGAGCGCGATGGGATAAGATGCGCGAGCGGAAAATGGTGGGCAGGTTTAAGGCAGTTTAGATCTAGACTGTTGGATCACAAGAATGGATGGTCAGGATTTATTGATGGGGAGGTAGGTCCCAAAGGAGTTGGGCCTATCGGGTTTAATCTAGACCATTAGATCTTCAAAACAAACGGCCCAGTTTTAAAGATGGGGCGATGAAAGGAATACGAGACGAGGGTTTGGGTGGAGGTTGGGTGAAATGTGGATCGTTGATCTGCAGAGATCAACGATGGATTTTTACTAAGGAATTTACATGTGGGGTTTATGAAATAACAAAGGGATTTGGGTGTGATCTGGACCGTTGGATCTATGAAATGGACGGCCCAGATCCGGTCGCAGGATCACAAATCGGCGGAGAAAAGAGGAAGGCACAAAGAAAAACTTGTGATGCAATTACATACTGACCGTCGGATCTGGGAGTTAGATCGACGGTTGAGATTTGATCAGAGGGACTAACACAGAGAATTATGGGTGGATTTGCGACGAGATCTTAGCCGTCGGTTCTTGTGGATTCGACGGTTAAGATTTAATCGGGAAGAATGGCATCGGAGGAGGAAAAAAGAAAGAACCAAGGAAAGTTTGCGATGCGATTGAGTAAGAGCTGTCGATCTCAAAACTAGATCGACGATCAGGATTTAACTGTGACGGTCAAAGGCGGAAGGGTGGGTTTTGAAAGGGGAGTGATATGGACCATCAGATCTGGGCATGGTAGAGCAGATCAATGGTCGGGAAGCAATCGCAGGGTCGCAATCAGAAGGAGGCAATAAACCATTACAATGCATGCAATGAACAATTGCTATTCGATGTGCCGACGATCGTTGATCGGTTTTAGATCAACGGCTGACGTTCCCTGAAACAACAAACTGTCAGGTTTTATTTATAACACAAGGAAGGTTGGGTTTTTATAAAATACAAAGGAAAGTTATGTTCGAGAAAGGGTTTTTAAGCCTTTTAGCACTCGGTTGCGGGGCTTTAGGTTATGTGAAGAAGATGTAGGGATCGGCGGTTTTTAAAAGAAAAAAGGGCTTAATCGCATCAGAGTTTTTGAAAGTTAAAGGTAGCAAGGAAGAAAAGAAAAACCCGATTGCGATTACGTGATTAGGCCTTAGCGCCTGGTCTCGGTGCTGGTTTTATGAGAAGAAAGGGGCTAGGGCTAAGGCCAAAGGGCTTTAAGGCCTTAGTGCAAAAATGAGTTTTTCAGTCCAAAATGAAATATTTTCAATGCTTTTTTGGT
This sequence comes from Pinus albicaulis, assembly GCA_034641835.2. Lineage (NCBI taxonomy): Eukaryota > Viridiplantae > Streptophyta > Pinopsida > Pinales > Pinaceae > Pinus > Pinus albicaulis. The sequence goes on from CM076573.1 coordinate 253,217,891, forward strand.
TTTCGGTAGAAGGGAAAAAAGGGTTTTTAAAACCTTCCAAAGGAATTTTCAAAGGTTTAGAGGGAATTTCGAGGGAATGAGAGGTGAATGAAGGAAATGGAGTAATTTTATGAACAAAGGGATGTAAATGGGGTTATTCATGAGTGAAAAAAGGGGTAAAATGATGAAAAATGGGGTTTTTCAACAATCTTCTTCTTTAGGAAAACAACAAATTTTTCTCAGGATTAATGAGGGAAACAACAGTGAAGGTATTCTGAAGGAAAGAGAGACATCATTAAGACTTCAAGAACTCACTATTTGGTAATGAATTGTTTCTTTAAGGCTAGAAAAGATCTAGCCACCATTTGATATGAAAATTTTTTATAGGTGGCTAACAGTGGCTCCACATGGGGATGGTGCCTTCTTGAAGGTATCAAGAACTTTAGACCTGTCTTCTCTGGAAGCTGATCAATGCCTTATCAATTGGGTTGCACTTGCTTTCTTTGCTAATCTTCTTTTTCTCTGACAATGTTAGCAGCCATTAAAACCAATGGAATTCTATCAAAACAAGCTTTCTACCTACCCAATCCTAATGATCTAACATTTTTTCTTTTTTCCAGAGTGCATTTGGATTGGCTAACTCTTTTTACAACATTTTATTCTTTTGAGGAAACATAAAAATATTCTATTCCTACCTTTATTTCTCCATGAACTCAGATTAAGAAGTTGAGTTCATAAGCATCTCTACCTAACTACTATTTGTCAAGATTGGATTGTCTGACATATTTTTTATTCTCTACATTCTAAGACAAGTAGGATTGAGCAGTCTAACTTGTTAATCCAACTTCTTAATCTAAGTTCATAGCAAAATGGTGAAGGCTTAAGATCTGAAAACTAAATAACATCCTTCACTTTTCTTTAGCTCTGTTTTTAGGCTTGTTTGAGCTGTTTTTCTCTTTGTTCACTGGTTCAAGTTTTTGGGATATTAGAACTAGTTCTTCCATCTTTGGCTCAAGATTTAAATAGATTAGAGCCATGCATATTTTTGAAACTCATAGGTTCAGATTTTGAGCTTGTAAGAACCTTTTTCTTCTATCCTAATCTATGTAATTGATAAGCCAAGATTAAGTTGTTTGGCAAATCTATTTCACTAACTTATCAGCAGTGAATTGAAAACTAATTAGTCATAATTAGACTGTATGACTAACTAGGAGTGTGTTTCTTAGGAGTGGCATTTGAGCTTGCACACTTTCAGATTTTGTTTGTCTTTTTTGGTATGGGGCTGTATCTTTATTGTTTTTACAATCTGCCCTCTTTTTCCTGTTCTATTGTTTTTGTATTTTTTCATTTTCTAACTTTGAATTCAATGAAGAGTGTGATATTCACAATGAGAAAAAACAAAAAGGCTTCCAAACTGATATGGTGAAGAAAAATAATGTTTGAGCATCCTCCCATTGACAGGACCCCCAAACAGTTCAGCTTCACTCAATTCTTGTTAAAATTAGGCATTGTTACCAGTAGCAGAATGAATGAGATAAGGGCCAAGCCAAAAGTTATCAAATTTCCCATGCTTACCCTTATCTTCTCTCCTTGAATCCCACTTTAACACTTTGTCACCAATATTGAAATTATTTGCCTTTGTCCTTCTATCAAAAAGCTTCTTGATGCTTTCTTGCTTTTGTAATGCTCTGTTGTAGACCTCCTCTCTGGTTTGCTGAAGATGTATGGTCTGATTTATTCTTCTTATCATGTCATTGTCTTCATACTGTACTTCTTGGATTAGCTTCATGACTGGTACTCCTAGGCTGGTTGGAAAAATTGCATCTATTCCATATACAAGCTGGTAGGGTGACATTCCAATTGATTTTTTAAGTGTTAATATGTCAACCCAAAGTGCATGTACCATCTTTGTGTGCCATGACTTCTTATTGTCCTCTAGAAACTTCTTGATTATGTTCACTAAGCTTTTTTTGAGCATTCTGCCAGCCCATTACCTTGAGGGTAATAAGCAGTAGAATTCCCCAATGTAATTTGATATTTGTGACATAATTCAACTATCTTTTTGGATCCAAATGCAGCTGCATTGTCAGTAATAATCTTTCTAGGATAGCCAAATCTAGATAGGATATGAGTTTCAAGAAATTTTATAATAACAGAGTCATTGGCTTTCCTAGAAGGGATGGCTTCTATCCATTTGGTAAATTAGTTTGTTGCAGTGAGAATCCATCTATGTTGGGCAGATGATGGTGGATAGATTTCTCCTATGAAATCTAGACCCCACTGTTGAAAATGAGCTTCAACAGTGATTGGATGCAAAGGTAAGGGCAGCAATTTTCTTTTGCCTTAAAAAAGTTGACATTTATGACAGGCAATAATCATCTTATGGACATCCTGAAAAAGGGAGGGCCAATAGTAACTAGATCTAAGGATTTTTTTGGCAGTTTTATTCAAATAGAGGTGGCCTCCACATTCTCCTTCGTGGAACTCTTGCTTGATTCTCTCTGCATCATTCTCAGGCAAACATTTAAGTAATAATCCACTAGAATTTTTCCAATAAAGACATTTATCTAAAATGCCGTAGTTAACAGCTTTTAACTTTAAAAACCTTGCCTTTGTTTTTGACAAACCAGGAGGTGTATTCAAATTGAGCAAAACAAATAAAATATCAGCATACCAAGAGGAATTCATAAAATAATCTTCAACAATGGGAGTTGACATTTCGTCTTCATCTAATGCATTTATCATGTTTATATCAAGAGCTTCAAAATTTGATTCAACCATTAATCTTGCTAGTCCTTGGCCTTTTATGAGTTTAGTGAGCTTGATTTCTAAATCATATTCAAGTATCATAGCTATCCACTTACCTCTTTTTCCATCTGGGTCCTGTGTTAAAATGTCTTTGACAACTCAATTTGGCACAAATGCAATTATGTGGGAGTGAAGAATGTAAAATCTGAAGTCTTTCAAAGCTTTGACCAAGGCAAAGGCTTGTTTTTCCATGATGTTGTATTTCAGAGGTGCATCTCTCAATGTCTTACTAAAGAATGTAATTGGCTGCTCTTGTACCTTTGAATTTTTCTGCAATAGGACAACAACCACTGTATGTTCCGATGCAAATGAAAAAATGAAAAAATATTTTGAAAAATCAGGACTTATAAGAACTGGTGTTTTGGTTAATTCTTGTTTACCAGCTCAAAATATTTCTTTGCTTCCAAGTTCCATTTAACTCCTTGTTCCTTTTTCAGCATGTTGGTTATGTTTCTAAGGACCTTCTCAAGAAATTAATCTTCCCAATGAAAGATTGAAGTTCCTTGATGCTTCTAGGATGAGTGATTTGTAATATACCCTTAATCCTCTTTGGGTCTATCTTTATTCCTTCTTTTGATATGATGTGTCCAAGTAGTTTACCCTCTCGGAGTCCAAACATTGTTTTCTTAGGATTTAAAGATAACTCAAATTTTCTACATTTCTCAAAGACTATTCTCAAGTGTTCTAGATGTTCTTCATCTGTTTTTGAAAAAATAGTGATATCATCAAGATAAATAATGATGAAGTAGCCTAATTCTTCCGAGAATTCAATATCCATGGCTCTCTGAAATGTAGCACCAAAATTCATTAAACCAAAGGGCATTTTCACATACATGAAGGTACCCCAAGGTGTAGTAAAAGTTGTCTTTAATTGATCATGAGGATGTACTAAAATCTGAATGTATCCTGAGAAGCCATCTAGCAAAGAAATTATTTTAGAACCAACTACCCTTTGTAAAATATGATCCATCTTGGGTAAAGGGTAGTTGTCCCTTAATGAGGCTTTGTTTAAGTCTCTAAAGTCAATGCAAAGCCTAATCTCTCTTGTTTTCTTCCTAACTGACACTAGATTAGACACCCACTCTGAATATCTAATAGGAACAATAATCCCAACTTCATACATTTTCTTGATTTCCTTTTCAACCAAAGGTAAATGAACAGGTTTTATTCTGCACAGTTTTTGTTTGAAAGGTTTTTGGGTTTCTTTGAGGGGTATCTTGTGATGAATTATTTGTGTGTCATAGGATTTGAGATCCTCATAACTCTATGCGAAAACATCAGAAAATTCTTTAAACAGCTCTATGTATTTCAGTTTGATGTGAGCTGGTAAAGTCTTAGACAGTTTGATCATTTTTGGGTTTAGTCCACTGCCTATATTACACTCTTCTACTTTAGTTTCCACAGGCTCCAGTTTTGGTTTCTTGGCAACATCATTAAAATCAAGAAATTCTTCCAAAGGGACCAGTCCTTTTGGCAAATCTTGTGTGTTAGATTGTAGTGATTCGAAGTCTTCTTTTTCTAAATCTGCACTAATCTCCATGTTATGTTTAATTTTATTAGTTAACAGATTTATATCAGTAATCTTGGGAGAGGTTTCTTCTTCATCAAGTAGATTTTCTTCATTAGAATAGTCTGTTTCATAATCTGAATCTGAACTTGGTAGTTCAAATTCATTTCTGGACTGTAAGAAGTCTTCTATTTGTTTGTCTCCATCAAACACTTTCCAATATTTTTCATTGTCATGGACAGCTGGTCAAAATTTGATTTGGGTAGTGCATAGTTTGGTTTCATAAGGTGTCAAGCATGTTCTAGCAGCAAATGCCAAACCATTAGCAACAATATTCTTACTTCTTGGTACAAAGACAAGTTGAAATTCATCAAATGTTTTCAATAAATCAAGGGTATCATTCCTATAGGCTCTAAGTCTGGGATGTTTGGCACTATATTCCCCATTCACTTGCCTAATTATCAGTTCATAATCACCATGAACCTTTATCCTTTTGGCCCCTAATTTCTTCAATAAGAATAGGCCTAAAAGGAGGGCTTCATACTCAACTATGTTATTGGTGCATTGAAAATTTAATTTGCAGGAATGTCCTTCAGCATGATTTTTCAATGTATTGTGAAGCCAAACTCCTACACCTACATCACTCTTAGTGCAAGATCCATCAAAGTGCATACTCCAGAGAGGACTAGTTTCAGACTCACTAGTTTGATTACTATCCTCTTCATCTATTGTGCTTGTGGATTGTTCTTGTAAGTCAGCACTATGTTGAATTTGGTCTAGTTCCTCATATTCTTCATTGTGTTGAGGATTCTTTTCTTGACTCTCAAGGTTGAAAAGCAATGGATGACTGATTTGAAGCTCTAGACCTGTGATTGGTTTGTTATGATTCTCTGATCTAACAAACTGTTTTGAAGCTTTTGTCTTATTTTCCTCTTTTTCTATATCTACCACTAATTCAGTTAAGGTTTCTTGCTCACTGAATGATTCATTATTGAAAAGGATAAATGAGTCAAGGCCTGTGTGAACAGAATAAAGAGGAGATTTTTTTGGTCTCTCTTGGCTGGTAACCATGTATTGCATATGAGATTCCCTATAAAGTCTTCTAGTTTGATTAAAAACACAGATGGTCGCATAAGTCATATCCATTTGCATTGTTCCTTGTAACTTAGCTCCCCAATATCTTGATAACAACATACCATACTTTGGGGGTACATCAGCCACTACAATATCCATCACTAAACACTTGATTGGAATCCGAGCTAAGTTTACGCAGAGGTCTTTGATCAAACCTAAACATTTCACTTTGCTTGAGTCAAAGGAGTATAGATATTTGTATGGTCTAGTGATTTCAAGGCCTAAACTCTCCATTACATCTTTGGGCATTAAATTGTGAGAGGCCCCTGAGTCATGCATGGCATTGTGTAAAATCTTGTCATGAATATTCAAACTAACATGGAATGGAGGAACTAGTCCTTCTTGGTATCTACCTTCAATCTTTGGACCAAATAAAAGCTCTGGTTGGTCATCATTAAGATTGACAGTGTCATTATTCTCTTCTATGTTAAAAGCCTTCAAAATTTGGGATCTATATACATCTTGGGTGGCTAATTCAGTAAGAGGAACATAGATTTTGATTTTGGCAATTTCTTGTTCCAAACTAGAAGGCATCTTATTCTTTAACATGTTTGTTTCAGCCTTATTAACCACCACTTTATCAGCAAAATCCATTTTCTGATTTCCTCTATTCACATTGGTCAAAAATGTTTAATAGGAGCACTAGCTGAGGTACTAGCGCTGCTAAGATCTGAACTCTGTTTTTCATTGATTTGAGTGCCTTGTTCTTTTTTTATCAGAATTTGCAACCACTGTTTTGTCTTTCTGTTTTGCAGTCTTGGGTTTGTTTATAGGGCTATTTTTTGCAGATTTATTAGTGGTTTTGGTTTTTGGAGTTTCCTGATTACTTTTACTCCTAAGGTCATACTCTTTTGGAGTCTCTATGATGACATTTTCCATCTCTTTATAATAACTTTCATCCTTTGCTCTTTTATCATCATAGGGTGCGTATAGACCTTGTCTCCTATTATAATGAACTTCAAAATCATCATTGTCTACTCCCAACATGTTTATATCATCTTCCTATGTTTGATCAATTGTGTCTTCAACCTCACATAATTTTGATGAAAAGGAGGCATAATCTCCTGATCAGGGTCTCTTGGTCTTTTTTGAGGTTGATTTCTCCTGAAATTCTGATTTTGGTTTTGAGATTGGTTTCTGTTTTGAGGAGCTGATTGATTTTGACTTTCTTGTGCTTTCTCGAGTATGCTCATCTTTTCATCATCTCCTCCATCATTCTTTCCATATTTGAGCTAGATGTGGAAGGTGTATATTCTTCTCTAAATGACACTTTCTTCTCCCTCCTCATTCTTGCTCTTTTCTCCATTAGATTAACTTCCACAACTAAGGCTCCTTTCTGCATATCCTCTAAAGTCAGAGGATCTCTTTCTCTAAGTTGATAAGCCATTTCAGAATCAAATCCTTCAGGAAACTTGTTTAACGCTGAGCCTTGTGGAGGTTTCACATCTGGGGGAAGTGCATTATACACACTATTGAACCTAGTGCAATAAGCTTGAACACTTTCCCCAGTATTTCTTTGGAGATTCTTGTAGTTCGAAAGTATTTGGAGAGGGTTTTTCTTAAATTCCCATTTGTTTAAGAATAGCTGATGGAAGGCTTGGAGATCATTAATACTATGAGGGGTGAAGCCTTTGAACCATTTTCTTGCTTCTCCCCCTAAACTCTGAGAAAATAATCTAAGTTTGACAATTTCATCATCAATCTCATTTCTGTCGAAGTAGTCATTCATCTTATCCACATGTTGTGAAGCAGCAGTAGCACCACTGGCATCATACAATGGTATCTTGGACTGCTAGTCTTGTGGAAGATTGACTAAGGGTAAAGGAAGGACTAGAGGGGCATACCATGTTGCCATGATAGGAGGTTGTGGAAAAAGTGGGGGGTTTATAGGTGGAGGGTGTAAAATGAGAGGGGTTTGATGGGATGGAGTGGTTTGGACAGTGGATGTATGGATAATAGATGTGGATGGAACAGAAAGAGGTTGTTGAGTAGATCTAGGATAAGAGAAACCAAAATTATGAAGGAAATGTAAATCAGGTGGTGTAGTTTCTCTGCTACTAGGATGCTCACTCCTGTCTTGGGATGAAGGTGGAGATTCAAAGTCTATCTGAATTATATCATCAAGTGACCTAGTTCTAAATGGATTTCTCAAGTCAAATTGTGATTGTTGTAGAGCTGTAAGATTATGTGGGATAGAATTAGCTCTATGGAGTGATCTGTCAATAGTTTAAGATTTTTCCTTAGGAGACTTCCTAAGTATTATTTTAGGGTTTTCAACTATCTCAGGGGGGTTTGGATCAGGATGGCTCCTAGTATGAATTATTTTATAAGCCACTATGCTATGTTTTCAGACCCAACTGAACAAGAAAAGTTTAACCAAATATGACAATCTTTAGGAGGCTAACTGATCTTTAAAACAAGAAAAATTTAATCCTTAAAGTCTTCTGACCGAGTTTGTATGATGTTAAGAGAGTAATAGGTTTCCCTGTGGAGTCTTTAGGCCTATTTTGGATTGTGGAGTCACCAGGTGGAAATTTTTAGCTCTTTTGGAGGAAAAATGTTTTATGGTCCACCACCATGTTCATTCAAATACCAATCTGACATATTTTTGGGTTTTCTGAGTTTTTTCAGTCCTATGTGTTCTAAAAGTGTCCTAAATTTGTTTCAACACTTAGCTACGGTGACGAGACAAAGAAAGTTTACTCTTATGGCTAAGCTAGTTGATTCCTTCAAGGTTTGATAAGCTCTTATGAGAATCCTAAGGGTTCCTTAGTTTGTCACTGATTCAAATAAGTTCTATCATGATTACCATTGCTTTGGTAGTGCTTGAAGATAGCTACTTATACTGCACTAAATGCTGAGTACTATGTTTCAAGGATTTTACTCAGAATTCCCCAGCGGAGTCGCCAGAATGTTAGGTCTCTGTAATTTGCATGATTGGAAAATACAAACCGTAAAGCCTACATATGAACCAATTTGGGATTCTAGGATCTAGCCCTCCTGAATCCAGAGAGGGATCTCTCTATAAGTGTGTTTAAAGATGTGATCTTTAAGGCTTGAAATGTGATATTAGGCTAGTTATGAAAAACAAGGTTTTGTTTGGTTTTGGTTGGGCTAAGATAAATGAAGGTGAAGGAAGTCTAAATGAAGGGTGAAGGTGTATGAAAGTGAAGGAATGATTTAGCTAACAAGATAGGAAAGGAGCAACTTCAATCCACTGGGCTATGGAGTCATAGTAGGTTTTAATTGAAACAACAAGGTTCAAGAGTGGTCCATGGGGCAAGTCATCTATGTCAAAGGATCTCTTTAAGTTGATTTTATGGAATGGAATGAAACAATAAGGAAGGGAATCAAACAGATGAAGAACAAAGAGAAACCTAAGATCAAGTAAGTACTTTGAAACTATCCTGCTTTCGTCATACACTTAAGAAAGACATAAAAAGTTATCTAAGACTAGGTAAGTACTTTGAAACTAGCCTTATTTCGATGCACTTTCAATAGAAAACATTTAAAACACATAGAATAGCTTAAGATAAAGTAAGGAATTTGAACCTATCCTACTTTCAGCATATTCAAAGGAAAAACATTCAAGATAAACAATAAAAGTAGTCTAAGATCAAGTAAGGACTTTGAACCTATCCTGCTTTCAACATACTTTAAGGGAAACTTTCAGACAACCTTTGGAGATAAAACTAGAGGACAGGGCTAACCATAGACTTCCCTAGTTCAACTTTACTTAGCATAAACTGAAAAATAACATTCAAGAACAATGTTTTAAGTTTAGACAGTAAGAGATGGGAACACCAACACTCCTAAACTGCTTGTGTTAGAAAATTATAATATAGGGGTCATAATTTTGACTTGACTGTTAATAATCTTGTAAATCTGTACATAATTTTCCTTCTGCAAGTTGTATTCACATATTTTGTAAAAAAATAAAAATAAAAAAATAAAAAAGAGGGTAAAAAGTCCTAAAATAAAAATCAAAGGACTTAGAAAAAATAAAAGACCCCAAAAGAAAAATGAATAAAAATGAAAGTGTACAAGCGTAAATGCCACTGCTTTTTACTTTTTGACTATGGAAGAGTGTCAATAAATGCCATAGTCCATGATGAGTTAAACAGTTTAATCTTAACTTGTCATTTTCCAATTTCACTTGTTATAGATAGAGAATAATGAGTTGTCATACAGTTTAATCATGACAATTCAGTGGTTATGTAGAAAAATAAAATGAATCCAACAGTTTAATCTGGATTCATGGATGAAATAAGTGTAGAATTAGATAGTTTTACTTGCTTTCAGAAAGAATAAATGTTGTGAAGGTTGCTAGCTTAAATGCACCTTACTAAAAAAAGGAAGAAAAAATGTTAGCCTGGTAAGTTGGGTAGGTAGAAGAAGGTGAGAAATCTCAATGTAAATATCAGTCATCTGGGCTGCAAAATAACTAACTTCCCCTTCCCATAGTCATGAAGCATTCCAAACTATCAGTCAGAAAGGATCAAGGAATTTCCTTGACTTTTGTTGGGACCAGACCCAAGGCTTTATGACTGATCAGTTGAAATTGTAATATGTCTATATTAATCCATAAACTCACATCATTTACCATCCTGCATTCATCCCCCTGAATAATCCTAAGAAAAACTCCATTTTTACTTAAAAGCATTATAATTCCCATTTAATTAACTTCCTACATCATTTGAAAACATTAAGCCCTCAAAATAACATTATATCATAAGTTAAGTGATAAGATCAATGCAAATTATCTTTTGAAATTCACTTTACTTGTTATGTTTATGTGTTTTGAGTATACCTTGTCCTATTTTCATATTAACCTTAAATTATGTATTAATTCCCTACAAAAATAAACTTTTCCTATTATATATAACTCCTTTTTAGATAATAAAACGAAAAAACCCACTTATTATAACTTTAGCCAAAGTTATTTAATCCCCACATGTTTAAATAAACACCCGCATTATACCCCCTTTGGCTAAGAAAATATTTATGTATAATCCTGCCCCTATGGTGGTTAAATCACCTTGGTTTAATTAACCATATAATAAAAATATTCGAAAATATTTTAAACATATTTTATATGTGTTTAAAACAAAAAGAATCCTGAAGTTTCATTTAAACTAAACTTCAAAAGAAAAACCCATTTCCCTGTTTATTATCCCTCCCCCGATTCCCTTAACCTAAGGTCAAATCTATAACCTAACCATTTCCCTGCAATATATATTCCATTACCACAGTCCCTAACCTTGGTTAAAGTCCTGAAAATCCCTCCCGACCACTTTTCAATTAAAAAATTCATTTCTGTACATAAAACTTAACCATGTCCCTTTCCCCATCGAATTGAATTTCAACCCTCCAATCTCCAAATTCCATTTAATCCAATGGTTAAAAACTCAACGCGACAATATATTACATTCCCATCCCTTCCCCTATCACGTAGCATAACCACCGTTGGATTTTCCATCAGGTCAAGATCGAATGATCCATATGCAACCCGATGACTTACCTTTTCCCGCACCTTTCCTTTTGATCGTGACCGTTCACTTGTCAAAGCCAAATCCGATGGCTGATACCTCATATCACGCCCACAAAGTGATCGATCGATGTTTTGGAAAAGTCGCGCGATATGGGTGGTTTTTCCAAACCACCCTGTGTCGACGTGTCCTGATATGATTGGATCACATTCGAAAAGCGATTTACCACTTATCACTCTGGAGCTGCGCGAATACCGGCTAGTGGTATTCCGAAACCACTCCCACCCCACCTATAGTTAATTATAATTTGACTGTGGTTTAAACTATGGTTTATGCATAAAACTTATGGTTTTTTATCACATTCGCACCTTTAACTTGAGAAAACTCCGCAGAGACTATTTTCATCAAATTTTCATCATTTTGTGCCAATAAACCTTTGAGAGCCTAGCCTATGCAGAGCCCTTTTCATCATTTTCAAACTTACCAGTGAATCAATTACCGTTTTAAAAGCCAATTTTGAAACTGTGAACTATTTGAAGGACTATTACTTCTGCAAAAGAGCCACCGTACCATCTAATAGACCAATTCAGTACAATTGAAGACTGCGCGCAACCTACAACTCAGTCAACCACAATTATACCTTTTTAAAGGTATTTTTTGTCAAAATTATCCACAAAAACTTCAATTCCAAAAGAAAAAGCACCAATTTTTCAATTATTTCCTTTAATTATTTGAATTACCCATACGGAAATTGTAAAAAACATCCATATTACAGGGGAAATATTGTCAAATTTTCCTCAAAATCCCTCATTTCTATTTTTTCAAGTTTTATCCATTCCCTGGTCATTTTCACTGCTGGAATTGATCATAGCCTTTCATCTGAGCATTAAAACCCTCTTTCCATCTAAAAATTTTCTCATAACCCTATTTTACCAGAGAAATTCTTTAAAAAGCCCTTGTTTCCAAAAGAAGAACTTAGCAAATAGTCTAAGCTTGCTTTGTTCAGTTAAAAAAATGACAAAGAAACAAGTAACCCCCAAATCAGGAGGCCCAAAACCTCAGAAGAAATCCTCTGCTAAAATCCCTCAGCCTGAGTCCTCTAAACTTGATGAACCAACCTCTGTAGTCACTGCTGATTCCTCAGAAGTTGTCAGACCTGTCCAACCTCCAGTTACTTCACAAGAAAATATTCCTCTGGTTGACCTTGATTATAGAATATTGGACCCTCCAGTAGAGTTCAATTTACTTGACGTCTATAACTAGTGTTTTGGAAAATTTGTAGAGAAAGATGATAAAGATATACCAGCTAGGATTCCAATCTACCAAAATGCATTGTCCCTCTTACTCATTCAGCCCCTAATTTTGTCAGATTGTGTCAATCCTATTATCTTCCAAAACAAAGGTGTATTTTCAATAAAGATAGAGAGGTTATATTTTACATCAATGCAGAATCCATAAACTCTATGCTGAAACTGAACCCTGACCCCAATGCTGCTTCATTGTCAATAGAGGATTTAACTCGGAATTACCTAGAACTTGATTTTGCTTCTAAGTTCAAAATCTTCCAGAATTTTTGTCCCAAACAGGTTGATATCCCTAAGCTTAATCCTCCATTTGATACTTTTGATTTTCCAAATGAAACTAGACAGATTGTCTCCATGCTATCATTCATACTGGGTTATAAAAGTGATGAATTCACTGATGTTGCAATACTAGGTTTTCTGTCTACTCTGAGTCCTAGCCCGTCTCCATCCATTGCGTACAATTTTTCCAAGTTCATTGCAGAAAACAGCACTATCAATTGTCCAGATTTTCAGAAGAAGGAGTCTTTAGACATACCTCATATCTACTTCATCTCTTTTTGTATTATCAAGTAGACAAGTTTCCTATTGAATTTCAGAAGATAGATCCAAAAGGGAATGTACTTTCAATTTTTTTTTGGTCATCAATTCTGAGAAAATGGAACAGGGAATAAAACTATACAGACTTTAATGACTTGTTTTTAGTACATGCTATGAATTTACTGAATAAATAATAGACCCCTAGAATTAATGAAAAAACAAAGAGGATCTTACAGCTATCAGAAAGCTATAAAACAAGGGATTGGTACTTATACAATAATTACATAGAGATTAGAGTATATGGTGCACTCTTGGCCCCATATAAATTGCCTAGATTTGTGACAACAAGGATATTTTCCTTAGAATATTTGAGGCAATTATTGAATGCAGATGAAGTCAATTTAATAGCTTCTAGGAAAAAGACTCAGTTCAAATTGAAAAATCAAGTTGGGCCATTTATTGTGAACAACAGAGAAGCAGCAAATGAAATTAATGTTAGGTTGAAAGAGTATAAATTCCCATACAGCTTTATGTCGAACTATGATCCTCAGGGAATTTTAAGCATGAAAAGATTGAAATGTAAGTTGTCTACTTTCTTAAATGATCCAAAGCCCCAAATTGAAAAATATGCCAATAAACTTGAGTGGGAGCCAAATACTTTATTTGATGATGACTCACAGGGCATGCAGGGAAACAGTGGAAAAGAAAAATAGGTTGATCAAACACACGTGGTTACAGTGAAAAAAGAAGCTGATATTGTTCATAAAAGGAGCAGAAAGGAAGATAGTTTCACTGCTAAAACTATTCTAGATAAAAGATTCAAAATCCCCTATAGTAAGAAAAGTAAATTGACTGATGAAGAAAGGGATAAAGCTATTAATGTTGAAGATAACAATGGTCATGAAACTAATGATGAAGAAAAAAGGATAGTAACTGAAACACTCAAAGAGCTTCAAAATGTCCAACTTGGAACATAGCAGAAAGACAGTCATGGTTGATTAAAAAACCAAAGTTAATATGCCCTTTTCTTCTAAAGAACCTGACAACACAGAGTCAGATATTCAAATCAGGTTTAGACAAATCAAAGAAAAGAATGAAGAAATCAAAAGTGAAGCATATTCCAATTTCCTTAAAGAAAAGCCTGGGAATAAAGATAGACTCCTTTCAGTTTTTTATTATTCTTCAAACAAATTGGTGATGTCATTTCTCAAGCCCACAGTGGTTGATCCAAAAACAATTGCAGATTATTCAAAGACAGACCTTGAAGTTGATGCAGATGTTGTCCATGAATTGGACCAAATAGAATTCCACAGGAGCAATACAGAGATGTTGCATTCTAAAATAGTCAATAAGACTATGAATTCTATCAGGCTTGAGAAAACATTGATAAACAATCAAAATCAAATGAGATTGGATAAAGCCTCGTTATATGCCAATAACTTGAGAATCAAAGCATTGGAGGACATAGTAATTGAAGCAGGAGCTGACCCAACAAACATTGAGGGAGAAAAAGTTATAATCAAACAGAAAAATGAAGACATAGCTGCCCTCAGAAAACAACTAAAATTTCCTCGAAGTGAAAATCCCCAGGAAAAAGAAATCCTTCAGCAGAAGACTGAAAATGATGAACTAAAACAACTTGTTCTAAATATGACAGCCGAGATAAAGGAAATGGAAAGCCAAATAGAAGCTTTCATGAAAGAAAATGAAAATCTGAAGAAATCTCAACAGGTTTTCATTCCTACAGTGATTCCAACTGTAAGTACAGCTGTTCCATCTACATTGGCAAAACACTTGGCACCACAAGGAGTATTGGCAACTGCAGTGCCAATCACTTCTCATGACATCTCTACCTCTTATTCATCAACCTCACAGATAAACACAGTAGAGGACAAAGCTGCAGTAATCAAAGCCATGGAAGACATGTCTTTAAAAGATAAATAAATACTCAGTTTGAAAGGCATCATTAAAAATCTGGAAACTTCTAAAAGAGATACCTTAATTACTTCCAAAGGGAATGAAAAGAGGGTCGATAGATTACAAGAACAAGTGAAAATTCTTCAACAGCAGGTGAATCTTACAGATCAAGTGGCCTACACAAAAAATCATTTATGGACAAAAATCATTGAATACACTCACTCACAATGGCCTTCTATTCAGATAACATATGAACAGAAAGAGTTGTTATAGGCCGCAAATGCAGAAATTGATAAAACCAAGAAAGAAATTGAAAATAAGCCACCACAAGCAGTTCAACTCATAGCATTTTTTAACAGCAAAAACAGGGAAGAATTAGAAGAGTTGAAAATTGCTGACAGAACAGAGGCCATCCTTCAAATTAAGAAAGTCTTGAATAAGAGAAACATGATGAATAATTTGGAAGACAGGTGTAAAGATATGAACTTGGCCATCACAAGATTTTGGGCCAAATACAAAGTATTATTAGAAGTAGGTTTACCAGATATTCATGCATTGAATGAGAAGTTAATGCCACAAAAGGACTATGATCAGAAAATGAGAGCTCATGCTAAGGAACAAGCTAAACAACCTTTGCCTCAAGGATCTCCAAGTAGTAAAGTACTACTTCAATATTTTGAAAATTTGTTCTTTTTGGAAAATGAAATCAAGCATATGTTCACAGTAAAGCCTAACTTTGCTAAATATACAGAGGCTGATGAAAGTTACAGGAAACTAAAGAATATGAGGATCCACACTGCTGAACAGTGGCAAGAATTCACAGATATGATGTGAATTTTACAGGTAAAGAGCAAGAAAATTACATGAAAAGTCATATTCTACTGTTACTTTATGGTGAAAAAATAAGTGTCAAAGTGTATCAGGGTCAAAGTGTATCAGTAAAATCAAATTATCACTGCTGGTCATTTTTCAATTATAGCAGTGAAACAGTGAAAAGCAGAGATAAAGAGTATCATAACAAAAGGT
Source organism: Pinus albicaulis (assembly GCA_034641835.2). Classification (NCBI taxonomy): domain Eukaryota; kingdom Viridiplantae; phylum Streptophyta; class Pinopsida; order Pinales; family Pinaceae; genus Pinus; species Pinus albicaulis. The sequence continues at coordinate 253,233,592 of CM076573.1, forward strand.
GAAAAGAAAGAGTATTCTACAAGTAATCTTCCACGAGATAATATCTCACTTGCCAACAACGTTTACAGCACACCAAAAATCAGTTTAAATAAGATAAACAGTTCTATTCTTCGTTGTAAAAGAGGACAACTTGCAAACTGTTTTTCTGCTATCCCTCTTCTTATGTTATCTTTCCTATTTTTCCTTAAAACATTATCTCAAACTCTGAGATATTTTTTAAACAATATATGTTTATAAATACTTCATAATTCGAAGTATTCATTGTGGAATAAAATTTCTCAAGACTACTATAGTAATTTTTCTGGACATATTGAAGTTGGTGTGAGTCAATTAGCGAAGCAGTAGATTGGAAATGAGATTAAAGACATCATAACTAAGGATTCTCGTGGTGACAAGATAAGTCTCGTCTTTTTCCTGTTTTCGACGTTATTCTTTAAAAGTTTACATACATTCATTTGATGTGTTTGTATTCTTTAATGATCAACTAAGGAGAAATTACACAAGATTAGTGATAATAAGCTCCATGTTTTAAACTAGTTGGCATTTTTATGTTTTCTGCTTGATAACCGGACCACATAATTCTTAATTTTTCTAGGTCCTAGTTTGATCCCCTCCTTCAATCTTCTTTTCTGTAACTTAAGGATTCTTAAGTTCCCTTTTGTTCAGATTTCACCCATTCGATCAACAAAGCCTATTCAAAGCCTTAGAAGGTCATCTATCTTGCCCTTAGTACATTTGCATGTTTAAGTCTTATTTCATATCTCTGCTTGCATAGAGAGTTGACTCTATTTCCCAATGTTCTGGTCGATCCCTCTAGTTTACCTTGAAACACTTTCTATTCCTTCCTAACTTCTAAAATCAGTCCTATTGCTCACTCATAGCTAGCCTAAAACCCTTTACCAAAAAAAAGCTAAATCTTTAGGACAGATCCCGCTCTGGAGCTTAGGAAAGCTAGATCCTAAATTCCCAAAGCGGTTCTTGGTTACCCCAGGTTTTCTTAACTAAAAAAATCCTCATCCCACAACCTGAGAATTACTAGGGTGATAACATACTGGTGACCATACTGGGGAATTAACCACTCTCCAGTTTTAAGTTTAATCTTGAAGGAAGATCTTTAACTGTATATTTTCTACTTTAAGATTGAGTTTAAAGGTTGTGGGTATTTTACCCAATAAACATTCTGGCTCCCAAGAAAGTCTACTACACTAGATCCAACCCCGATCCTAATCCTCCAGAGATAGTAGACAAGCTGGACCAGATAGGAAAAAAGAAGAAAAAACAAATTGATAGTTCTGAAACTGAAATACCTCTAAGAAGAGCTGATTCTTTACCCAAATAGTTGGTAAGCTTATAAAACATTGATTTTGACTTAAAGTTTGAAAAATCTTTATTTAGAACAAAATCTTAATCAGATTTAAAAGAAATTGTTTTAGATCCAGTTTTTACTTCTTATGTGAGTGAAAAACACAAAATTCTTTCTGTTCCTACTAAATCAGATCAAAATAAAACTAAAAGTCCATTAAAAAGGGTAACTGTCACAAAAATTAAAGACATTGAAGAAGCTATTAAGTTAGCAAAAAAAATTTCTAAATTTAAACCCCCGGTTTCTGAACTATATACTACAGTCTTTCCAGCATCAGATTCTACTCTGTATGCTGCCACATCATTTACTGATTCTGCTGTCAGTTCACCTCAAGAACCCATAAGCCCTGAGTTGCCTCTTCCCCATAGAATCATATGCTCATCATATCCACAATCCACTACTAGTTCATCAACCGATCCATTTATCCCTGAGCTGCCTCTGCAGCCCAAAGTTGTATATCCATCTTTTACCCAGCCCATTACAACTACCATTAGCCATACTACTTCTTTTTCATCCCCTTTTCCGAGCTCTTCAAGTACATCCATTGCAGTAACCAGCACTATCCCTACTACTACTATTGTACCTCCCAGTTATGCTAAAATCCAAGCCATGGCAGCTCGATATGCTCCCTTGGTCCTACCTCAAAATCTACATGACATGCCCCAGATCTACCAAAAATATATTCCACTTTTTGATAATATTTCACAGATTACTACACAACAACATATTACTAGAATGAATGATTTCTGGGAAGTCTATGAGATAGATGAATCTGATGTCCAAATGAGGTTATTTTCTCAGAGCTTAATTGGAGAAGTAAAAACCTAGTTTAAAATTTTAGGAGCTGGTAGCATAGTAGACCTAGCTACATTCCATAGAGCCTTCCTAAATAAATGGGAGAAAAATAAGAACCCTATGCAAATACTATCTGAGTTTGATGCTATCAAGAGAGCCCCAAATGAGTCTTTCCAAGACTTCTGCACAAAATATAACAGTGTTTACAATGCCATTCCTACAGACCTTAAACCCACCCCGTATTCCATGCTACTCAAATTCCCTGATTTCTTTGACGTAGACATGGCTTACCAACTTAGGGAAAGGGATGAAAATACTTTAGAACAAATGCAACAAAACATTGTAGGTATAGAAATCAACATACTTGTAGAGAAGGCCATATTGAGAAACGAAAGAAGGGTTACTATTAAAGAAGAAGCATCTCACTTAGATGGTAAGTTTGATTTCATTACTAAAGCACTAGAAAAAGTAGTTGATAGACTGGATCAAATTGAGAAAAAACCACAATGGGAGAATCAATCCCAAATCCGGAATCCCAATTATAGAAAAAACAACAACCCTAGGAAAGGTAAAGAACCTTCTCCTGATCAGAATATAAGAACCTCGTTCCAAGAACGTTTTGTAGAAAGCTCACAAAATAGTGTTGACGAGGAGGAAGACATCAACATTGTTATGGGGATTGATGAAAACAATACCATTTTCCTCACCCAGGAGGACCAGGAACTCTTTGAACTTCAACAGTTCAAAGTAGAATCTGGAGAATCCTGTGATTATAAACAAGGATATGATTTTTCAATAAACGAAATTCACAGTCAATACAACCTTATGAGCAAGAAAACCAATGAACCTGCCATAAAGAATAATGCTCCAAACCAACAAGAAAAAAACAAAAAGAATATTGATACTTCTAAATCAAAATTCTTCCAGATTCTTCCTAGAGATAACAAACAGAGTTCAAACCCAACCAGTCCCAAAAAGCAGCAAGGCCCAAAGATTGTATATATTACTGAAGAGGTGGCTCAATATTCCAAGGATGTTCCAAAAGATAATACTCCCAAAGCCACCAATTCAACTACAGTCATTGAGCCAAGAAAGAATCCTACTGACTTTAAAATATCAGATCCTAATCAATGGGCTCACCCCTATCTCTTGTCATCACCAACATATACATGGAACATTTTGAGCAAATAGCCCTCAAATCCTTTCCATTCACCCGTGAAGAATGGAAAAGATATGTGGATGATATCTTTGCTAAATGGACCCATGGTATATTAAAATTAAATGATTTCTTAGCCCACATTAATAGTCTCTTGAATCACATCAAATTCACCTTGGAAATTGAAAAGGAAAACCAATTACCTTTCCTAGACATCCTTTTAACAAAAAAAGAAGGAAAAATCATCACTAAAGTCTATAGAAAGACAACCCACACAGATAGATACCTTCATGCTGACTCACATCACCACCCTGATCAAAAAATCGGTATCATAAAAACCCTTACAACTAGGGCTTCCAGAATTTCAGACTCTCAACACCTAGAACATGAGATAAACCATCTCCACCATGTCTTTCAACAAAATGGATATAACAAACATGTCATTAACAAAACCATTCACCAAACCCTTAATAAAAGTAACTTAAAAAGAGCCTTTGAGATACCTAAAATCTCCTTGCCCTACATAAAAGGAACTACCGATAAAATCTCTAGAATGCTTAACAAACATAACATTAAGATCGCCTTCACTCCCCCCAACACTATTTTAAATATGGTAGACTCTGCTAAAGACCCTATAAACCCTAGGCTACTAAAAGGAGTTTATAATATACCTTGCTCTTGTGGGAAAGAATACATCGGTGAAACAGGTAGATCCCTTAGCATTAGACTAAAAGAACATGTTGCTGACCTATCTCGGAATAGAACAGCCAAATCCGCCTTAGCATAACATGCCTTCTCTTCCTCACATTACATATGTATAGAAGATGCCAAACTTGTCACTAAAGAGGACCATTACCTAAAAAGAAAAATTAAAGAGGTCATCGAAATTGAGAAAAGGAAAAACAACTTGAATCGTGATGATGGTCTCATCATTAGCAACACTTGGAAACCCCTATTACATCACTCCTCTTAAGACATTAAACAAATATTAACATGGTTTGAATAAAATAAGTCATTAAATAAATAAACCAACTATAAAGTAGAATCTATAAATAATTAAGTAAATACAACAATCAACTTGTTAAGGCGAGCTTAGCATAACACTTTCCATCTCTTATTAAAAAAAATAATAAAATAAAATAATAATAATAATAATTAAATAAATATAAATAAATCAAATTAAATTAAATTAAACAATTTTTCTACTAATATAAGGACCCCAAACACTTAAAAAAAATTTACTTTATCATTTCATTTTAATTACAAAAAAAATAAAAAAATTCATTTAATTAAAATTAAATTAAATTAAATTTTTAATTTAATAACATCAATAAAAATATATAAATCAAATTAAAAATAATTAAAATAATAGTTTAATTAATTATTTAAATTATTTTTTAAATAAAGAATTAATCCTAACAATCAATAACATAATTCAATTAAATATTTTTAACTAAATTAAAATTAAATTAATAAAATACATCCTTCATCAAAACCGACCTTTATAACTCTTACCCTTCCACTATTTATTCCTCCATTCTTTTACCCTATTTCTCCCAAAATTTCAAAGAACATTTGGCAACTACCCCTGATGATGGACTCAGTTAGGAAGTCCGAAACGTTGGGTTAATAAAAAAACTCAGAAACAGGTTATTCCTCTCTTCTATAAATCTATTTCACCTGTATGGATTCTCTTTTTAAAAACATTCAATCCTACCATGGAAGGGATTTGATGGATAGCGCCACCCTGTTTGAAAAATTGAGATTTTCTAATGCTAAACTCCTCTCGAACCTATCTTTTTTAAAAACTTTCATAGACAATAACCTTACTCCTATCTTTGCCCTTTGTAAACATCCTCTCAACCATGGTCGTAACCTACCAATCTTCAAAAACCTAAGTAAATCCTTAATTAAGTCTGAGATAAAAACCACTAGAGCGCGCCTTATCAAAGTCTCTCAGCAACTGTTGGCCTTACATCTCCTGTTGGCCTCATCACTGCAGTCTGACTTGTGGCATTCTTTAGATGCCCTTACTTTTATAAAAGTTGAATGATGGCATTACACAGACACAGCAAAGAAGGACAAAAAGATAGCGCAGTTATCTCACTCCTCACATCACACAACATCGTCCCGCTCTGGCCACTTCATTAGCAGAATCTGTAACCAGAAGTCTTCACACACTAGTGTCACTAACCACCTCTACGAGCAGAAAAAATGTGACTTAATAACTTTAGATATGAACCCGCACATAAAAATCCCTCCCTCGAAGACTGAAGTCCATGCAGACCCCAACACAGCATCTGAAATTCTAACCTCTGCGTACATAATGAAATTGAACTAAGAAGATCTGATGATATTGAAACAGTGCTGTTCGATCCTCACGTCAACGTTAGCCACCTCTACCCCTCGCAGACAGAATACCTGACAGACCCCAACATATCAATAGACAGCTTCAACAATTCTGTCAAAAAATTCGACAACCTTTCACCTGAAAACACCTACTCCAATTTCTCCGATCCGCCCATAAACTCCAGCCCTGTCTCTATCAACCCTTGACCTGTAGACGTACAGAATAAAATCGAATCGAGAAATGCCATGGCCAGCATGAAGGTCCCTCCATTGCAGGTGAATTTGGTTGATAATATCACAACGTTGGAAGATTTCACAACAATTAATCACGCAAATCCGTGTAATTCCGACCAAGAACATGACACCTCTGCACTAGAATAGACCTGGCCCACCTTATCCAATCCGCCCATAAACTCTGCCTCCGTCTCCTCTCAGCCTGTGGTCCTCACTTCCCAACATATAAACTCTACAGTTGTTCCTATTGACTTTCCTGCGAACTCTCTCCCATACAGCAACTCACACACCAGAAACGTCAACCTATCCCTCAGCAACCCGCACAATAAGGGATTTAACAATCCCACTGTGATAAATTTGTCCAACTTGAGCTTAGACCATGCTTCTGTTGGCGAGGAGTCAGGTCTCGCGGACAAGACCCAGGTTCAGGAGTTGTGGCCAACAAAGGGGTCCGATGTAGTCTAGGATCACGCCGACATTTTCACCCTACTCCGGAGAGCAGTGAGTCTCACCCGAGGCGTGCCGCAACCACATGCAGAAGGGGATGAGATCAATGGCAAGGAACAAAGTCGCAACTCATGATGGACAATGCATCGATTATATAGACAGAGTCATGCATGCAAGAGCACTTAAGAAGCATTCAGACATTAGAAAACAAAATTTTAAACCAGCATAAACACATTACATGCATGTAAACCCCTTATTGAGACAACAATCTTTCATTATATTAATCTCTTGGCCAAGCACATGATTACATAGCATTTTCAGCGATAGCTTACAACTCTGATACAGATGTCTTACGGAACAGAAAGGTAGAATAGAGAAGATTAGGAACCATAGAAGTGTCATGCATGATTTCTCGCAGTCGCTCTGTGCTTATTCTCCTGTCGCGAGCCTCACAACCTCTGCAGCATCCTCCTCTTTCAGCCAGGTGACTGTTATTTATTCACCTGCTATCGCGACTATCAGTTCCTCTGTGTCTTTTCTTCAGCTGCTTCTAGATTCTCTCTTGTTATCTGCGTGTTCCACTTTCTGTCTTCTGCTGTTGTTTTCTTCATCTGTACTTGTGCGTGTTCTTTCTTCAGCTATCTCATACTTTCGCGCCACCTTGATAGCTCCGCGACTCCTGGTAGTTGCGATGCGGTCGCGATTGCCATGTGTCTTCATGCCGCAACTCAAAAGGTCAAAATTCAAAATGTTCTAACCAAGATTTCAAAAACAAGGGCCCCAACAGGCCCCGACCACAGTTCCTTGACTCGTCGCCAAGTCAATCACAAATGACAGTTTCCACATCCATTGTCGCGCTGGATCTCGTGCCATGTTCGGCCTGTGTGCCTTCGTCTCGTGCCCTTTCCTGCTGTGCTCCTCCAATCGGCTGTTCAGAAAAGGGCCCCAACTCCGGGACCCTGCAGAGCACTATATATTTGAGCCCAGTGAAGTTCGACACAGCGTGTTTCCATCCCTACATTAGCGAATCGACTTCCTCAGTGATCCTGGTGGCAGTGGCATCCTCTATATTCATCGGGACAGCCCCGAACATCGTGGTAAGCTGGGTCTCGGCCTTTGCAGCTAGCTGTTGTATTGATTTGGCACTGGCTTGAATCGGCGGACGGATTTCCCGAATTATCTGCTTGGCCGTTGCTGAGTTGGCCTCGGTTTGTTGCATTTGAACCTCAAGCTCGTCCGCCTGGGCATATAGTTGATCTAACCGCACGGGATCTGCGATCTCCTAAATTTCCCCGGAAATCTGTTGCAGCTGGGCGGAGATGGGCTGCGTTTTGACCGTGAGGGCGAGTGAACACTCCTGCAGACTTCGCAAGAGGTCGTAAGACTCGCGCGCTGTGGAGTGAAGGGTCTCCTGCATATGAGCTGCCTGGGTCTACTTGGCTGCTACTTGTTCAGAATATACAATCTGTGGGTCGGGGAGCGCGGGTCATGCGGCTAACGCCGCTTGAAGTTCTTGATTCTCCCTGCGTAGACCAGTGAAGGCAGACCGAATGTGGTAAGCCTGGATGGCCACATTGCTCTCCGCTATATCGTCAGGAGGTGGGGCATTGTGAGCCCTTACAGTGGGCCATAGGTCTGAGAACGCCTGAGCGGCAATGGTGACCTACTCCTGCAGGTAGGCCTTCTCCTTGGTCAGCTGGTCGCGCTGTTCAGTAAGCACTATGATCTGGTGGTGCTGTTCATCGCACCGTTGCTGCAGCTCCAAATGAAGCTGTTCGGCCTGCATGGCCGCCCGCTGAATGAATAGGTACAACCTGGCTGTACCTCATGTTTCTACGTTGGCGGTGCCCGAAGCGCCCTGCTCCGACATTCGCTCCTGCAAAGGTTTCCCACTGGCCACTGATCTGTTGGAATTCTCAGGAGGGGACACCGGTGTCTGTTGCTGCATTGAGGTGCCCATGTCGGAATCTGGCCATTCTTGCTGAGTGGTTTGGCCTGTGGGGGGAGGGTCAGCATGCTCAGGCGGAGCCTCAACCGAGTCAGCCCCAACGTTGGCCAGCCGGGTAAATATAGTATAGAAAGAACCCTAGGGTGTGGCCATGGGGTCGACTGGTGGTACTACGGCCACAGTACTGGAGGTGACTTCAGCCCCGTGGTCTCCTCCAAAGAGTTCCCGGATAAGGGGGTTGGATACAGTGGCAGATGAGTTTGATGGAACGGATGAAGTGGCAGGTGGATGGACGGTGGAGGGAGCGGTGGGCAGTGTGGAGGAGGTATGGGGGAGGCGAATATTGATGAATTTTGATGGGTCGATAAGGGGTTCCTCCGGAATTAATGTCTCTGTGACTGGAGTGGGTGGCGGATCGTCATCCGTAAGGTCCACCATCGGATCAATGACGGTGGTGCGGGCCCGCTTGGATGGAGGGGGTCTAATTGATCAGGTCCCGGGCCCGTTTCGCCCATTGGGGTGATGATGGGGCTGGTAGAAGTGAATAAATTGGTATGGATGGGAGAAGTGAGAGGGGCAGTATGGGACAGAGAAAGAGAACGACTAAGCTGGAATTCAGAAAATAGAGGAAACAAAGGGGCACCGCTTGAAATAACTTGGGTCTCCACGTTGAGACTTCGTACCTGAGTATTGAAGTGTTGTACGATGGGGACCATTGATTCGGGGAGTTCCTGTGAGGTCCCGGATGCATCCTGAGAAGGTCCCACCGCGGCCTGTGAGGGCCCTGTCGCGCCCGTCTCGGCAGGCCGTTGCGTCGGCAGCATCCGCTCAAAGTTGTATCTGGGGATCCCGTCGCGGATGTGCTTTGTGACCCTCGGCCACGCAGAGACCTCGCGGTGAAAGGTAGCATCGTCCAGCTGGAATTTGAGTGGCGCCATGTGGAAGGTGGCTTCCGTCACGCAAGTGGGGTGGAGGTAATTGTGCCTGTGGCTTACCCCGAACCATACCTGCTCACTATAGTCGTCCAACAGGTTCCTGGGCACCCGTTGCTGGTTAGCCACCACATCTATCATTAGCCCGTACCAAGCCCGAAACGCTTCCGCATTCACCTGTTTCGTGCTGGGGTCAGAGGACACCTGCCACGGGGTGAATTTCATCGCGAGGGGCTGGATCGCGGTAGTTTCTGACGGCAGCCGGATAGGAGGAATGTGCCATTTCCACATGGCAAAAGCTACAATCAGGTAACAATAGATGAAACTAGTGGTGCGCTTATAATTCTCTTCGCATGCCGCGAACAGTTCTTTGAGCACGAAGGAAAACCAATTCAGTCTAGTGCCTTGGACACAGTGCTCCGCAATGGAGATGGTATCCAAGGTGCACTCTCCTTTGGTATAATGCCGCATCGTCTTGCTAGCAATGAGATAGCAAGCGAACCGAATCTCCGGCTTGTTAATTAGATCAATTTTGGCGCCCTCCCCCCCCCCCAGCGAGTGCCATATTTGGCATAGAGGTCTGTATCACCCGACTTTCGTGCGCGCTTGGAAGATGTCTGACCGGAAGCAGAGACATCTGTGCCATTCTGGGACAGCCCTGTGAGGCGATGAATGTCTTCAGCGTGAATGGGGATCTCCTCGTTTAGCCACAAGGACCCATTCTGAATTCGGCTGAGGACGAACCGGGTGCATTGCAGGCCTGGTCCGGTAGTCCCAAAGCCAGGAAGGGTTCTTAAATTCATCAGGGACGATTGCTGGAGGCCCCTGTACTCTGGTCGCATTCGGTTGGTTGAGCTACTGCCTGGTGTGTAGTGATGCTCCATATATGTCTGCCGATGGAGGGAGGGGAATTCGACCGGGTCGGACAGGTTGGCATCTATCAACGCTGCACTGTCATATTTTCCAACCAGCGACTCTGTCCTGTGGATTCAACTGTCCAGCGCTGGTTCAGCAACGGATAAGAGAGCCTTTGGCATTTTGGCACGACTCTGGTAAACCAGGAGAATTCTCCTGGAGCTTCTATCTTGGTGCGGTGCGTTTTGAGACTTCAACCACTCTGGTGTCGCTGCAATTGCCAAATTGAACTGATCCAGCATTCTCGTGTTGTTGGTCTCCATGAAATTTATGTCATCACCTGGCACGAGCGGAGTTGATGAGACCCCATAACGACAATTAATTCCTGCTGGCCTTCTTGCCTGCGATAATCGTGCGATCGATCGCATGCCTGTGTGTAATCTGACAGTTGCTGACGGCGACATGGGGAAATGGGCGGGCGTGACGGCTGAGGGAACTGCGGATGATGGAAAATGATTATGGTACAGTTATTGCCTACTTATGGTAATTTATGATGCAAATCTGAGCGATCCTACGGACTGACAAAAAGGACTGACGGAAATGACCTGGACTGACACTGGCACATGGAGGGATCCTACAAGGATGACACGCTGGACGGGCGCCGCCCCGACCACAGTCGGTTGCGGTGCGGCCCCCGCAACTGATCGGTCATTGACAGACTACCTATGAATGGAAAAGACTCCCTACGCTCATCCCAGTTGCGGGAGAGTTATTCGACTAAGCTACGCTACGGGTGCTCTCGGGTGCGAGAGTTATTGATGAGAAGTGAAAGATACCTACTCCTGGTAGGGTTTCAGGCATGCGCCATTCACCCACCCAGGGAGAACTGTACCGTCCAGCTGTGCCAACTGAACGGCTCCTGAGTCGCGAATCTCGATGACAAAGTAGGGTCCCAACCAGTGCATCTGGAGTTTGCCTGGAAACTTCTGGAACCGGCTGTCATACAAGAGAAATTTGCCGCCAAATTGGAAGGCTTTGTTCTTGAGGTGGCGGTCGTGCCACACTTTCTGTCTGGCGTTCTGAACCTTTTGGTGGAATTCCGCCAGGAATCAGGCCTCATCCAGCTCCTGTAGCTCCTGGAGGCGTTCCCGAAGTGACTCCTCTTCTAAGAACTGAAGAGACGTAGCGATTAAAAGACTGGGTACAGTGAACTCGGCGGGAATCACAGCTTCCCGGCCATACACCAACTAGAATGGCGTCTGATTGTTCAAGCGTTTCACCATGGTCCAGTAGGCCCACAATTCCGCTGGGAGACGCTCATCCCAATCGTCGCGCTGAGCATTGCAAATCTTAGTCAAGCCTTTTTCAAGAATTTTGTTAAATGCTTCCACAGTACCATTGGCCTGCGGGTGGTATGGGTTTCTTTTATGATGCTAAATCATAAATGTGTCCAGTAGTGACTTGACCGTGGCGTTAATGAAATGCGTACCCTGATCGTTGGTTAAGCTTCGTGGGAAGCCAAACCGGCTGATGATGTGTTCAAAGATGAATCGGGTAGCTGTCTCCGCCGAGCAGTCGCGTACCGCCTCCGCCTCAGCCCACCGGGTGAGGTAATTCGTGGCGGTAATGATGTATCGGGCCTTGGAGTGTCTGGCGACCGGGGCGATGGGACCTACAAAATCGACAGCCCACTTTTCGAATGGCCGCAACACATGCATTGGGTGTAGCGGAAGCTCGTCCCGGTGAGAGGACCTTCACGTCTGCTGGCAAACATCGCAGCACTTCACGTAGGCCTTACAGTCAGCATGTACTTTCGGCCACCACAGGCTAGCTTGGAGCACCTTTCTTGCAGTGGGTTTCACACCCACATGCCCTCCTGCAACATCGTTGTGACATTCCCACATTACCGCTTCCCATTCGTGGTCAAGGATGCATCTGCGCAACACCTCATCGAGGCCCAGTTTGTATAGCTGCCCCGCGATCAACTGGTAGTCGGCCGCCCGGACAACCAGGTGGCGTTTCTGGAGCGGGGTGTAATCTTGAGGGCATTGTCCTGTGGTCAGATAAGTGGCAATGTCAGCCAAGTAATCAGGTACGGCTTCGACTCGGAAGAGGTCGGCATTCGGTAGCTGATCGTCCAACGAGCCTTCGTTCTCTCCCGTCTCCAACCGGGATAAATGATCGGGACCGACATTCAACCTGTCGGGCTTGAAAATCACCTCAAACATGAATTCCTAGAAAAGTAGCAGCCAGCGACAGATCCGTCCTTCCAAAACAGGCTTATTCACCAAATACTTCAATGTAGAGTGGTCCGTAAAGAATTTGAATTTTCCGCCCAGAAGATAGTGGCGGAACTTCTGGAGGGAGTACACCATCGCCAACGCCTCCTGCTCTGTCGTGGTGTAATTCTTCTCCGCATTCGATAACCTGCGGCTGGCGAAGTAGACGGGGTGGTCAACTGTCGTCTCCCCGGGTTGCGCCAAGACAGCCCCAAGTGCAATACCGGACGCATCGATATGCACATGGAACTGCTTATCCCAGTCGGGATGAACAAGTATGGGCGCCGTCGCCAACTTCTCCTTCAAGGTGTCAAGGGCCTTCCTACACTCCTCCGTCCACTGGAATACTTCTGACTTCCGCAACAGTTTCTCCAAAGGGGCCGTAATCTTTGCGTAGTTGCGGATAAACCGCCTATAATATCCTGTGTGCCCGAGCAGTGCACACAGCTGCTTCACGATTTCGGGGGCTTCCATGTGAACTATGACCGCGACCTTGGCGGGATCGACACAGACCCCTTGCTTGCACACCACGTGGCCTAAGAGTGTGCCGAATGGAACTGCAAAAATACATTTCTTCAAGTTCAAGGAAATCTCACCGACGATTAATCGGGCCCGCCGTCCATGTAGACCTCCCAGAACTTGGGGATCACTCCTAGCAAAGAATACAATCCTGGGAAAACACACGGCATGTCAGACCAAACGGCATAACGTGGTATGCGAATGATCCCCACTCAGTGGTGAATTTCGTCTTTGCTTTGTCTTCTTCGGCAATGCGCACCTGATGGTAGCCCGAAAACCCATCGGTGAAGGAATAGGCTTCGTTTCCCGCAACATGATCTAGAACTTCATCGCTGAAAGGAGTGGGAAACGGATCGTGGATGCAGGCATTGTTCAGACTCCGGTAGTCTACGCAGACACGTATCTCCGCTTTGTCCTTCTTGTTCTGAATGACAATGGGACTCACCCACTCTGCTTCTTCTACTGGAAAGATAAGACCTGCAGCCAGCATCTTGTCGATCTCCATCTTGACCTTTTCTTTGATACGTGGGTTCATTCGGTAGGGTCGGTGCTTCACCGGCCTGGCCCCGGTTTCAGCACGATGCGCATTTCGCCAAGGTCCCCCTTGATCCCCTTCAGGTCTGCAACCGAGGACGGGAACAAGTCTTCGTATTCCCGGAGGAGGCTGAAAATTTCTTTTGTCGTTTCCTCGTCCCAGTAATCTCCCACCGTTGCCAGCTTGGGTTTCTCGTCTGTTCCAATGTTCAGCTTCTTTGTCTTTAGTGGCTGTAAATGGACTCCTTCAGTCGTCGGCTCTTCACTGATGTTCCGCTCGCCTTCCTTTTCGTCAAAATAGAGATGCCTGAGGTCCTCCAGACTATCATCATCCGGATCGCCGTCAATCCGGTGGCAAACCAACTCGCGCCTGGCCTCAGGTCGTGACACAACCGGGCCCTCGTCGGGCTCGGGATGGCGGAAAAAAAATACCTCCTTGATTGCCTGTAGGGCCCAAGACTCCTGCTCCGTCTCCCTTTCGAACAAGAAGCACCGAACGAACTTGTTGTGACTTCCTGCCAAGAGCGGGTTCCCCGTTTCCGCTCTTCCTCCAGGTACCAGGCCTGGGGGATGGTATCCAGGGAGTGGATAAACCTGTGGACCCACAGCTCCTCAGGGTACCTGATGCTACGCCACTGCTCCTCACAGGCCCGCAAATGGTTTCGTGGGTCGGAAGTTCCGCAATACTTAAGCATACTGCGAGGTCCGTCATCCTCTTTAAAGCGTGCCCGCAGAGCATCCGCCACGCAATCCCATCGCAATAGAGTGTCGCAGTGATTTTTCCACCACCGAGCCGACGTCGATTGCAAGGCCACATCCAAAAGTGGCATCCGGCTTTCGGCTGGGACCAGGTCTTCCACCTTGGTAATAAAAGTATTGACAGCTTGCATGTTTGACAGGGTGGGATATCCGCGGATCTCAGTCCCCACCCACCGGACTTGGGCAATGGTAGCACATCTCCGCGTGGTGGTCTCATACCCCCCTTGCTGCCAGTCTTCCCACGCGATTTCGGATCCGAGCTCCAAGCTCTGCACACTACGCCAACTGACAGAGCCAGTCGCGGTCGGGTTAATATAGTCGTCCCGCTTTCCTGCGATCATCTGATAAAGGTGGTCCATCATCTGAGCATCCTCCCGATTGTCCACTGTTTTCGTATATCGCGGGCCCTGATACGGGTCAAGGGGCTGGGTGACCCATACCTCCCCATCCTCAAAGATCATCAGCTCCTTTTTAAGGTCGATGATGGCATAATTCTCAAAAGCCCAGTCAATGCCGAGTAAGGCAGGATAAGGATCCTTGTTGCCCATGATATCAATAACCTCAAAATCGGTGTATGTCTTCACCCCCGCAATGTCGACCTCGACACCCTCGAGCCAGCCGATTGGCAGAATACAGTACTGGTTCGCCATCCTGAGTTGGATTGGCGAGTAGGCCATCCGTGGCCTTCCAAGGGCCTCCCACGTCTTTCGTGGCAGGATGTTGACATCGGACCCCAAGTCCAGCATGGTATCGCTGATTTGGAATCCCGCAACCTGCGTGTTAAGCTGGAATTCTTTGCCTGTTCGTTGCTTGTTCCGCTTGACGCGCTGCACGTACTGAGGGGCAGCGTTCGCCGGATCTCTAAGTCCTATGCGCCCCTGCAGTGCTCCTTCCAAAGCATGCTTGAGCTGCTGTCGCAGCGCAGCATTGTCAACAATCCTGAGGAATAGATGGAGCCAGTCCTCGATCACAGTACCTGTGACGCTCTGTGCCCCAGATTCTGGCAGCACAGGCTCCTCCAGATCTCCCGCGTCCCGCAGCTAGGCGAACACCTCAACTGCCTCCTGGAAATACTTCTTCTGGGCTTCGGGCCTGATTAACATCTTCGGAGATGCCGGCCGAACCACTCGTGCTGGCTCCTTCCCGTGGGCATCCTCCCCAGTTTTCTTCCCGCCCCTCGTCACGATCGCGACGTTCTGCATGTCTGGGGTCGCAGTCCCTCGCGACTCTGAATTTATCATATTCACTCCCCTCTGCCTCGCCCGTTCTTCCCACTTCTTGATGAGCTTCAGACAGTCCTCTGTGGCGTGGGCGTTTACCCGGCACTGGGAACACCAGGGTCGTCGCGGAAGGGGACATTCTCGAGCCACATGACCCTTCTGGTCACAGTTGTAACATTTCACCGGACCGCGTCCGCCTGTGCGGCCTCCCCGCATGCCGCCGCCTCTTCCCCTTGGGGCCTCGTTCACTCTGTAGGAGGGACGATCCAATCGATCCGCAAGTGCGTCGAGCGCCCTGCACTGCTCAGTGTTGTGAGTCGTAGAAACACAAAATTCGCAGTACACATTGTTTGGGACCATGGAGTACTTCTCTAGTATCGAGGACATCCGAGGGGGATGCCCCAGCGTCCGGAAAATCTCGCAGTACTCTGTGGTGGAGGAACCCGGTTGAGGTGGGAACCCCACGTAAGGCTGTTGCGGCTGGTAGACCCCCTGCGGATTCATTGCTGCGCCACCACCAGGTGGTGGACCCCCCTGGATTGCCGCGACCGAGGGTCCTACCCCTGTGCCACGCAACCGGGGACACTCGGTTGCGACATGGCCCTCGACCAGGCAATGAGTGCACCAAACATTTGGCCGCGCTGGTCTCACTGGCTGGAGCTCCTTGAGCTTCTCAGTCAAGCTGGCAATCTGGTGTTGCAACCCTATCAAAGAAGGATCTTGCGAAACCGGCCCCCCCCCCGGTATTCCTGGGGGTAGCCCGCCATGGCTTCAATCTTCATGGCCTGCTCCAAGGCGTCCTGCAGATTATCAATCTTCTGCTGAGTGAGAGGGGTTCGTGTCAAGGGAAGCAGAGCCTTGATGAACCAGTCCCTCTAGTGGTTTGGATCGATCGGGTAGCTGAGTTTCCCGATCGCGTCCTTGAATCGCCGCATCAACTCCCACGCGGTCTCACCTTCCTTCTACTTAATTTCCCACAGCTCGGACAGGCCCTGCTGGTCTGTCTAGGGAAGCTTGAATTCGCGGACAAAATCCCGCTTTACGTCCACAATTACGGGGTTAGGATGAGCCTCGGACCACTTGATAAACCATCGCAGAGCCCTCTCTCTGAGCGTGGTTTGGAACTCTATTAACTTCACTACATCTGGCATCTACCGAGCCCTCCAGATGGCTTCGCACAGATACCAGTGTTGCTCTACATCATCATTTCCCCGGCCAGAGAACTCTGGATACCGGGTGAAAGATCCAGCCATGTGGACTTGCAGAGTATTGACCAGGATAAATCCTCCAGGTCCTGGTTGCGTAACGGTTCCACTAGGGAATACAACACTACTAGTAACGCTGCTATTACCGGACGTTACTGACGCTGATGAACTACTGTATGACTGACTCAATGCTTGTAACTGAATGAAAATATTACTTAAAGGTTGATACAGTACCAGGGGAAGGTAGGGATCCTGGCCATGCAAAATGTGGGAAGTAGGGCTGCCTGGAGGGGTGAGTGTCGTCTGCTCTTGAAACATTCGCTGCATCACGCCGTGCCATTCGTCATCGGAACTCTCTTCGGGCTGCATCTTTTCATCGTCTTCGCTAGTCACCATCTCTCTTCCTCGCGTCGCTGGGCTCCCATGCACCCATTGCACTCCCGCAGCGGTCCCTTCTCGTCCCTAGGTACCCGCGTCCATAATCCCTATCCTCTGAGGCACCTCCTTCTGATTTTTCCCCTCGATCTCCCATCTCTTCAAATCTCGCATCACCCTTCTTCGCCACCTATCGGCGATATGTTCCCGTCGATGCGCACGTCGCTCCCTCAACTTGCGTGCGGCCTCAACTTCCATTCCCCGCTTCCCGCTTTCACATTCTACGTAGCATCGGTACCCTCAACCCTTCCCTCAGCACGGGTGGTTTACGCTTCCATACTCGTTTTGTGGAATTCAATCAACCCTTCATCCACCATCAGAGCTTTAATCCACAGCGGAATCTCCTTAAGCAACTTCCCTCTTGGCCCTGCGTGGAAGACAACCTCGGCCTTCGAGAAAGATTGATAGCACTCAGTAGAAAACTCGACAGTGTATCCTTCCAACGTGGTCCTTACCCAAAAATCCACTGCGCGGGTTAGTTTAGTGTTCACCCGATGCAGCGCCACCATATCTTCGTGCGCCCACCTGCGGTTTATCTTCCGCAAGCCCTCTCGAGGCACCGTCGCTCGTAATCTCCGCAACTAATTGTAAAGGTCGGTAGGGAACCTTCCCCAGAAAATTTTGTACGTATCACTGGTTGAGTCAGAGAAAAGGACAAGCTCCTTGATCGGCGCCTCCTTTTGCTTGGTCAGCTCTGCTTGCTGAGCAATGAACTGGTCGAGATGATTATCCCACCATCGCCATATCTCTCCTTCAAAAATACTTGATACCATGATCTAGGTCCCCTCAGAACATGCAGGTCCCGGCAACGGAACCATTTGTTGGCGAGGAGTGAGGTCTCGCGGAAAAGACCCAGGTTCAGGAGTTGTGGCCAACAAAGGGGTCCGATGTAGTCTAGGATCACGCCGGAATTTTCACCCTACTCCGGAGAGCAGTGAGTCTCACCCGAGGCGTGCCGCAACCACATGCAGAAGGGGATGAGATCAATGGCAAGGAACAAAGTCGCAACTCATGATGGACAATGCATCGATTATATAGACAGAGTCATGCATGCAAGAGCACTTAAGAAGCATTCAGACATTAGCAAAGAAAATTTTAAACCAGCATAAACACATTACATGCATGTAAACCCCTTATTGAGACAACAACCTTTCATTATATTAATCTCTTGTCCAAGCACATGATTACATAGCATTTTCAGCGATAGCTTACAACTTTGATATAGATGTCTTACGGAACAGAAAGGTAGAATAGAGAAGATTAGGAACCATAGAAGTGTCATGCATGATTTCCCGCAGTATCTTTGTGCTTCTTCTCCTGTCGCGAGCCTCACAACCTCTACAGCATCCTCCTCTTTCAGCCGGGTGGCTGTTATTTATTCACTCGCTATCGCGACTATCAGTTCCTCTGTGTCTTTTCTTCAGCTGCTTCTAGCTTCTCTCCTGTTATCTGCGTGTTCCGCTTTCTGTCTTCTGCTGTTTTTTTCTTCATTTGTACTTGTGCGTGTTCTTTCTCTAGCTATCTCATACTTCCATGCCACCTTGATAGCTCCGCGACTCCTGGTAGTTGCGATGCGGTCGCGATTGCCATGTGTCTTCATGCCGCAACTCAAAAGGTCAAAATTCAAAATGTTCTAACCAAGATTTCAGAAACAAAGGCCCCAACAGGCCCCGACCACAGTTCCTTGACTCGTCCTCGAGTCAATCACAAATGACAGTTTCCACCTCCATTGTCGCGCTGGATCCCGTGCCCTGTTCATCCTGTGTGCCTTCGTCTCGTGCCCTTTCCTGCTCTGCTCCTCCAATTGGCTATTCAAACAAGGGCCCCAACTCCGGGACCCTGCGAAGCACTATATCTTTGAGCCCAGTGAAGTCCGACACAGCTTGCTGCCATCCCTGCATTAGCGAATCGGCTTCCTCAGTGATCCTGGTGGCAGCGGCCTCCTCTACTGCGGCCGTAAGAAAAAGCACCAATTTTTCAATTATTTCCTGTAATTATCTGAATTACCCATACGGAAATTGTAAAAAACATCCATATTACAGGGGAAATACTGTCAAATTTTCCTTAAAATCCCTCATTTCTATTTTTTCAAGTTTTATCCATTCCCTGGTCATTTTCACTACTGGAATTGATCATAGCCTTTCATCTGAGCATTAAAACCCTCTTTCCATCTAAAATTTTTCTCATAACCCTATTTTACCAGAGAAATTCTCTAAAAATCCCTTGTTTCCAAAAGAAGAACTTAGCAAATAGTCTAAGCTTGCTTTGTTCAGTTAAAAAAATGACAAAGAAACAAGTAACCCCCAAATCAGGAGGCCCAAAACCTCAGAAGAAATCCTCTGCTAAAATCCCTCAGCCTGAGTCCTCTAAACTTGATGAACCAACCTCTGTAGTCATTGCTGATTCCTCAGAAGTTGTCAGACCTGTCCAACCTCCAGTTACTTCACAATAAAATAGTCCTCTGGTTGACCTTGATTATAGAATATTGCACCCTCCAGTAGAGTTCAATTTACTTGACGTCTATAACTAGTGTTTTGGCAAATTTGTAGAGAAAGATGATAAAGATATACCAGCTAGGATTCCAATCTACCAAAATGCATTGTCCCTCTTACTCATTCAGCCCCTGATTTTGTCAGATTGTGTCAATCCTATTATCTTCCAGACCAAATGTGTATTTTCAATAAAGATAGAGAGGTTATATTTTACATCAATGCAGAATCCATAAACTCTATGCTTCAACTAAAACCTGACCCCAATGCTGCTTCATTGTCAATAGAGGATTTAACTCGGAATTACCTAGAACTTGATTTTGCTTCTAAGTTCAAAATCTTCCAGACTTTTTGTCCCAAACAGGTTGATATCCCTAAGCTTAATCCTCCATTTGATACTTTTTATTTTCCAAATGAGACTAGACAGATTGTCTCCATGCTATCATTCATACTGGGTTATAACAGTGATGAATTCACTGATGTTGCAATCCTAGGTTTTCTGTCTACTCTGAGTCCTAGCCCGTCTCCATCCATTGCGTACAATTTTTCCAAGTTCATTGCAGAAAACAACACTATTAATTGTCCAGATTTTCAGAAGAAGGAGTCTTTAGACATACCTCATATCTACTTCATCTCTTTTTGTATTATCAAGCAGACAAGTTTCCTATTGAATTTCAGAAGATAGATCCAGAAGGGAATGTACTTTCAATTGTGTTTTGGTCATCAATTCTGAGAAAATGGAACAGGGAATACAACTATACAGACTTTAATGACTTGTTTTTAGTACATGCCATGAATTTACTGAATAAATAATAGACCCCTAGAATTAATCAAAAAACAAAGAGGATCTTACAGCTATCAGAAAGCTATAAAACAGGGGATTGGTACTTATACAATAATTACACAAATATTAGAGTATATGGTGCACTCTTGGCCCCATATAAATTGCCTAGATTTGTGACAACAAGGATATTTTCCTTAGAATATTTGAGGCAATTGTTGAATGCAGTTAAAGTCAATTTCATAGCTTCTAGGAAAAAGACTCAGTGCAAATTAAAAAATCAAGTTGGGCCATTTATTGTGAACAACAGAGAAGCAACAAATGAAATTAATGCTAGGTTGAAAGAGTATAAATTCCCATACAGCTTTATGTGGAACTATGATCCTCAGGGAATTTTAAGCATGACAAGATTGAAATGTAAGTTGTCTGCTTTCTTGAATGATCCAAAGCCCCAAATTGAAAAATATGCCAATAAACTTGAATGGGAGCCAAATACTTTATTTGATGATGACTCACAGGGCATGCAGGGAAACAGTGGAAAAGAAAAATAGGTTGATCAAACACACATGGTTACAGTGAACAAATAAGCTGATATTGTTCATAAAAGGAGCAGAAAGGAAGATAGTTTCACTGCTAAAACTATTCTAGATAAAAGATTCAAAATCCCCTATAGTAAGAAAAGTAAATTGACTGATGAAGAAAGGGATAAAGCTATTAATGTTGAAGATAACAATGGTCATGAAACTAATGATGAAGCAAAAAGGATAGTAACTGAAACACTCAAAGAGCTTCAAAATTTCCAACTTGGAACATAGCAGAAAGACAGTCATGGTTGATTAAAAAACCAAAGTTAATATGCCCTTTTCTTCTAAAGAACCTGACAACACAGAGTCAGATATTCAAATCAGGTTTAGACAAATCAAAGAAAAGAATGAAGAAATCAAAAGTGAAGCATATTCCAAGTTCCTTAAAGAAAAGCCTGGGAATAAAGATAGACTCCTTTCAGTTTTTTATTATTCTTCAAACAAATTGGTGATGTCATTTCTCAAGCCCACAGTGGCTGATCCAAAAACAATTGCAGATTATTCAAAGATAGACCTTGAAGTTGATGCAGATGTTGTCCATGAATTGGACCAAATAGAATTCCACAGGAGCAATACAGAGATGTTGCATTCTAAAATAGTCAATAAGACTATGAATTCTATCAGGCTTGAGAAAACATTGATAAACAATCAAAATCAAATGAGATTGGATAAAGCCTCGTTATATGCCAATAACTTGAGAATCAAAGCATTGGAGGACATAGTAATTGAAGCAGGATCTGACCCAGCAAACATTGAAGGAGAAAAAGTTATAATCAAACAGAAAAATGAAGACATAGCTGCCCTCAGAAAACAACTAAAATTTCCTCAAAGTGAAAATCCCCAGGAAAAAGAAATCCTTCAGCAGAAGACTGAAAATGATGAACTAAAACAACTTGTTCTAAATATGAAAGCCCAAATAAAGGAAATGGAACGCCAAATAGAAGCTTTCATGAAAGAAAATGAAAATCTGAAGAAAGCTCAACAGGTTTTCATTCCTACAGTGATTCCAACTGTAAGTAGAGTTGTTCCATCTACATTGGCAAAACACTTGGCACCACAAGGAGTATTGGCAACTGCAGTGCCAATCACTTCTCATGACATCTCTACCTCTTCTTCATCAACCTCACAGATAAACACAGTAGAGGACAAAGCTGCAGTAATCAAAGCCATGGAAGACATGTCTTTAAAAGATAAATAAATACTCAGTTTGAAAGGCATCATTAAAAATCTGGAAACTTCTAAAAGAGATACCTTAATTACTTCCAAAGGGAATGAAAAAAGGGTTGATAGATTACAAGAACAAGTGAAAATTCTTCAACAGCAGGTGAATCTTACAGATCAAGTGGCCTACACAAAAAATCATTTATGGACAAAAATCATTGAATACACTCACTCACAATGGCCTTCTATTCAGATAACATATGAACAGAAAGAGTTGTTATAGGCCACAAATGAAGAAATTGATAAAACCAAGAAATAAATTGAAAATAAGCCACCACAAGCAGTTCAACTCATAGCATTTTTTAACAGCAAAAACAGGGAAGAATTAGAAGAGTTGAAAATTGCTGACAGAACAGAGTCCATCCTTCAAATTAAGAAAGTCTTGAATAAGAGAAACATGATGAATAATTTGGAAGACAGGTGTAAAGATATGAACTTGGCCATCACAAGATTTTGGGCCAAATACAAAGTATTATTAGAAGTACGTTTACCAGATATTCATGCATTGAATGAGAAGTTAATGCCACAAAAGGACTATGATCAGAAAATGAGAGCTCATGCTAACGAACAAGCTAAACAGCCTTTGCCTCAAGGATCTCCAAGTAGCAAAGTACTACTTCAATATTTTGAAAATTTGTTCTTTTTTGAAAATGAAATCAAACATATGTTCACAGTAAAGCCTAACTTTGCTAATTATACAGAGGCTGATGAAAGTTACAGGAAACTAAAGAATATGAGGATCCCCACTGCTGAACAGTGGCAAGAATTCACAGATATGATGTGAGTTTGACAGGTAAAGAGCAAGAAAATTACATGAAAAGTCATATTCTACTGTTACTTTATGGTGAAAAAATAAGTGTCAAAGTGCATCAGGGTCAAAGTGTATCAGTAAAATCAAATTATTACTGCTGGTCATTTTTCAATTATAGCAGTGAAACAATGAAAAGCAGAGATAAAGAGTATTAGAACAAAAGGTGAAAAGAAAGAGTATTATACAAGTAATCTTCCACGAGATAATATCTCACTTGCCAACAACGTTTACAGCACACCAAAAATCAGTTTAAATAAGATAAACAGTTCTATTTTTTGTTGTAAAAGAGGACAACTTGAAAACTGTTTTGCTGCTATCCCTCTTCTTATGTTATCTTTCCTATTTTTCCTTAAAAAAATATCTCAAACTCTGAGATATTTTTTAAACAATATATGTGTATAAATACTTCATAATTCGAAGTATTCATTGTGGAATAAAATTTCTCAAGACTACTATAGTCATTTTTCTGGACATATTGAAGTTGGTGTGAGTCAATTAGCGAAGCAGTAGATTGGAAACGAGATTAAAGACATCATAACTAAGGATTCTTGTGGTGACAAGATAAGTCTCGTCTTTTTCCTGTTTTCGACGTTATTCTTTAAACGTTTACATACATTCATTTGATGTGTTTGTATTCTTTAATTATCAACTAAGGAGAAATTAAACAAGATTAGTGATAATAAGCTCCATGTTTTAAACTAGTTGGCATTTTTATGTTTTCTGCTTGATAACCGGACCACATAATTCTTAATTTTTCTAGGTCCTAGTTTGATCCCCTCCTTCAATCTTCTTTTCTGTAACTTAAGGATTCTTAAGTGCCCTTTTGTTCAGATTTCACCCATTCGATCAACAAAGCCTATTCAAAGCCTTAGAAGGTCATCTATCTTGCCCTTAGTACATTTGCATATTTAAGTCTTATTTCATATCTCTGCTTGCATAGAGAGTTGACTCCATTTCCAAATGTTCCATTCGATCCCTCTAGTTTACCTTGAAACACTTTTTATTCCTTCCTAACTTCTAAAATCAGTCCTATTGCTCACTCATAGCTAGCCTAAAACCCTTTACCAAAAAAAAGCTAAATCTTTAGGACCGATCCCTCTCCGGAGCTTAGGAAGGCTAGATCCTAAATTCCCAAAGCAGTTCTTGGTTACCCCAGGTTTTCTTAACTACAAAAATCCTCATCCCACAACCTGAGAATTACTAGGGTGATAAAATACTGGCGACCATACTGGGGAATTAACCACTCTCCAGTTTTAAGTTTAATCTTGAAGGAAGATCTTTAACTGTATATTTTCTACTTTAAGATTGAGTTTAAATGTTGTGGGTATTTTACCCAATAAAAATTCTGGCTCCCAATAAAGTCTACTACACTAGATCCAACCCCGATCCTAATCCTCCAGAGATAGTAGACAAGCTGGACCAGATAGGAAAAAGGAAGAAAAAAAAAATTGATAGTTCTGAAACTGAAATACCTCTAAGAAGAGCTGATTCTTTACCCAAATAGTTGGTAAGCTTATCAAACATTGATTTTGACTTAAAGTTTGACAAATATTTATTTAGAACAAAATCTTAATCGGATTTAAAAGAAATTGTTTTAGATCCAGTTTTTACTTCTTATGTGAGCGAAAAACACAAAATTATTTCTGTTCCTACTAAATCAGATCAAACTGAAACTAAAAGTCCATTAAAAAGGGTAAGTGTCACAAAAATTAAAGACATTGAAGAAGCTATTAAGTTAGCAAAAAAAAATTCTAAATTTAAACCCCCAGTTTCTGAACTATATACTAGAGTTTTTCCAGCATCAGATTCTACTCTGTATGTTGCCACATCATTTACTGATTCTGCTGTCAGTTCACCTCAAGAACCCATAAGCCCTGAGTTGCCTCTTCCCCATAGAATCATATGCTCATCATATCCACAATCCACTACTAGTTCATCAACCGATCCATTTATCCCTGAGCTGCATCTGCAGCCCAAAGTTGTATATCCATCATTTACCCAGCCCATTACAAATACCATTAGCCATACTACTTCTTTTTCATCCCCTTTTCCGAGCTCTTCAAGTACATCCATTGCAGTAACCAGCACTATCCCTACTACTACTATTGTACCTCCCAGTTATGCTAAAATCCAAGCCATGGCAGCTCGATATGCTCCCTTGGTCCTACCTCAAAATCTACATGACATGCCCCAGAACTACCAAAAATATATTCCACTTTTTGATAATATTTCACAGATTACTACACAACAACATATTACTAGAATGAATGATTTCTGGGAAGTCTATGAGATAGATGAATCTGATTTCCAAATGAGGTTATTTTCTCAGAGCTTAATTGGAGAAGTAAAAACCTGGTTTAAAATTTTAGGAGCTGGTAGCATAGTAGACCTAGCTACATTCCATAGAGCCTTCCTAAATAAATGGGAGAAAAATAAGAACCCTATGCAAATACTATCTGAGTTTGATGCTATCAAGAGAGCCCCAAATGAGTCTTTCCAAGACTTCTGCACAAAATATAACAGTGTTTACAATGCCATTCCTATAGACCTTAAACCCACCCCGTATTCCATGCTACTCAAATTCCCTGATTTCTTTGACGTAGACATGGCTTACCAACTTAGGGAAAGGGATGCAAATACTTTAGAACAAATGCAACAAAACGTTGTAGGTGTAGAAATCAACATACTTGCAAAGAAGGCCATACTGAGAAACGAAAGAAGGGTTACTATTAAAGAAGAAGCATCTCACTTAGATGGTAAGTTTGATTTCATTGCTAAAGCACTAGAAAAAGTAGTTGATAGACTGGATCAAATTGAGAAAAAACCACAATGGGACAATCAATCCCAAATCCAGAATCCCAATTATAGAAAAAACAACAACCCTAGGGAAGGTAAAGAACCTTCTCCTGATCAGAATATAAGAACCCCGTTCCAAGAAAGTTTTGCAGAAAGCTCACAAAACAGTGTTGACGAGGAGGAAGACATCAACATTTTTATGGGGATTGATGAAAACAATACCATTTTCCTCACCCAGGAGGACCAGGAACTCTTTGAACTTCAACAGTTCAAAGTAGAATCTAGAGAATCCTATGATTATAAACAAGGATATGATTTTTCAATAAACGAAATTCACAGTCAATACAACCTTATGAGCAAGAAAACCAATGAACCTGCCATAAAGAATAATGCTCCAAACCAACAAGAACAAAAAAAAAAAAAGATTGATACTTCTAAATCAAAATTCTTGCAGATTCTTCCTAGAGATAACAAACAGAGTTCAAACCCAACCAGTCCCAAAAAGCAGCAAGGCCCAAAGATTGTATATATTACTGACGAGGTGGCTCAATCTTCCAAGGATGTTCCAAAAGCTAATACTCCCAAAGCCACCAATTCAACTACACTCATTGAGCCAAGAAAGAATCCTACTGACTTTAAAATATCAGATCCTAATCGATGGGCTCACCCCTATCTCCTATCATCACCAACATATACATGGAACATTTTGAGCAAATAGCCCTCAAATCCTTTCCATTCACCCCTGAAGAATGGAAAATATATGTGGATGATATCTTTGCTAAATGGACCCATGGTATATTAAAATTAAATGATTTCTTAGCCCACATTAATAGTCTCTTGAATCACATCAAATTCACCTTGGAAATTGAAAAGGAAAACCAATTACCTTTCCTAGACATCCTTTTAACAAAAAAAGAAGGAAAAATCATCACTAAATTCTATAGAAAGACAACCCACACAGATAGATACCTTCATGCTGACTCACATCACCACCCTGATCAAAAAATCGGTATCATAAAAACCCTTACAACTAGGGCTTCCAGAATTTCAGACTCTCAACACCTAGAACATGAGATAAACCATCTCCACCATGTCTTTCAACAAAATGGATATAACAAACATGTCATTAACAAAACCATTCACCAAACCCTTAATAAAAGTAACTTAAAAAGAGCCTTTGAGATACCTAAAATCTCCTTGCCCTACATAAAAGGAACTACTGATAAAATCTCTAGAATGCTTAACAAACATAACATTAAGATCGCCTTCACTCCCCCCAACACTATTTTAAATATGGTAGACTCTGCTAAAGACCCTATAAACCCTAGGCTACTAAAAGGAGTTTATAATATACCTTGCTCTTGTGGGAAAGAATACATCGGTGAAACAGGTAGATCCCTTAGCATTAGACTAAAAGAACATGCTGCTGACTTATCTCAGAACAGAACAGCCAAATCCGCCTTAGCATAACATGCCTTCTCTTCCTCACATTACATACGTATAGAAGATGCCAAAATTGTCACTAAAGAGGACCATTACCTAAAAAGAAAAATTAAAGAGGTCATCGAAATTGAGAAAAGGAAAAACAACTTGAATCGTGATGATGGTCTCATCATTAGCAACACTTGGAAACCCCTATTACATCACTCCTCTTAAGACATTAAACAAATATTAACATGGTTTGAATAAAATAAGTCATTAAATAAATAAACCAACTATAAAGTAGAATCTATAAATAATTAAGTAAATACAACAATCAACTTGTTAAGGCGAGCTTAGCTTAACACTTTCCATCTCTTATAAAAAAAAATAAAAAAATAAAATAATAATAATAATAATAATTAAATAAATAATAATAATAAATAAATATAAATAAATCAAATTAAATTAAATTAAACAATTTTTATACTAATATAAGGACCCCAAACACTTAAAAAAAATTTACTTTATCATTTCATTTTAATTACAAAAACAAAAAATTAATTTCATTTAATTAAAATTAAATTAAATTAAAATTTTAATTTAATAACATCAATAAAAATATATAAATCAGATTAAAAATAATTAAAATAATAGTTTAATTAATTATTTAAATTATTTTTTAAATAAAGACTTAATCCTAATAATCAATAACATAATTCAATTAAATATTTTTAACTAAATTAAAATTAAATTAATAAAATACATCCTTCATCAAAACCGACCTTTATAACTCTTATCCTTCCACTATTTATTCCTCCATTCTTTTACCCTATTTCTCCCAAAATTTCAAAGAACATTTGGCAACTACCCCTGATGATGGACTCGGTTAGGAAGTCCGAAACGTTGGGTTAATAAAAAAACTCAGAAACAGGTTATTCCTCTCTTCTATAAATCTATTTCACCTGTATGGATTCTCTTTTTAAAAACATTCAATCCTACCATGGAAGGGATTTGATGGATAGCGCCACCCTGTTTGAAAAATTGAGGTTTTCTAATGCTAAACTCCTCTCGAACCTATATTTTTTAAAAAATTGCAAAGACAATAACCTTACTCCTATCTTTGCCCTTTGTAAACATCCTCTCAGCCATGGTCGTAACCTATCAATCTTCAAAAACCTAAGTAAATCCTTAATTAAGTCTGAGATAAAAACCACTAGAGCGCGCCTTATCAAAGTCTCTCAGCAACTGTTGGCCTTACATCTCCTATTGGCCTCATCACTGCAGTCTGACTTGTGGCATTCTTTAGATGCCCTTACTTTTATAAAAGTCGAATGATGGCATTACATAGACACAGCAAAGAAGGACAAAAAGATAGCGCAATTATCTCACTCCTCACATCACACAACATCGTCCCGCTCTGGCCACTTCATTAGCAGAATATGTAACCAGAAGTCTTCACACACTAGTGTCACTAACCACCTCTACGAGCAGAAAAAAGGTGACTTAATAACTTTCGATATGAACCCGCACATAAAAATCCCTCCCTCGAAGATTGAAGTCCATGCAGACCCCAACACAGCATCTGAAAATTCTAACCTCTGTGTACAGAATGAAATCGAACTAAGAAGATCTGATGATATCGAAACAGTCCTATTCGATCCTCACGTCAACGTTAGCCACCTCTACCCCTCGCAGACAGAATACCTGACAGACCCCAACGTATCAATAGACAGCTTCAACAATTCTGTCAAAAAATTCGACAACCTTTCACCTGAAAACACCTACTCCAATTTCTCCGATCCGCGCATAAACTCCAGCCCTGTCTCTATCAACCCTCGACCTGTAGACGTACAGAATAAAATCGAATCGAGAAATGCCATGGCCAGCATGACGGTCCCTCCATTGCAGGTGAAGTTGGTTGATAATATCACAACGTTGGAAGATTGCACAACAATTAATCACGCAAATCCGTGTAATTCCGACCAAGAACATGACACCTCTGCACTAGAATACACCTGGCCCACCTTATCCAATCCGCCCATAAACTCCGCCTCCGTCTCCTCTCGGCCTGTGGTCCTCACTTCCCAACATATAAACTCTACAGTTGTTCCTATCGACTTTCCTGCGAACTCTCTCCCATACAGCAACTCACACACCAGAAACGTCAACCTATCCCTCAGCAACCCGCACAATAATGGATTTAACAATCCCACTGTGATAAATTTGTCCAGCTTGAGCTTAGACCATGCTTCTTTGTCTCTTCTTCAGAAAGGTCTAAAATTTTCCATTACCCCTTACAAAACCCCCATTGATAATATAATTAGCAACATAGAAATGGCCATAAGAGATCTTGACCTTATTAAAGCCGAAGATATAAGACAAGAAACTGTTAAAATTCTTAAGAATGCCAAGCCACCTCCGTGTAACTTATCTAAAGAAGAAAAACTTGCTCTAAAAAACCTAAGAAATAATAAAATAATAATCATCTTAAAATCAGATAAAGGTAATGCAACTGTAATAATGGACAGGGTTGAATATAATAAGAAAATGGAAGATCACCTAAACAACAGTGGTTGCTACAGAATTCTAGATAAAGATCCTAGTGCTAAAATTCTTAAGGAAGTTACCAAAAAAATAAAAGATTCTTCTCTTGATACCATCAAAAAAAAGAGAATCACCCCTTCTAGCTCCGTCACCCCTAGAATATACGGTGCTCCCAAAGTTCATAACACATGCATCCCCCTAAGACCCATATTCAACACCATTGGTTCACCAACCTACCTCCTTGCACGATACCTTGCCAAAAAGCTTCGCCCCCTTGCTGGTAACACCTCATCTCATATCAAAGACTCTGCTTCCTTTGTTCAGTGGACAAAAAAAATTGACATGCAAGACGAGGATCTCATGGTAAGTTTTGACATTGTCTCCCTTTACAATATGATTCCTATAGATGAAGCCATTAACATTTTGAAAACCATCACAGATAACGAGACATTAGACCTCCTAAAATTATGTGTAAAATCATCTTTCTTCAGCTTCAATGGTATTATCTATGAACAAACTCATGGGGTGGCCATGGGCTCACCCCTATCTCCTGTCATCGCCAACATATACATGGAACATTTTGAGCAAATAGCCCTCAAATCCTTTCCATTCACCCCTGAAGAATGGAAAAGATATGTGGATGATATCTTTGCTAAATGGACCCATGGTATATTAAAATTAAATGATTTCTTAGCCCACATTAATAGTCTCTCGAATCACATCAAATTCACCTTGGAAATTGAAAAGGACAACCAATTACCTTTCCTAGACATCCTTCTAACAAAAAAAGAAGGAAAACTCATCACTAAAGTCTATAGAAAGACAACCCACAAATAGATACCTTCATGTTGACTCACATCACCACCCTAATCAAAAAATCAGTATCATAAAAACCCTTACAACTAGGGCTTCCAGAATTTCAAACTCTCAACACCTAGAACATGAGATAAACCATCTTCGCCATGTCTTTCAACAAAATGGATATAACAAACATGTCATTAACAAAACCATTCACCAAACCCTTAATAAAAGTAACTCAAAAAGAGCCTTTGAGATACCTAAAATCTCCTTGCCCTACATAAAAGGAACTACCGATAAAATCTCTAGAATGCTTAACAAACATAACATTAAGATCGCCTTCACTCCCCCCAACACTATTTTAAATATGGTAGACTCTGCTAAAGACCCTATAAACCCTAGGCTACTAAAAGGAGTTTATAGTATACCTTGCTCTTGTGGGAAAGAATACATCGGTGAAACAAGTAGATCCCTTAGCATTAGACTAAAAGAACACGCTGCTGGCCTATCTCGGAACAGAACAACCAAATCCACCTTAGCATAACATTCCTTCTCTTCCTCACATTACATACGTATAGAAGATGCCAAAATTGTCGCTAAAGAGGAACATTACCTAAAAAGAAAAATTAAAGAGGCCATCGAAATTGAGAAAAGGAAAAACAACTTGAATCGTGATGATGGTCTCATCATTAGCAACACTTGGAAACCCCTATTACATCACTCCTATTAAGACATTAAACAAATATTAACATGGTTTGAATAAAATAAGTCATTAAATAAATAAAACAACTATAAAGTAGAATTTATAAATAATTAAGTAAATACAACAATCAACTTGTTAAGGCGAGCTTAGCTTAACACTTTCCATCTCCTATAAATAAAAATAAAATAATAATAATAATAATAATAATAAATAAATATAAATATATCAAATTAAATTAAATTAAACAATTTTTCTACTAATATAAGGACCCCAAACACTTACAAAATTTTTACTTTATCATTTCATTTTAATTAAAAATAATAATAATAATAATAATAATTTCATTTAATTAAAATTTAATTTAATTTAATTTTTAATTTTTAATTTAATAACATCAATAAAAATATATAAATTAAATTAAAACTAATTAAAATAATAGTTTAATTAATTATTTAAATTATTTTTTAAATAAAGACTTAATCCTAACAATCAATAACATAATTCATTTAAATATTTTTAACTAAATTAAAATTAAATTAATAAAATACATCCTTCATCAAAACTGACCTTTATAACTCTTATCCTTCCACTATTTATTCCTCCATTCTTTTACCCTATTTCTCCCAAAATTTCAAAGAAAATTTGGGGACTACCCCTGATGATGGACTCACTTAGGAAGTCTGAAACGTTGGGTTAATAAAAAAACTCAGAAACAGGTATTCCTCTCTTCTATAAATCCTAAACCTTATTTTGAGAATCTTAAAACTGATAAGACTTCTACTAACCCTCAAAATATCCCTGAAAAAATAGTTAAGGATAGCAGAAACCAAGAAACTCAGACAGAAGACAAGAGAAGAGCTCAAAACAAAGGAAAAACAGTAGAAACTCGAGAAAATTAATCACAAACCACAGCTCCCAAAGAAGAAGTGATTCAAACCATTAGATCTCAGCCAACATTTAATATGTAGTCTGAAATATCCAAGTTAAAATTAGTTGTTCCCTTAGTAGAACTAGCTAAAAATAATTTGTATAGATATATGATTTCTGATGCATTGAATGTGAATGAGAATGAAGATACAATTAACATGAATGAAGATAGGCTTGAATTAATTTTTGGTCCCAATATAGATGGAAAGCATTCAGATGGGTCAATACCCCCATTTTATTTAAGTCTTACTGTACATGACCAAATATTACGCAATACTATGCTAGATACTAGAGCTTCCCACAGCTTAATGCCTAGAGCTATAATGGAAACTCTTAATCTAGATATAACCAGACCCTATAAGGACCTATTCTCATTTGATTCATCCAAAGTCCAATGTATAGGTTTGATTAAAGATCTGTGTGTTAACCTAGTCCAATATCCTGGTAAGAGTATGAGCATGGATGTTGTAGTAGCTGACATCCCGCCAAAGTATGGCATGCTTCTTTCTCGCTCATGGGGAGCAAAGTTGCAGGGATCTTTACAACTGGATATGAGTTATGCTACTATATCGGTATTTGGACAGCCTAAAAAGCTTTATAGAGAAACCTTGATGAAGTACATGATCAGTAGTGCAGACAGACCTACAAATTATCCAATTTATGCTACTCCCACTGATCTTGATTCTTTTATTCTTAGTAACTCTAACCAGAATGAAAATCCAACTAAACTTACTGATAAAAAACTTAAAATCATGGATGATTATATTGGTCATGAAGCTTTGTGGCATTTAGATTTTGATGGATCTGTTAATAAATTTGGAGCTAGAGCTGGTGTTTGGATTACGAACATTGAAACAAGCCATTATGAAGGACATGCGTTTAGATTAAACTTCAAATGCACCAATAACATGGCTAAATATGAAGCTTTAATCTTAGGCCTGCAAATTATTAGAAAAAAGGGAGGAGAAAGAATAATGGTTATGGGTGATTATGAACTAGTTATAAAAAAAATAAATGTAGAGTATTCAGTTCACAACCCCAGACTTGCAAGATACAGAGAAACATTATTGGAATTGCTTGAGGAATTGTTAGAAGGTAATTTTGCTATCATCCCTCGAGATCAGAACATACAGGCCCATTTCTTAGCAACTTTTTCCAACAGTTGTAAATTTCATTTTTCACCATTGCAAAAATACACTACTGAGATTAAACATAGACCTATTGTTCCTAATAATGTGAAATATTGGCAGATTTTTTCAGAGGATCAACAAATTTATCACTTTTTGAATAATGAGCATGAATTTCAAAATTTTCAAATCGATAATGACTGTAACATAAATTCACCTTGTGATATAGATTTAAATTTCTGTCAAATAGATGATTTAGATAATTTAGATGTACATAAGTTTGAAAAGCCTACTATTTTTACTCAAAGTGACATTGATGAAATGGAAAAAGTAGACATAGAGGAATTGATTGAAGATGAAATAGATTTGATTGATTTAAAGAATAATATTTTACCCAGAGATTTAACTCCTCTAGAAGACTTATTTGACTCCAATGATGTGCCCATAAGGCAAAAAATGGAGCCAGTTAAATCTGACATAGAAGAGTATAACTTAGGGACAGATGAAAAACCAAGAATAATCAAACTATCCAAATCCTTATCATCAGATGAAAGGACTAAATACATTGAACTTTTAAAAGAATTTCAAGATGTCTTTGCATGGAGCTATGAATACTTAAAAACTTACAACATAGACATTATCCAACATAAAATTCCTTTAAAAGAAAATCAAAAACCTTTTCAACAGAAACTCGGAAGGATTAATCCGGTTTTGTTACCCTTAATAGAAAAAGAAGTCAAAATAATGTTTGATGCACAGATAATTGCACCAGTCAGATTTTCTGAATGGATATCTAATTTCCTGCCAACCAGAAGAAAGACAGGAGAAATTAGACTATGCATAGACTTTAGGAATCTTAATAAAGCATCCTTGAAGGATAACTACCCCTTGCCAAAAATGGACCATATTTTACAGAGGGTGGCAGGTTCTTCTAGAATCTCTTTATTAGATGGTTTCTCTGGTTACAATCAAATTCTAGTTCACAAAGATGACCAAACCAAAACTGCATTTACTACTCCATGGGGCACTTTCATGTATGTGAAAATGCTTTTTGGGTTAAAAAATGCAGGAGCTACATTTCAAAGGGCCATGGATATTGCCTTTGCCAAGGATATCCGTGAGTTTTTAGTCATTTATTTGGATGATATTACTATTTTTTCGAAAACAAATGATGATCACTTGGATCATCTGAGACAATTTTCATTAAATGCAGAAAATATGGTATATCTCTTAACCCTAAAAAGACTCTTTTTGGGCTAGAAGAAGGAAAATTGTTAGATCACATTATCTCAAAAGAAGGCATTAAAATAGATCCTGCAAGAATTGAAGAAATTCTAAACATTCAACCACCAAGGAACATTAAAGAACTCCAAGCATTCTTGGGAAAGATCAAATTTCTAAGAAGATTCATATCTAATCTGGCTAAGATTATAAAAGATCTTAATAACATGCTTAAAAAGGACTCCTCAATTAAATAGACAATAAAGGCCAAACAATCTTTTGAATCTATCAAACAGGCCTTAACTAAGGCACCAGTCCTTATCAGTCTAGGTTACACAAAATATTTTATAATATTTTTCTTTGCATCCGAACACACCATAGCTGTAGTTCTTCTGTAGAAAAACGATCAAGTCTTTGAACAACCCATTGCATTTTTTAGTAAAGCTCTCAAAGATGCACCAATGAAATACAACATAATAGAAAAACGGGCTTTGGCTTCAAGGTTAAAGCTATAAAATATTTCAGAGTGTATGTACTTCATTCACACATCATTGCATATGTCCCTAATGCAGTAGTAGTTAAAGACATTTTGACTCAAGATGGACCAGATAGTAGGAGAGGAAAGTGGATAGCCATAATCCTTGAATATGATTTGGAAATTAAACCAACTAAACTCATTAAAGGATAGGGTTTAGCCAGACTGATGGTTGAATCAAATTGCAATGCCTTAGATATTAATTTCATTGCACAAGTAGATGAATAGGAGGAGATGGTGACTCCATCGATCAGTGAGGCCTATCAAGACTCACCATGGTACTCTGATATAATATTTGTACTAACAAACTTACAAGCTCCTCCTGAACTGACAAAAACCAAGGCAAGATTCATCAAACAAAAAGAAATGAGGTTCTATATCTTAAATAATGCACTGTATTGGAGAGAAAGTATTAGGATTTTACTTAATTGTTTATAGAAATCTAAGGCTGACAAGATCCTTAAGGAATTTCATGCAGGTAACTGTGGAGGCCATATATACTGGAAGATCACAGCTAATAAAATACTTAGAGCTGGTTTTTACTGGCCATCTTTATTTTCAGATGTTAAAAAGTTTGTTACCTCTTGCCATCAATGCCAAATTTTCGAAGGTAAAAAGAAACTGTTACCATTACCTCTGAAACCAATATCCACTGAAAAACCATTTCAACTATGGGGGTTACACTTCATAGGTGAAATTCATCCTCCATCCTCAGGTCAACACAAATGGATTCTAATTGCTACTGATTACTTTACTAAGTGGATAGAATAAATTCCCACTAGACAAGCTACAGACTCAGTTATTATCTCATTCATAGAAAGTAATATTTTGTCTAGATTTGGATGCTCACACAAAATTATCACAGACAATGCTGCTGCTTTCAAATCTAAGAAGATGATTTATTTCTACCATAAATACCATATTACC
Organism: Pinus albicaulis; assembly: GCA_034641835.2. Taxonomy (NCBI): domain Eukaryota; kingdom Viridiplantae; phylum Streptophyta; class Pinopsida; order Pinales; family Pinaceae; genus Pinus; species Pinus albicaulis. Next base: position 253,269,508 of record CM076573.1, read on the forward strand.
TTAGGTCATTCCATATCATATTATTCCTAAGGCAATGGTCTGGCCAAATCCTCAAATAAAAGTTTAATCAACATCATCAAAAAACTACTCCAAGACAATAAAAAGACATGGAATAAGAAGCTGGTCTATGCCCTTTGGTCTGATAGACTTACTACAAAAAAGTGTATAGAAACTTCACCATATCAGATTGTTTATGGTACAGATGCAATTTTCCCTTCTTCCCTGGGTGTCCCAGTCATGAAAATTATCCACCAATCACAGGTAGAAACTAATGACATTCAAAGAAGAATCAATGAAACCATACACCTTCAACAAACCAGAGATGAAGTTTATGAAAAGTCACAAGTTTTACATGACAAGATCAAAAATATTTTTGATAAAAGAGTTAAGGAAGATGAATTTTTCATAGGAGATCAAGTTTTAAGATGGGATGTAAGAAGAGAGGATAAAGGTAAACATGGGAAGTTTGAATTTCTATGGCAGGGACCCTATGTAATATATGGTTACAGAGGCAATAATTCCTTTTTCATCAGGAATTTGGATGGAACCGAGCTTTAAGAAGGACCAGTAAATGGAAGGATGTTGAAACATTACTATTCCTCACAAGTCACTTAACAGTTAGATTTATTTACCCTATCATTGTAAATATTCATAGTCAGAGTGTAGATTGGATTGGATATATTATCTACAAAGTTGAAGCTTGAAGAGAAGGCCCTTAGCTTTTTAGTATAACATGTCATAAATATGATTGTTATAGAAAACATAAGACATTTACAGGATCACCAAGGTCAATGGATAAGGCTGCTGATCTCAGAGTTCTTGGCATTTCACAAGGAAAAGCCATCCCCAAGTGAAGACGATGTCAGCAATCTATAATATAGGGGTCATAATTTTGACTTGACTATTGATAATCTTGTAAATATGTACATACTTTGCCTTCTGCAAGTTGTATTCACATATTTTGTAAAAAAAAAAAAAAAAATCAAAAAAAAAAGAGAGGGTAAAAAGTCCTAAAAGAAAAATCAAAGGGCTTAGAAAAAATAAAAGACCCCAAAAGAAAAATGAATAAAAATGAAAGTGTGCAAGCGTAAATGCCACTAATTTTTAATTTTTTACTATGGCAGAGTGTCAATAAATGTCATAGTCCATGATGAGTTAAACAATTTAATCTTAACTTGTCATTTTTCAATTTCACTTGTTATAGATAGAGAATAATGAGTTGTCATACAGTTTAATTCAGTAGTTAGGTAGAGAAATAAAATGAATCCAACAGTTTAATCTGGATTCATGGATGAAATAAGTGTAGAATTAGATAGTTTTACTTGCTTTAGAAAGAATAAATGTTGTGAAGGTTGCCAACTTAAATGCACCTTACTAAAAAAAAGGAAGAAAAAATGTTAGCCTGGTAAGTTGGGTAGGTAGAAGAAGGTGAGAAATCTCAATGTAAATAGCATTCATCTAAGCTGCAAAATAACTAACTTCCCCTTGCCATAGTCATGAAGCATTCCAAACTATCAGTCAGAAAGGCTCAAGGCATTTCCTTGAATTTTGTTGGGATCGGACCCAAGGCTCTATGACTGATCAATTGAAATTGTAAAATGTCTATATTAATCCCTAAACTCACATCATTTACCATTCCTACATTCATCCCCCTGAATAATCGTAATTAAAACTCCATTTTTACTTAAAAGCATTATAATTCCCATTTAATTAACTTCCTACATCATTTGAAAACATTAAGCCCTCAAAATAACATTATATCATAAGTTAAGTTATAAGATCAATGCAAATTATCTTTTGAAATTCACTTTACTTGTAATGTTTATGTGTTTTGAGTATACCTTGTCCTATTTTCATATTAACCTTAACTTATGTATTAATTCCGTACAAAAATAACCTTTTCCTATTATATATAACTCCTTTTTATATAATAAACCCAAAAAACCCACTTATTATGACTTTAGCCAAAGTTATTTAATCCCCACATGTTTAAATAAACACCCGCATTATACCCCCTTTGGCTAAAAATATCTTTATGTATAATTCTGCCCCTATGGTGGTTAAATCACCTTGGTTTAATTAACCATATAATAAAAATATTCGAAAATATTTTAAACATATTTTATATGTGTTTAAAACAAAAAGAAACCCGAAGTTTCATTTAAACTAAACTTCAAAAAAAAACCCATTTCCCTGTTTATTATCCCTCCCTCGACTCCCTTAACCTAAGGTTAAATATATAACCTAACCATTTCCCTGCAATATATATTCCATTACCACAGTCCCTAACATTGGTTAAAGTCCTAAAAATCCCTCCCGACCACTTTTCCAATTAAAAAATTCATTTCTGTACATAAAACTTAACCATATCCCTTTCCCCATCGGATTGAATTTCAACCCTCCGATCTCCAAATTCCATTTAAGACAACAGTTAAAAACTAAACATGACAATATATTACATTTCCATCCCTTCCCCTATCACGTAGCATAACCACCGTTGGATTTTCCATCAGGTCAAGATCGAACAATCCATATGCAACCCGATGACTTACCTCTTCCTGCACCTTTCCTTTTGATCGTGACCATTCACTTGTCCAAGCCAGATCCGATGGTCAATACCTCATATCACGCCCACAAAGTGATCGATCGATGTTTTGGAAAATTCGCGCGATATTGGTGGTTTTTCCAAACCACTCTTTGTCGACGTGTCCTGATATGATTGGATCGCGTTCGAAAAGCGATTTACCGCTTACCGCTCTGGAGCTGCGCGAATACCGCCCAGTGGTATTTCGAAACCACTCCCGCCCCACCTATAGTTAATTATAATTTGACTGTGGTTTAAACTATGGTTTATGCATAAAACTTATGGTTTTTTATCACATTCATGCCTTTTAACTTGAGAAACCTCCGCAGAGCCTATTTTCATCGAATTTTCACCATTTTGCACCAGTAAAGCTTTGAGAGCTTGTGCAGAGCCCTTTTCACCATTTTCAAACTTACCAGTGAATCAGTTTCCATTTTAAAAGCCAATTTCGAAACTGTGAACTATTTGAAGGACTATTACTTCTGCAAAAGAGCCACCGTACCCTCTGATAGACCAATTCAGCAGAATTGAAGACTGCACACAACCTACAACTCAGTCGACCACAATTATACCTTTTTAAAGGTATTTTTCGTCAAACTTATCCACAAAAACTTAATTTCCAAAAGAAAAAGCACCAATTTTTCAATTATTGCCTGTAATTATCTGAATTACCCATACGAAAATTGTAAAAAACATCCATATTATAGGGGAAACACTGTCAAATTTTCCCCAGAATCCCTCATTTCCATTTTTACAAGTTTTATCCATTCCCTGGTCATTTTCACTACTGGAATTGATCATAGCCTTTCATCTGAGCATTAAAATCCTCTTTCCATCTAAAACTTTGCTCAGAACCCTATTTTACAAGAGAAATTCTCCAAAAATCCCTTGTTTCCAAAAGAAGAACTTGGAAAATAGTCTAAGCTTTCTTTGTTCAGTTAAAAAAATGAAAAAGAAACAAGTAACACCCAAATCAGGAGGCCGAAAACCTCAGAAGAAAGCCTCTACTAAAATCCCTCAGCCTGAGTCCTCTAATCACTGCTGATTCCTCAGAAGTTGTCAGACCTATCCAACCTCCAGTTACTTCACAAGAAAATAGTCCTCTGGTTGACCTTGATTACAGAATATTGGACCCTTCAGTAGAGCTAAATTTACTTGATGTCTATAACTGGTGTTTTGGCAAATCTATAGAGAAAGGTGATAAATATATACCAGTCTGGGATTCCAATCTGCCAAAATGCATTGTCCCTCTTACTCATTCAGCCCCTGATTTTGTCAGATTGTGTCATTCCTATTATCTTCCAGACCAAAGGTGTATTTTCAATAAATATAGAGAGGTTATATTTTACATCAATGCAGAATCCATAAACTCTATGCTGGAACTGAACCCTGACCCCAATGCTACTTCATTGTCAATAGAGGATTTAACTCAGAATTACCTGGAACTTGATTTTGCTTCTAAGTTCAAAATCTTCCAGACTTTTTGTCCCAAACATGTTGATATCCCTAAGCTTAATCCTCCATTTGATACTTTTGATTTTCCAAATGAAACTAGACAGATTGTCTCCATGCTATCATTCATACTGCGTTATAACAGTGATGAATTCATTGATGTTGCAATCCTAGGTTTTCAGTCTACTCTGAGTCCTGGCCAGTCTCCATCCATTGTGTACAATTTTTCCAATTTCATTGCAGAAAAAATGCACTATCGATTGTCCAGATTGTCAAAAGAAGGAGTCTTTAGATATACCTCATAACTACTTCATCTCTTTTTGTATTATCAAGCAGACAAGTTTCCTATTGAATTTCAGAAGATAGATCCAGAAGGGAATGTACTTTCAATTGTGTTTTGGTCATCAATTTTGAGAAAATGGAGCAGGAAATACAACTATAGAGACTTTAATGACTTTTTTTTAGTGCCTACTATGAATTTACTGAATAAATAACAGAACCCTAGAATTAATGAAGAAACAAAGAGGATCTTACAGCTATCAGAAAGCTGTAAAACAAGGGATTGGTACTTATACAAGAATTACAAAGATATTAAAGTATATGGTGCACTCTTGGCATATAAATTGCCTAGATTTGTGACAACAAGGATATTTGCCTTAGAATATTTGAGGCAGTTGTTGAATGCAGATGAAGTCAATTTCATAGCTTCTAGGAAAAAGACTCAGTTCAAACTGAAAAATCAAGTTGGGATATTTATTTTGAACAACAGAGAAGCAAAAAATGAAATTGATGTCAAGTTGAAAGAGTATAAATTCTCATACAGCTTTATGTGGAACTATGATCCTCAGGGAATTTTCAACATGACAAGATTGAAATGCAAGTTGTTTTCTTTCTTGCATGATCCCAAGCCCCAAATTGAAAAATATGGCAATAAACTTGAATGGGAGCCAAATACTTTATTTGATGATGACTCACAGGGCATGCAGGGAAATAGTGGAAAAGAAAAATAGGTTGATCAAACACACATGGTTACAGTGAACAAAGAAGCTGATATTGTTCATAAAAGGAGCGAAAAGGAAGATAGTTTCACTGCTGAAACTATTCTAGATAAAATATTCAGAATCCCCTATAGTAAGAAAAGTAAATTGACTGATGAAGAAAGGGATAAAGCTATTAATGTTGAAGATAACAATGGTCATGAAACTGATGATGAAGCAACAAGGATAGTAACTGAAACACTCAAAGAGATTCAAAATGTCCAACTTGGGGCACACAAACCAAAGTTGATATCCCCTTTTCTTCTAAAGAACCTGATAACACAGAGTCAGATATTCAAATCAGGTTTAGACAAATCAAAGAAAATAATGAAGAAATCAAAAGTGAAGCATATTCCAAGTTCCTTAAAGAAAAGCCTGGGAATAAAGATAGACTCCTTTCAGCTTTTGATTATTATTCAAACAAATTGGTGATGCCATTTCTCAAGCCCATGGTGGCTGATCCAAAAACAATTGCAGATTATTCAAAGACAGACCTTGAATTTGATGCAGATGCTGTCCATGAATTGGGCCAAATAGAATTTCACAGGAGCAATACAGAGATGTCGTATTCTAAAATAGTCAACAAGACTACGAGTTCTATCAGGCTTGAGAAAACATTGATAAACCTTCAAAATCAAATGAGATTGGATAAAGCCTCATTATATGCCAATAACTTGAGAATCAAAGCATTAGAGGACATAACAATTGAAGCAGGATCTGACCCAGCAAACATTGAAGGAGAAAACGTTATAATCAAACATAAAAATGAAGACATAGCTGCCCTGAGAAAACAGCTAAAATTTCCTCAAAGTAAAAATCCCCAAGAAAAAGAAATCCTTCAGTAAAATATCGAAAATGATGAACTAAAACAACTTGTTCTAAAGATGACAGCCCAGATAAAGGAAATGGAAATCCAAATAGAAGCTTTCATGAAATAAAATGAAAATCTGAAGAAAGCTCAACATGTTTTCATCCCTACAATGATTCCAATTGTAAGTACAGTTTTTCCATATACATTGGTAGAACACTTGGCACCACAAGGATTATTGGCAACTGCAGTGCCAATCACTTCTCATGACATCTCTGCCTCTTCTTCATCAACCTCACAGATAAACACAGTAGAGGACAAAGCTGTAGTAATCAGAGCCATGGAAGACATGTCTTTAAAAGATAAAGAAATACTCAGTTTGAAAGGCATCATTAAGAATTTGGAAACTTCTAAAAGAGATACCTTAATTACTTCCAAAGGGAATGAACAGAGGGCTGATAGATTAGAAGAACAAGTGAAAATTCTTCAACAGCAGGTGAATCTTACAGATCAGGTGGCCTACATAAAAAATCATTTATGGAAAAAAATCATTGAAGGCACTCACTCACAATGGCCTTCTATTTAGATAATATATGAACAAAAAGAGTTGTTAGAGGTTGCAAATGCAGAAATTGATAAAACCAGAAATAAATTGAAAATAAGCCACCACAAGCAGTTCAACTCATAGAATTTTTTAACAACAAAAACAGGGAAGAATTAGAAGAATTAAAAATTGCTGACAGAAGAGAGGCCATCCTTCAAATTAATAAAGTCCTGAATAAGAGAAACATGATGAATAATTTGGAAGACAGGTGTAAAGATATGAACTTGGCCATCACAATATTTTGGGCCAAATACAAAGTATTATCAGAAATAGGTTTACCAGATATTCATGCATTGACTGAGAAGTGAATGCCACAAAAGGACTATGATCAGAAAATTAGAGCTCATGCTAAGGAGCAAGCTAAACAGCCTTTGCCTCAACGATCTCCAAGTGGAAAATTACTACTTCAATATTTTGAAAATTTGTTCTTTTTGGAAAATAAAATCAAACATATGTTCGCAGTAAAGCCTAACTTTGTTAAATATACAGAGGCTGATGAAATTTACAGGAAACTAAAGAATATGAGGATCCCCACTGTTGAACAGTGGCAAGAATTCACAGATCTGATGTGAATTTGATAGGTAAAGAGCAAGAAAATTAGATGAAAAGTCATATTCTACTGTAACTTTATGGTGAAAAAATCAGTGTCAAAGTGTATCAAGGTCAAAGTGTATCGGTAAAATCAAATTGTTACTGTTGGTCATTTTTCAATTACAGCAGTGAAACAGTGAAAAGAAGAGATATAGAGTATCAGAACAGAAGGTGAAAAGAAAGAGTATTCTACAAGTCATCTTCCATGAGATAATATCTCACTTGCTAGCAACGTTTCTAGCACATCAAAAATCAGTTTGAATAAAATAAACAGTTCTATTTTTCCTTGTAAAAGAGGACAGCTTGCAAATTGTTTTGCTGTTGTCCCTCTTCTTATGTTATCTTTCTTATTTTTCCTTAAAACATTATCTCAAACTCTGAGATATTTTGTAAACAATATATGTGTATAAATAATTCATAATTCGAAGTAGTCAGTGTGGAATAAAATTTCTCAAGACTACTATAGTCTTTTTGCTGGACATATCGAAGTTGGTGTGAGTCAATTAGCGAAGCAACAGACTGGAAATGAGATTAAAGACATCATAACTAAGGATTCTCGTGGTGAAAAGATAAGTCTCGTCTTTTTCCTGTTTTGAGCTTTATTCTTTTAAAGTTTACATACATTCATTTGATGTGTTTCTATTCTTTAATGATCAACTAAGGAGAAATTAAACAGGATTAGTGATGATAAGCTCCCTGTTTTAAACTATTTGGCATTTTTATGTTTTCTGATTGATAACCGGACCATAGAATTCTTAATTTCTCTAGGTCCCAGTTTGATCCTATCCTTCAATCCTATTTTATGTAACTTAAGGATTCTTAAGCGCCCTTTTGTTCAGATTTCACCCATTCTATCAACAAAGCCTATTCAAAGCCTTAGAAGTTCATCTATCCTTCCCTTAGTACATTTGCATCTTTAAGTCTTATTTCCTAGCTCTTCTTGCCTAGAGAGTTGACTCCATTGCCCAATGTTCTGGTAGATCCCTCTAGTTTACCTTGAAACACTTTTTATTCCTACCACACTTCTAAAATTAGTCCTATTGCTCACTCATAGCTAGCCTAAAACCCTTTACCAAAATAAAGCTAAATCTTTAGGAGAGATCCCTCTCCGGAGCTCAGGAAGGCTAGATCCTGAATTCCCAAAGCGGTTCTTGGTTACCCCTAGTTTTCTTAACTACAAAAATCCTCATCCCACAACCTGAGAATTACTAGGGTGATAACAACTTGGACTATAGTATATCATTCCTAAATACACAGTTGGAAGAAAACATGGAGATAAAGCTTATCAGTGAGAGTAGGGTACCTTTGATAGTAAATCATAACTCTATAATTGTTGTTATTTATCAGAGAAGATGGACAGAATGGAAACAAAAAGAAAATAAAAATTTATAATAAGAAAAACATCACCATTGACATAGACCAGAATCCCATAAATCAGCTTGTACTTGATGCTTCAAACCAGTTACAATCTTCAAGTCCAGTGGGTCTCTACAGCTTCAAACTTCTCATCTCAACTTAGGTATCTTCAATTACAAACAGAGCTTGCAGCAGCTTCAGAAAACTATTTACATGCAACAGATATTCAGAGACCAACCTTTGTCTCATCTTCTACAGAGGTATTTATAGAATAAAAGAGGAGGTGGGATGTAAAATAAGATCTCTAGGCTCAATTAATACAGTTTAATGCTTCTTGGCCTTTGAGGGGCTCAATGGAGAAGATTTCTGATATTTCCTATGTATTAATCGATTTTCATTATTTTGTTAGCTACTTGGGAGATTTTTTTGACTTTAAAGCTCTTTCTTATCTTTGTAATAACTTTTCTCACAGTTTAAAATATATTCTTTTGTTTGAAATAACTATTCAGCTGTCTTGAGGAAAATATCTTCTGTTCTGGAAATAACCACAGGGGCTTCACTCAATGAACCTTTGTCATATCGCCTGCGTTCATGGCATACTAAAAAATACCCCTAATTTGACTACATATTGGAAAATACCTCTAAAAATCGCATTATTTAACCCCCTACCAATATGAACCCAATACACATCCCCAATTTAAAAACCCCTACTATCACTAGATATTGTAGGTATCCATTTTTTCATTAACATTCTTTATACCCCTTTATATTTTTTCATTAACTTTGAACTCCATTTTTATACTCGCCAATATAAAAACCCTTTACCCCCTATATATCCCCCAATATATTAATTCAAATTTTCGTCAATATATATCCCCCAATATGAACCCACGTGGTATAGTATTGCTCCCCCAGTGAAGCCCCTGTGGAAATAACTAGGCCTCCTTTGATTTCTTTGAGGCTGCAGGTGGCTTTTCGTAGCTGGAGAGGATTCAATTAGCCTCTGATGTGGTGGTGGAGGCTTCTCGGATTGATAACTTTCTTTTTTTTTCCCTAAAACACTGTTAATTTTCTTTTGATTTGTGTTTTAGGTCTGATTAGACTTTTGATAGTCGAATTTACGCCTTAATCCCTCAAACTGTGTTAAAAATCATTAATCCTTGATTTCTACTTTGATTTTATCCCTGGACGCTGATACTCTTTGTTTGTTTAGTTTTCACTGTGCTTTTGTGGTTTTTCAGGTGTGCAGAGGGTTTTAAAATGTTATCAGTGCTCATGAGGCACAGATAAATTGATAATCCTCAATATGCAAATCCTTGTCTTCATGGAAGATGGCCTGGGGGATCATCATCCCCAGCCATTCATTTCTTCTTAAAACAATTGAAAAACCTTTTAAGAAACTGTGTAAAAGCTTTACAACCTGTAAAAATACACAAAAGTTATAAAAAGCCTACGTGGATGGGCTTAAACTGCTTCGGAGGTTTATGTTATATCGCGGTCGTTGGATAAAATAATCCAACGACGAGGATTGCTCACTGGAGTCAGATGGGGAGGTGGTTGGATAAATGGTGGTGGAGATTAAATCCAAGCCATTGATCTGCAAAGATCAACAGTCGAGATCAACCGGGATTATATAATGCAAAGGGGTAACACTATAGCGAAATGAAGGAAATTGCAAAGGAAATGGGAGAAAACCTTTAGTGGAAGTAAAAAAGGGGTTAACTAAGTTTGGATGCAGGATAAAATAAGAGTCATTGATCTAAAACGATGGACGACTATGATCAAAAGGTAAAATTTAATGCAATGGAGAAGGGTGGTAAGCGGAAAAATGGCAGTAGTTTTCGTGCGGGGCTGAGGGTGGTAAATGGTTTTGCCTTTTTGAACGCGATATAGGTCTGCGATTGACACGTGTCCTTTTAATACTGCCCATATTGCGTAATTTTTTGGCATTAACGTTCAGGCGCAAAATTACGCGATATGGAGCTTCAGCCATTGGATGAAGGGTGGAGAGATCTAACGGTGGGAGTGTGAGCGCGATGGGATAAGATGCGCGGGCGGAAAATGGTGGGGCAAGTGTAAGGAAATTTAGATTTGGACCATTGGATCACAGGAATGGACGGTTAGGATTTATCGATGGGGAGGTAGGTCCCAAAGGAGTTGGGCCTATCGGGTTTAATCTAGACAGTTAGATCTTCAGAATGAACGGCCCAGATTTAAAGATGGGGTGATGAAAGGAATATGAGACGGGGGTTTGGGCAGAGGTTGGGTGAAACATGGACCATTGATCTACAGAGATCAACGGTGGATCTTTACTGAGGAATTTACACTGTAGGGTTTATGAAATAACAAAGGGATTCAGGTTTGATCTGGACCGTCGGATCTATGAAATGGACGGCACAAATCCGATCACAGGATCACAAATCGATGGAGAAAAGAGGAAGGCATAAAGAAAAACTTGCGATGTGATTACATACTAATCATCGGATCTGGGAGTTAGATCGACGGTTGAGAGTTAATCCAAGGGACTAATGCAGAGAATTATGGGTGGATTTGCGACGAGATCTTAGCCTTCAGTTCTTGTGGATTCGACGGCTAAGATTTAATCGGGAAGAATGGCATCGGAGGAGGAAAAAAGAAAGAACCAAGGAAATTTTGCGATGCGATTGAGCAAGAGCCATCGATCTCAAAACTAGATCAACAGCTAGGATTTAACTGTGACGGTCAAAGGAAGAAGGGTGGGTTTTGAAAGGGGAGCGATATGGACTGTTAGATCTGGGCACGGTAGAGTAGATCAACGGTCGGGAAACAATCGCAGGGTCGCAATCGGAAGGAGGAAATAAATCATTACAATGCGTCCAACGAACAATTGCGATGCGATGTGCCGACGATCATTGATCAGTTTTAGATCAACGGCTGACGTTCGCTAAAACAACGAACTATCGGGTTTTATTTATAACACAAGGAAGGTTGGGTTTTTATAAAATACAAAGGAAAGTTATGTTCAGGAAAGGTTTTTTAAGTCTTTTAATGCCTAGTTGCGGGGTTTTTGGTTATGTGAAGAAGATGTAGGGATCGAGGGTTTTTAAAAGAAAAAAGGGCTTAATCGCATCAGAGTTTTTGAAAGTGAAAGGTAGCAAGGAAGAAAAGAAAAACCCGATTGCGATTGCGCGATTAGGCCTTAACGCCTGGTCTCGGTGTTGGTTTTATGAGGAAAAATGGGTTGGGGCTAAGGCCAAAGGGGCTTAAGGCCTTAGTGAAAAAATGAGTTTTTTAGGCCAAAATGAAAGATTTTCAATGCTTTTTTGGCTTTCGGTAGAAGGGAAAAAAGGGTTTTTTAAACCTTCCAAAGGAATTTTCAAAGGTTTAGAGGGAATTTCGAGGGAATGAGAGGTGAATGAAGGAAATGGAGGAATTTAATGAAGAACAAAGGGATTTAAATGGGGTTATTCATGAGTGAAAAGAGGGGTAAATTGATGAAAAATGGGGTTTTTCAGCAGTCTTCTTCTTTAGGAAAACAACATATTTTTCTCAGGATTAATGAGGGAAACAGCGGTGCAGGTTTTCTGAAGGAAAGAGAGACATCATTAATACTTCAAGAACTCACAATTTGGTAATGAATTGTTTTTTGAAGGCTAGAAAAGATCTAGCCACCATTTGATATGACAAATTTTTATAGGTGGCTAACAGCTAGGGCTTAGGTTAGCTGATAGAGTCCTAAATCGAGGCATTATGGGCCAGACAAAACAGTTTTACAAGTCTAAGATTTGGATTATTTAAATGAGAAATTGACCTGATTGTGGGTATATGAATGTGATATTATAGAAAAAAAACCTTTTTAAAGTTAAATTTTCAGGCTTAATAAATATATTTTTAAGAAATATACTACAAAGCTTCAGTTTCTCATTTGTTTAACAAGTTAGGACTTGTGCTTCATCAATATCAGGGGATACAAGATATGGAAAATGGTTTTACAAGGTCATTCTAATGTCTCTTTCAACAATAACCTAAATGGTTCCAATTCACAATTTGTTTTCTTTCAATTTATTTAGCTTCTACTCCAAGGGAAGCATCGGATTACAATTTTTTGTCAGCTTAGGTCAACTCAAGCAATGTATTTGGTCAACTCAGACCCCCACCATTGAAATACCAACATACCTTGTTGACCATATGTGCATAAATGCACCTGTCTTCCATACATGTGATTGTTGGATCCTTGAAATTGAGGACAATTTTCCCATGTTGGTTTAGAATTTTCTATAACTAAAAGATTTCCAATAAATAAAAACTTTTTTCTTGGTCACAAACTATAAATTCATTGCTTGATATTTTATTTCCTTACAATACCAATTGTAGGATGATTCACCTAGGTTGCCTAGGGATTTTTTGCTAGAGTAATATATTTCAGAGAGGTAAAATATAAACAATCATGTGGCATTGTTACATACCTTAAAGTCAACATTTTGTAGTTTCTAGCCTTTATTTTTAATCATCAGTGGATGATTCGCAAAAGTTAATTAAAGAAATTTCATTGAAGCAACGTTTCCTGGAGTTGAAAAGGTAGAAAAAGAGTGTGATGCTAGGAGGGGAATAATGCTTCATTCTTCCGCAACACTTATTTAGTAAGGGGAAATGTAGTTTCTAAGAGTTTAGGGGAAGAAATCAGATTCAGGTGTTGGTTTAAATTCTTCTCTATGTGTTACCTAATTCCAATTTTTTTTTAAGGCGGTCATTAATTCCTTATACCTCTTGGTTCAATGTGTATGCTTGTAGGATACCTTCTCAAAAGTACCAAATTCCTAGAACAAAGGAACCATAGTTACCCATTTTACCTATATACCTCAGCTTAGTTTTCAGCTTTCCATTCATGGGTAAGAACTTGTTAATTGCATGGGTCATGACTCATATGTAATACTTTGTTTTATGTATCAACATTAGTTAAATGGGTGCGAAAGCACAAGCTAATTTCTCTTGAGCCTGTATTTTCTCAGAAAGAAATTAAAGTGGGCATGTCATGAGGGTATGTCATGTTGTTTTGACATGGGTTTAAGCATGTTGCATATTTATTTCACCATTTAATTGATGTGAATGAGTAAACTAAATGTTGGTTAGTATTTCTAAAAGTGATTTATGGCCATGTTGTAAATTAAAGGTGTCATTAGACTTTAACTAATTCCATCATAATGGATGAGATTGTATTTATTACTATTCTCTTACAAAATTCCAAAATTAGAATTAAATGAAGTTAGATATTTTTGGATACTCCACTTGCCCCATGATTTGTTTTTCTTCTTACAAATATCTCTTATTGGAGCATCTAGATTGGAAAAAGTACTTAGCGTGCAAGTGAGATTTTCTAATATATAGGTAGGCCTACATCAAAAAAATATATGGTAACTAACAATATCATATAACAATAGTATCCAATATGTGATTTGTGAAAGCTCAAATATTAATTGTCCTCAAGTTAAATATCCTTACCGATGGATTTTATTGTTGTTGGCATAAGGATCTTCAGGACTTCCTTCACGAGATTTCCAACTTTCCTTTCACAGGTAAGAACTTGTCAATTTCATGGGTCATGACTCATATGTAATATTTCTTTTGGTGTTTCAACATCACCTAAATAGGTGCCAAAGGATAAGCTAATTTCTCTTGAGTTTGTATTTTCTCAAAAATAAATTAAAGAGTGCATGGAATGAGAGTAGCTCATGTTTTTTTGACATGGTTTTAAGCATGTTGCATATTTATTTCACCATTTAATTGACTTAAATGAGTAAACTATATGTTGGGTAGTATTTTTAAAAGTGTTTTATGGGCATGTTGCAAATGAACGATGTCATTAGACTTTAAAAGATGCCAATAGAAGATTCCATCAGAATGGATGGTATTGTATTTATTATTGACCTCTTTCAAAATGCCAAAATCATAATTAAATGAAGTTAGAGATTCATGGATACTCCAATTGCAATGATTTGTTTTTCTTTTTACATATATCTCTTTTTGGAGCATCTAGATGGGACAAGTACTTAATGTGAAAGTATAATTTTCTAATGTATAGGTAGGCTTACAACATAAAATTAGATGGTAACTAACAATATCATATAATAGTATTGGCTAATATGTGGTTTGTGGAAATTCAGATATTGTTTTTCCTTAAGTTAAAGCCCCTTACCAATGAATTTCATTGTTATTGTCACCAGGATCTTAAGGATTCCCTTCTGCAAATGTAAAAGTTTTTGCTACCAAGTATCAATGCCCAAATTGCATGGTAAACAATGTAGGAGTTCAGTGTCATGGTGAATGTTGAGATGGGTCAATATAACGAATTTGAAGATAGATAAATATTTGGCACCTGCTGGGTGGAGATCAAGTCTATCCTCAGGCCCTTAGAATATTTTGGGAGCTCAAACAATGAAGGTTGCCTTAATGTTGGCAAAAACAACAGAGTTGGAACACCTCCATTAATAAACCCATCAAATGTGATGAAAATACATTGTAGACCAAAACTTAACAATCTAAAATCAAATCCTCGAGCTCAACTTCGCCTGTTTACATCTAAAATTCATAGCCAAACAAGGGAGCTATTGTCCAATCATTGATTATCTAATTTCGAAAGGAAAGATCTATTTAGGACATGACATAAAGGGACCCTATTACAACAATATTACATTTATTGTTTGTTGATTATGTTGTGTTATCTAACCCTCCAACTTCTCTTCCTTAGAGTGTGAGCTCATATCCCTACCATAAACGCCAGTTGAGCATTAGTCCTTATTATAGCCAAGGCTCTCTTTGTAATCCTGCATCATTTTCAACTATCTCAAACTTCAATGTGGACAAGATTCTTAGTTTTCCAGCTTTACAGAATGCTACTGCTCTTGAGAAGCCTGAATCAAACTAGAATTTTGAAAATAATCGTCCTTTCATTCTACCAAAATTGAAATCACCATATGTTCATAGTGTGGCCATATATAATGCGAAAATTGATGAATACCAAGAAGATATTCAACACAAGTTGTAGGAAGTTAGAGAGAGAGCTTCTCGGTGATAACGATGATGATTTCATTATGTGTTCCCTTAGCCCTGAGCAAAGAAGTCACCTTGACCATGAGTGGGTTGATGCCATACAAAATCCTATATCAGAGTACAAGTTACTCTTTATTCAACCATTTCAAGTGAATCGCAAGGTTACCATAACAAAAAGAAGGAAAATCCAACAATTCAAGCTAGAATATCTCAGCTAGAAGATCAAAGGCATTCATTTTCATCACATCATACTAGCTTGACATCAAATCCTTGAGCTCATCTTGGCCAATTTACATCTGAAATTCATAGCCAAACAAAGGAAATACTATTCAAGCGTTCACTATCTAATTTCGAAAGGCAAGCTCTATTTAGGACAGTGATACAAAGGAACCACAATACACCCATATCACCTTAGTCATACGCTGATTTTTTTGTGTTATCTAACCCTTCAGCTTTTCTTTCTCAGAGTGTGAGCTCATACCCCTGCCATAGACACAAACTGAGCATTAGTCCTTATAGCTAAGGCTCTAGTTGTAATCCTGCATCATTTTAAACTATCTCAGAATTCAAATTGGACAACATTCTTAGTTTGTCATCTTTACTAAATGCCACTGCTCTTGAGAAGCTTGCATCAAACCATAATTTTTTAAATAATCATGCTTTCGTTCTACCAAAATTGAAATCACCACATGTTCATAGTGTGGCAATATATAATTCTAAAATGGATGAATACCAAGAAGAGGTTCAACACAAACTACAGGCACTTGGAGAGAGAGCTACTCAATGATAATGATGATGTTTTAAATGTGAGTGCCCTTAGCCTTGAGAAAATGAGTCAATTGCATATGACTCATATGTAAGAACTTGTCAATTGCATGGGTCGTGACTCATATTAATATTATAAATCCAAGGAGAAATAAAATCAATGGTTTAATATTACAAATCCAAGAGAAAATAAATCTAAGAGGAAAATATTAAACCTTAAGATTAATAATTAATATTATAAACCCACGAAAAAATAAATTAAATGGAAAAACACTAAACCCTAAAATTAATAATAAAAACCATATGATACATCATCATATTAAATTTTAATATTAAACTGAATATTATAAATTCTAACATTATCAAACTCAAAATTATAAGCCTTAAAATTAATATTATAAATACTACAAATATAAACCTTAAAATTAATATTATAAACTCTAGTAATAAACCATGATATAAATAGAAATGATTAAACAAAGAAAAACTCGATAGTCTTGTACAATGATCAACATAGATAGCAACATAGAATTCCTTATTATATAATTAAAAAACTAATAAATAATAAAAATATATATAAAATCTAAATTATATAAGAAATAAAATAAAAAATATTAAAATAATATAATAAAATGTGTTCCATAACTAATATAGAAAATAAGAAAATTTTAAATAATAAAATATATTAAATAAGATACTAAGAAGGGAAAATTGTAAATTTCAATGCACGAAAATTGTAAATTTCATATTCAAAATTATAGGTATTGATATGAATAAATTTTTTATAATTTTTTTATTTTATACAATATATTAATTTTTTTACGTTAAAATTTTACATTTTAATAATTTTTATCTTAAAAATTTGCATTTTAATAAATTTTATTATTTCTGATAAATTCATGAATTTAAATGGAAAATTTTTTAGATTATATTTTATTATTTAATTTAATTTTGTGTTATTTTAAAAATGAAGTGTTTTGTATGTATTAATTTTAAATATACGTTTATATTTAATAATTTATGTAATTTTTTATATAATAATTTTTAAAAAAAATGTAAATAATTAAATAAATAAATCATTAATAGATTGTAATTAATTGAATAAATCATTAATAAATAACAAAAACACATGAATAATATATTTAATCCGAAAACAGAAAGGCATGGAAAAAAATAAAATAAAATCTATTAAAATCAGCTCCTCCACAAGCACAAAATTAAGTTGAAAAAAAGGGTGTAAAGAAACGGAAAGACTAAGTACATAATAAGGAAATATAATATTTGAATTGAACTTCTCAAAAATTCTGTAAACTTTAAACATGATATTTGAATTGAACTACTCAAATTTTGTAAACTCTAAACTTCACGTTTGTGTGTTTTTCTGTTTTCATTTTATTGATCTGTAAGAGCAACATATATATTCAAAGTTTGCTTCCGGAATTTGTTCAACGAGTGCTTACACACAATGTTGTACATTGTTCCTGAATTCAAATCAAGTTAAAATGAAGAAAGAATGAGTAAAGGGTGGATAAAGCGAAAGAAGTATATTTATGTTTCCTGAATCTGATCGAAAGGAAATAGTGAAGATAAACTGAAAAGTGAAGGGAAAAATAAAATGCTTTGGGTGAACATAGTGAGTAGACACAGACAAAGCTAACACAATCAAAACCTGCACACTCGCTAAAACTAATAATACTCGATTGCAAACATTATAGAGATGACCATCGGAATTACAAGTTATAGCATCAAAAATGAATATGTATTTTTTGTTTGCAGATGAAATGAATATTTTATAATGTTTATGATTACTATAAAAAAAATTATCAACAAATGCATCAATCTTGAATGACCATAATAATTGCTTTATGGCCATTACCTGGACCCTCCAGAAGTACTCACTCTCTAGAAAATTTGGCCCAATTTCCAACGGCCATTTCGTCTCTATTCCGACACATAGTCGTCACAAAAGAGACAGTACGAGGCCGGATAAAATGTGGTTAGCCATTACGTCGCAATTCCGATGCTTTGCCAAAGTGTCGCAATACTGACACTTTTTCCGTCGTTTCCAAACAACCGTCACTCTTCCGACGTTTTCCAAAGTGTCGCAATTCCGACGCTTGCAAAGTGTCTCAATACCGATGCTTGCTCAACTATCTCAATTCCAATGCTTGCTCAAAGTGTCACAATATTGAGGCTTGCTCAACTATCGCAATTCCGATGATATGTCGTCCGACGTTTAGAACATCGCTCTTCCTAAACGCTGCTCTTCATTAAGCGTCGCAATACCGACGAAAGGAAAAAAAATTGGTAGGTTTAAAGCGTCGGAAGACCGATGCTTAGGAAGCGTCGCAAGAGCGACAAAAGGAAAAAATTTTGGTAGGTTGAATGCGTCAGAAGACCGATGCTTAAGAAGCGTCGCAAGAGCGACGAAAGGCAAAATTTTCGTAGGTTGAAAGCGTCGAAAGACCGACACTTATGAAGCGTCGCAATACCGATGGACAGTTAAAAATATTTAAAAAAAAAATTGAATGGTCTTCCGACTGTTTTAAAAGATTAAAGAACAGGTCAGCAAGAAATTTTGTTTCCACAAGAATTCATCAAAAATTGGAAATGGATATTTATTCACTTTGTCTGGTACTACACACAATATACGAAGTACATATTTTGAGGTATTATGCTTCCATCAGATGACAAGAGTATCTATTCTTCTAGAAGTATAGTTACTAACAGACGAAATATTTGTTGGAATCGTCCTTACAAACTCCTTTTTTCAGATCCATGACCGATTAAGATTACTGTTATAATAATTGGGCATTAATCAATTGAAGGGCTCGAGGCAATAGAGGTCTATTAGTATTTTGGTACTAATGTGTTTCCCATGATAAGACGATATCTATGCAGAATTAGCAGAGATAAAAAGTATCAACGAAGATCATGGGAAATGCAGCGGCCAAGGCATTAGCCAATTTCATATCCTACGGACACAAGGAAGTTTGAATACTGATGGTAGGATTAGACGGAGCAGGTACATTGCTTGAATCCCATTTTTCCTTCTAATTTTGCTAATAGATCCATTCTTTGGTACTGAGAAAAGATGTTAGGCTCTGTTTGGTACTGAGAAAATATGTTAGGCTCTGTTTGGTACTGAGAAAAGATGTTAGGCTTTGTAAATTCATCTTAAATGTGTTGAATTTTGATGTAAATGATGGAGAAGGATCTTTAATCAACATATACTTATTCTGTCGTTCTTAATTTGATGATGGAAAATTTCAAGCTGTGGCTACTGACCTTAAGCTTGTGGATCTGGTTAAAATAAGTTAAAACAACTATTTTGTATAAGCTGAGACTTGGGGAGTATGTCCGAACTGTGCCCATGATAGGTTTCAATGTAGAGACAGTCAAGTTTAAGAACTTGAGCTTTACAGTGTGGGATGTAGGCGGCCAAGATAAGATCCGCCATCTGTGGAGGCAATATATGGTGAATTCTCAGGTACTGAAACAGGGTTTGTGTTTTAATCGTTTTGAATTCACTACCCTTTCATATTTTGGCTGAATAAGCCCATATTTGGTAAATCTACTACCTACTCTCCTCACATTTTGCACGTTTGGTTATCCACACATAACCATTCCCTTTCCACCTAATAAAATGTGATAGGTGCTCCTATGCACTTTTAGCATGTCAATGGCTCATGGCATGATATGGTAAAATAGTTTCAAACAAAGATGCAAAGTGGAAATGGGCTTACTGGAGCTTCTTGTGGAATTTATGGCCATCAAATAATGGAAATGGATATTTATTCACTTTGTCTGGTACTACACACAATATATGAAGTACATATTTTGAGGCATTTTGCTTCCATCAGATGACAAGAGTCTCTATTCTTCTTGAAAAATGTGATTATAAAGGATAGATTGAGCCAAACAGGGATCAGAGAAGAGATTAACAAGTACAAAACCTTGGAGAGGTATGGTTTCCACCCACAATGGAAACAAAAGTATGATGCATCACATTTCCTTTGCACACAAGCATACTATTTGTCCCAAGCCACTCCATGGAAATAGAAATTCTTACCTGTGTAAGTAATCTGAAATTTATAAGAGATTCAAGACGAACATAAAAGATATTAGTCCCATGGTTGAAGAAGAAAGAATCTAGTGCCACTGAAAAGAAAAACCCAGTACATAAGTGACATTCATCCCCTGAAAAAATGATTTTAGGAATATTATGTTCAATATGCAAACTTATTCTTAAAATTTATAAAACAACTAAGAAAGCATAACGATGTGTGTTACTTGTGATTTATAAAGCATGCAATATTCTCATACTTGGTAGCATCAATAACATATGGTTGTCCACCATCAATCAAATCACTTGTATCAACATGGACATCAATATCATATAGGTAGCTACAACCATCATTGTCATACCTAAATAGTAGTAATTTAGAACAAACAAGAAAAGAAGTGGCAGTAAGAAATAGGTTCATTCAGTTAGAGAACCATTTATGATGAAGAAATAGGAAAACATAATTTAATACAAGATAAAAATTTACCTTTCTCCTCTTTTATTTGCTTCTTGATCATTTAAGACCTCTTCAAGGTATTCACAAATGAATGTCCCACGTGAAATTGCTTGTGCAACTCTAACTGCCCAACCCTAAAATCAAACAGAAAGACAGACCAAAACATTGAAACAGAATTGGGGTCTTGTTGCACCTTGGTTTATCGATAATTTTGAAACCAAGCTTTTTTTTTTTTTTAAATGCATCTGACATTAACAAGTGAAGTTATTTACATTCTAGACCATGATTACATTTCAATAATGCTCCTAATGCACTACCAATACTAGAACTTCAATAAAAGAAAAATAACACCTTATGCTTTGTTTTATATACTTCAATTCTGACTTGCACTCCCTTCTGCAGCACCCGGTTTGGGCATTCTTTATTATAGCTGCACATAGAGTTGCATTCATATACCAAGAGCCCTTCCTGGAGAAAAATAGACATTAAAGTCAGAAAAGATAGGCTAACCACTAGAACTACGATGCTAAACCTTAGCAGTGAAGTCATTACATTACTGAAGTTCACTACACATACTGACAAGAACTAAAACATAGTGAGAAACAAGAAATTTCCGTGGCTTTTTCATGTTTCGGGCACTCTGATGTCTATGCCCATTACAACACAATTTAAGGACAGCTACAGTGGCCAAATTATGGTAAAAAAATGACAACGGTATGCACAATTATTTGCATATCATCAGAGAGGCCCTCAAATAACCCATAAAGTTGTATGCAAGAGGAACAGTATAGGACAACTCATAATGAAGTTTGTAACTTTGATGTTAAGAATTCCCACGGATAGATAAATGTACATTTTATCATAAAATAATATTAGAATGACAGAATTTTCGCTTTAAAAATCTATTATGTAAACATAGCCTCATGGAGCGAATCCGTAGAAAGAGGAGTTGTTGATGGAGAAGTAGGAGTGATAAGTTGGAGGGGAAGGGTAGGTATAAACTAAAGTTGAGAATTGATTTCATATATTGATGGGAATGCTGATGGATTAAGGGTAGCGGATGTTGATTCTAATGATTCTAAATATGCCAAAGATAGTGGAGGGCACTTCAGGTAAGCATACCCCACAGGATGCATTTCCATCATATGATGCTACCTGCAAATTTAGTATTTTAACAATTTCAAAGATTATTCATCCAGAAAGGGCATCTTCACATTGTAAAGATTCTATTGTATTAGGTGAAAAAGATACTTGTTTGCCACGAAAAGCTGAGAAGTATCATCTGAGGAGAATTTTGGCAGATGATGAAGTTGCATTACCACCCTCAAAAATAATTCATCATGCTCTAGAGGCAAGTTACAGTCTGAAGGCCACATAGCATATCCATTCCATTAAATTTGTGATCTTATTGAACATGATTAAAGACAGACTAAATGTTGCACTTGGTTTTTGCAGTGGCTGTAAGAATCAAAATAACAGCCAAAAACACAAAAAAATAATACAAACCAAACCTAAGCTTAATGATCACAAGAAAGTTTTCAAAAGTGCCAGATATACTAATTCAATCTCTTTGGAAGATGCTTTCATCATGCTGTTATGTATGCATATTCCTAAATAAAGAGTCATTCATCATCTAAGGAAGTAGAATCTTCATCATCTGAGGAACTGGTATCTTCATCATGTGAGAAACTGGTAACTTCATCATCTAAATAAGTCCTCTCTACACCAACTAAAGAAGCCAGGCATTTCTTGCACTTATCCCTGTGATTCGTTGTTATATGTACAATAGCTTGTCCAAAAAATATGTTCAAACCCAAAAGTTGATTTAAAAAGCTCTACTCATGGACATATTCAGAGCATATTGGTAGAGGAAGTGTCATCGTTTACAGAGAAGGAGCATTTCTGAAAAGGTAGCCGATCAAAGAAATTTCCTCCTCATCTAACCCCGAAACCCTTACACGCACTTTCTTGACATTTGTCAACAATGGGAGGGTCAAGCTTCCTGTAGCTGGAGTTGCTACCTCAAAAGAATTGCTTTCCATGGAGATTTCTTCGAGATTGGAAAACTGGCCAAGTACTGTAAGCGAAGGCACGTGAATACTCCACCCACAA
Organism: Pinus albicaulis; assembly: GCA_034641835.2. Lineage (NCBI taxonomy): Eukaryota > Viridiplantae > Streptophyta > Pinopsida > Pinales > Pinaceae > Pinus > Pinus albicaulis. The sequence goes on from CM076573.1 coordinate 253,292,366, forward strand.
AGGGTAATTTTTCTTAGAGAGTTCCTATTAGAAAGACCTTCTAGTACATTAATCCCTGTTGTGGAAAAATGCAGATCCTCGGAAGAATTTAGCTCCAAACTCAACATTGAGTTATGTATTGTAACATTCACCAACTTTGGGCAATTCATTGTTAATGTCAGTGGGATTTTATGGTGATTTCCCGAAAAATTAAAATACTTGAGACTCTGAGAAGAAATTTTCAAAGTGTTCAGGCCCATAGTACACGATCCAACTCTCAAATTTTCAAGAAGAGGGCATTTTATTGCAAGCTTCTCAAGCATATCATCAATAATATAGACATCTGATAGAAAACAGGTTCTAAGGTATCTGAAACTGGAAAAGTCTGAAGGTAGTTTGAAATCAAAATCCGTGAGCTCCAAAAAAGTGAGGCAGTCAAAGGAAAACATAGAATTTGGAACGTCCATATGAAATGGAAGACTCAAAGTAATTTTTCGCACTCTCTTTACAGATGCAGCCAAAACCAATTTCCATATTAACTGTTTATGCAGTGGCAAGTCAATATTTCCATATTTCCAATACAGATTGTTTACTGAAATTTCCAAAATTTCAAGATCTTCATGATGCAAGTACAGGATGTTTTCAATTATTTTCTCAGTGAAATATGCATTCAAAAACTTGAGATGGGGTAATAAAGTACAGAGTGATATCTTTTCTCATTTCCGCTTGAATGGACATCTTTCCACCACAAGCTACTCATACTTATTCTTATTGCAAAAAATGTGAGGCTATTATTGAAAAATACATACCAGACTAAATACTTAACTTATGTAACAGAACAATGATCAAATAGTGCAGGTAATACAAGTTCCAGCTAGGGATCAAAACCCAGATCGAGATCACAGTTGGGTATTGTTTCCATGGAGAGGCAGATCCAAGGAAAAGCCACCTAGATCAGGCTTATAAGCTCCCACAGAGGCCACTGTGAATTTTTTTCATCATATCAGGTTGGTAATGGGTTGCAGTCCCAATAGAACAAATTACAAGCAAACCCATGAGACAAGATCTGGAAAAAGAAGCTAAAACGCAAACCAAAATTATTTTTTGTATTGAAGAATAAGAGTACCTGTTTTTGGAGTTATGGAGTTGAGAGTAATGCAGAGATCCTCACACTGTCCATGGTGCCAGATCCATGAGCACGGCTCAGGGAAAAAATATCTTGCGTCCTTCCTCCAAACCCGCAATAGTATGGCTGCATCCTTCCTCAAAACCGGCGAGTACAGTATGGCCGCATCCTCCCTCCTTCCCTAGACAAACCATGCAACTGGAGGGAAATGAACGAGGGAAATTAAAACTTTTGATATTTGAAAATTTTTGACATTTTGAAATGAAACACATGTGTTTTTTTAAGGCCACTCAAACTAATTTAAAAATATATATTTTCTAATAATTATAATAATTTTTAAATAATTAAAATAATTTCTAAATAATTAAATGTTCGTTTATTTCGATTGTTTAAAAATATTTACAATCAAAAAAATAAAATATATCTTTTTGAGAAGCAATTAAAATTATATGAGTAAATAATGGATTGATTTTTGCATATAGTAATCCTTCTACCCTACTAAATCATCATGCTTTATTAAAAGGAGTTTTAAACTTTACACTATTAAATTATGTTGTATTTTAAATATTTGGAGTTTTAATCTCTTTTTTTATATATTTTTTCTTTATAATTTATGTATTATTTTTTCTTTATTTTTAAGTATTACTTTAAAAGTGAAATTTACATTTTTTTTTCTTTAATGATAGTAATCTATGTATTCATTCATTCAAATTAGATACATTTTCTATAATAAATAAGGATGATCTGCACTTGCTGTTGGAGCCACTGAGCAAAGAGCAGTTGATCTCTTTGATGGTCAATGCAGGTTCTTCATACCCTGCAATTGAAGAAGAAATTAAAGATGTTGCAAGCAAAGACCCAACTCATCAGACGTTGTTTGTGTGTAGATTGGCTTGGGAGACTTCTTCACAGACCCTATGTGATGCATTTAAACAGTATGGGGAGATTGGAGAAGGTGTTTTTATTATGGATAAGACATCAGGAAACTCACGAGGATTTGGCTTTGTCACATTTAAGCATATGATTCTGCTCAAAGGGCATTGAAAGAGCCTAGCAAGACTATTGATGGGAGGATTAATGTAAGCAATCTGGCAGACGTGGCAAGCACAGGTCCTGGTCAAAGTACAGATCAGGCTCAAAGTAAACTTTACATTGGTGGTCTTTCATATGACACGGCCAATGATAAGCTTTTAGAATTTTTTTCCAAATATGGAGAGATAGAAGAAAGTTCGGTTGCATATGATAAGAATACCAACAAATCCAGGGGATTTGCATTTGTGACTTTCAAGACTGTGGAGGCTACAAAGCAGGCTCCTAAAGAGGTTAGGGGTTTAGAGGTTTATGGTTTAGGGGGTTAAATGGGTTAGGGGTTGGGAATTAGGGTTTAATGAGTTAGGGGTTAAGGGGTTATATGTTTAGGGTTTAAGGGGTTAAATGGGTTAGGGGTTAAGGGGTTAGAGGTTAGGGTTAAGGGTTTAGAGGTTTATGGTTTAGGGGTTAAATGGGTTAGGGGTTTAGAGGTTTAGGAAACCCTTGAAGCAACAAATACTTGTATAGATAATGAGCTTCAAGATAAAAATCCAATAGACATGAAGAGTTTCATACGCCTTGTTCAAAAATGAGTAAATGAAATTGTGGATCTAAAAAAGAACTCTAGAGAAGATACCGCTATTTAAATAACTTACAAACCATATTGCAGAAAACAATTACTTCTTCAAAGCTAATTCGTCGAATTTGGAGGGCTTAGGGGATTGGGGGTTAGGGGTTAGGGGATTTAGGTGCATTTAGGGGTTAGGGGTCGAATAATGAGTTAGTAGTTAAGGGATTAGGGAACGGGTTTGGGCGGGCACCCTCAAACGAAATGATAGGGCGCGCCCGACCGAATGAAGGCACAAGGGAGAAAACGACAAACGTGCCGCACGGACGTGCACAAGGCACCCGTGCGGTCATAACTTAGCAAATTTGATACAGCCACTGTCAAACGAAATGACCCAACCCAAACACGTTTGAGTGGGCGCCCTCACATGATAGCGCAACACAGTGCGCAAGACCGAATGAAGGAACAAGGGAGAAAATGGAAAATGGGCCGCACGAACATGCAAAAGGCACTCGTGCGATCACAACTCAGCAAATTTGATACGGCCACCCTCAAACGAAATGACCCGACCCGACCTGAACGTGTTTGGGCGGGCGACCTCACAATATGGCGCGCTCAACCGAACAAGGGCACAAGGGAGAAAAAAGAAAACTGGCCACACAAACGTGCATAAGGCACCCATGCGGTTACAAGAGGTACTTAAGGAGTGTGACAGATTTGGTCGACCGCCCTCACACAGCGCGACACAGCGTGCACGACCGAATGAAGGCACAAGGGAGAAACCGACAAACGAGGGTTAAATGGGTTAGGGTTGAGAAATAAGGTTTAAGGGGTTAGGGGTTAAGGGTTTAGAGGTTTAGGGTTTAGGGGTTTAAATGGGTTATGGGTTTAGGGTTTAGGGGGTTAAATGGGTTAGGGGTTAAGGGTTTAAAGGTTAGTGGTTAAGGGTTTAGAGGTTTAGGGTTTAAGGGTTAAATGGGTTAGGGGTTTAGAGGTTTATGGTTTAGGGGGTTAAATGGGTTAAGGGTTGGGAATTATGGTTTAATGGGTTAGGGTTTAAGGGGTTATAGGTTTAGGGTTTAGGGGGTTAAATGGGTTAGGGGTTTAGGGGTTAGGGGATTTAGCAGTTAAGGATTTTAGGGGTTAGAATTTAGGGGCTAATGGGGTTAGGTTTTAGGGGGTTAAATGGGTTAGGGGTCAGGAATTAGGGTTTAAGAGGTTAGGGTTAGGGTTAAGGGTTTAATGGTTTAGGATTTAAGGGGTTAGGGGTTAAGGGTTTATAGGTTTAGGCCGGTTTAGGGGGTTAAATGGGTTAGGGGTTTACTAGGGGTTTAAGGGGTTAAATGGGTTACAAGTTAAGGGTTTAGGGTTAGGGGTTAAGGGTTTAGATTTTTATGGTTTAGGGTTTAAATGGGTTAGGCATTTAGAGGTTTAGGGGGTTAAATGGGTTAGGGGTTGAGAATTAGTGTTTAAGGGGTTAGGGGTTAAGATGATAAATTCATTGGTCTATATTTGTGTACATTAGTTTCTTATTCTTTGTGTCTCAATGTAACAAGGATATAGTGAGAGTATTGGAGGGTAGAGAGAGGGAGAGAGAGGGAGGTATAAGTAGAGAAAGGGAGAGAGAAGAAGGACAAGAGATGGGACTTAAGAGAGAGCTGGAACCAGTATCATAGAAGAAATAATATGTGACCAAATTACTTTATATGGAGATGGGAGATAGGGGTACCCTACCTACCTACCTACCTATGTGTTTCCTTGGGTGGCCTCACATGGCACGACCTAACTCAACGCGACCCAACCCGACCCACCCAAACGTGTTTCCTTAGGCACCCTTAATTACAATACAACACGAATCGACCTGACCTAACTCGAACTCGCTTCCAGCTAATTGGGCGCCATCACACGACTCGACCCGACCCGTACGAATGTGTTTCCTTGGGCAGCCTCACACGACAAGACCCGATCACGGCGCGACACAGCGACCTCACATGGCGCGACACGACGAACGATGCCACAGGGGAGCAAACGGTAAACGGGCCACCCGACCGTGCACAAGGCACCCGGGCGGTCACAACTTAGCAATAGAAAATTTCGCCCAATTTCCGACGGCCACTTCGTCGCTATTCCGACACATAGTCGTCGCAAGAGCGACAGTTCGAAGCCGGAAAAAACGTGGTTATCCATTACGTCTCAATTACGATGCTTTTCCAAAGTGTCGCAATTTCGACACTTTTTTCGATGTTTCCAAATAAACGTCGCTCTTCCGATGTTTTCCAAACCGTCACTCTTCCAACGTTTGTAAACTGTCGCAATTCCGACAATATGCAATCCGACGTTTTGAATGTTGCTCTTCCGACGTTTGTAAACTGTTGCTCTTCCGACGTTTTCCAACTGCCACAATTCCGATGATATGTGGTCCGACGTTTTCAACGTCGCTCTTGCGACGCTTATGAAAGTGTCGCAATACTGACACTTTCCCAAAGTGTCGCAATACCGACGCTTTGCAGAGGTGTCGCAATACCGACGTCAGGAAGAACTATCGCAATACTGACGGGCATTTAAATTTTTTTTTTTAAAATGGAACGTCGCAAGACTGACAAAAAGGGAAAACATTCATGGCATCGGAAGACCGATGCTTATAAGGAGTCAAAAGAGCGATGCTTACAATGCGTCGGTATACCGACGCAGGTTTCAATTTTTTTTAAAAAAAAATGAAACTTTAAAACAGGACATAAAATGGTTATAAGACCCATTTAAAATTATCCTTCATGCGGAACTTTACCTTCATTCCCTTGCGGCTTAATCCTCATTAAAAGCTCGCGTATCAAACACTTTCCATGTCCAACTTAATGAATCCTAATACTTGGGCTTTATAACTTTGGAGGAGAGCATGTGTATTGAAAATGGGTATTTCTTCTCCAGTGAACACTTGATTACTTACTGTAATGGGTTTTACATATTAAAATTTTATTCATACTAAGAGAAGCCAAAATAATAGAGATTAAATTTTCTAGATCAAAATACCCAATTTCCATAAAATCAAGAGAAAATTGGGTTAAAACAGTTTAGCAAATTGATATTTCAAAAACTAATGTCGGGAACAAGAACTATAAGCTACTTAAACCCTAACAAGCACTTTTGAATTGGATGTTCATGGCATGTTATCTGCCCCATCTTAGTTAGATTGGAATTACACCTTGCAATTTGATAAGAGTTTGTATTCCCTGATGAGAAAAAATGCAACTTTAATTGCAACCAAAAAAAGGAAATCCTCTTACAGAGTCCACAAAGGTGGTAGTTCTATATGTCCAAGCTTCACTTGAACAAACATGTCTGCCACTACATTTTTAGTCTACTCTACCAGACAGAGCTGAGGCAAGGATGAAATGCATTCTCAAGAGTTCAACTTTTAGGGCAAAAACATGAGAAATTTAAAGAGATTGCACCTAAAATTCTCAGTAACACCTACCTTCATTGGAAATGGCACTTTTGGTACATATAAATAGTAGTAAAAACGAATATATGAGAAATAAAGGAAGAAAAACTGGACTCAATGCCTGGCTTGGACCTGTAAGATGAGAAATAAAGGCACGTTGACAGGCCATCTCAAATAGACCTGTCAGGACAATGCAATTTTATGGCAAACAACAGCACAAGCCACACATCTCAAAATAGAACCCACACAATGCAACATAGCAAGCAAGAATGCTCGTCTTGTATAAGGGTAACCCAATAATCACTAGAATGTTATATTGAAATGTAATAAGCTGTGATGGCTTGGCATTGATGAGAACACCCTAACACGTTTATTCCATTTCCTAAGGGTATTGCTTTTTGAAGGAGTTGGACTAACAAAATTCGTTTTTATCAAATGTGCTTGCTCAACTTGTTATCCAGATGCCATAGTTCCAATATTAGTAAAGGAAAAATCCTGCAATATATCTGTATTAAAAAAATGTATATAAGTTTCTAAAATACAGAAGTGGCTGGAATCCAATCTCCTTTAAGGCTAACAATTTGTATTCTCATTCGAAGGGAAAAAATATAATGACAGTTTTTGGTGTTCAAGCAGTCCCTTAAGATTCTAGAATTTTGTACTACTAAAGAAAATACATTATTTCTGCCATAGAGCCTAGGAAAAATTAAAATATTAACACTACATGCAAGCCTTTCAAACATTTCTTGACCTACACAAAATCATTCAAAGTCTTCTGGGTTGTTTTTAGAGGTCAGGATGTACGCAGGAGCCGGAGACGCATACAAGGAAAAAGATTCTGCCAATACCTTCTTCACTTCAGGAAGCATCAAGCTTATATATGCTAGCATATCCTTTGGCTCTGTTACCAAAGAACACTTGTTTCCAATAATCTGGGCTGCTTTCTTTTTAGTATCTGCACTTCTTTCCCTAAGACTGCGGTGGACTATAGGCACCAACAATGCTAGTGATGGAGCATCAATAGTATTGACAAACATTGTCTGCAATGATGGTAAGAGATAAAGGAATACAAGATGTTGGTAATAAATAAACAACATCAAATCTCACAAAAAATGGTATATAAGGCCTGACACAAAACTTTAAAAAATACCTATAGAAGAATGTCAAGGGAATGCTTTGTGTATTCATTGGGATTTGAGATACTCAAGAGTAATGTTGAAACTAGTGCAGATATTTCAGGGTTCTTGATTACACTGCCAACCTGTTGATGCACTTAGCACCAGTCAAATAACAATTATTTGAATATAAGAATAAGCAATAAATATTGAACAAAATAGATACGATTGGAATTGACACTTGGATACAAGGCATGTTACCTGCTGTAAATCCATCTGAGCAACGGATTGAACCTTTGGGTGTGTGTCTATTAAAACCTGCAATGTCCATGACAAAGAATTAGATCACTGAACCAAAAGAATAAAATAATTAGGTAAAACAAAGATTGTGATAGTTTAGAACCCTAAGCAATCTCAAAGTTTACTTCAATATTTCTTCATTGATCCAAACCTCAGTCAGTTTAGGAACAATTTTTGGAAGACATTGTGATAGCTGTTGAGGTGCACAGTAAGCCATTGCTCCCAGTAGCTAGACACTTAACTTATGTAATAGAACAATGATCAAATAGTGTAGGTAATACAAGTTCCAGCTAGGGATCAAAACCCAAACCCCTAATTTAGGCAGATTAGCGCCTGCACGCATAGACAAATAATATTATTCGTCTAGATGTGTATATAAAAATCCCATGAGTTCCATTGGGGAAAATACTTCATTTGAAAACATATTTGCATGTGCTATAGTTAGAAATATGCAGGATTGTACAAGCACACCAAAAATTTAGCCATATAGAAAATAAGTTTTTATTCCATCACTGTTGTTTTGTTAAAGGATGCCAGTTATATGAAAAAAAACAAGAAAAAAAGATCAATTGTTTCAGTTCCACCACCTGTAGTTAAATAATAAAAGTGTCCTACATCTCCACCAGTTGTTGCATAAGAACAACACTTAAAAAATGTTGCCATGTAAAATAATACAAGATAATTGTATTAATGTCCAACAAATGACCACAAAAGTAGGTAAAAGGGACTAAGATAGCACATCTAGTTCAGGTAAAAAGTAGAAGTGTAAAAGCATCTCCTCGAACAATGCTGAAAGCATAAAAATATTAAGGTCTACAAGCAAACAAGAAACTAATTGCTAAATGTCTAGTTATGAGAGAGTGTAAGAGAAGAGAATGTGCACGGACAATAAATATGATTGAGACTGGAAATCTAAGTGCTCGGTAAAACAGAGAGGACGGAGAGGATGTCAAGGCCTGCTGTAGGGACAAACAAGGAGGCTTAGATATGGGCTTGCCCTCAGCTTCATTAACCACTATGAATGAAATGATCCATTGGTGGATGATATCCTACAGGGAGTGACCAATGCTCAAAGGCACCTGCCATATATCATTGGTGGTAACACAAAATGGAGGAAGTCCATTTTGTCTAATAGTCAAGGCTGTGGTCATATGAAGTAAAAAACCTTATGGATATGTATGTATCAACAAACACTATAATATCCAACAGTTAGCAAAATTGGTTGAACATCCACCCAAGGCATAGTTCTAATGGGGAAGGCATTGATCATGGGTTCAAATCAAATTAATTGACTCATAATAGCTGCCCTCTATCTAGATGTGTCGAGGAAGGAGAGGGGATTACACAAGGATTTCCTTTCAAAACAAAAATCCATTGCTACTGTAACTGTAGAGTACCACAATCAACACTTTGCAGCAATTAACCATGTGCTAATCTATAATTCTAAACTCGAACACATATGCATGAAAGAAAATATGAAGTTGTGTCAGATTGCATGAGTGAACGTCAGAGAGTTTGGAAGATTCAAATGGATGACCCTCGCATAAATCTAGCACACCTCGGGACAAAACCCTAGAATTCTCGTTGTAAGAGGAGGGTCCTGAAGTGGAATGTAGAGTCTTGAAGGGTGCATTGTGGGACAAGCTACGTTGTAGAGGCCAGAGTGAAGTAATCATACATGCGCTAAACTCAAATAAATGAGTCACCAAGAAGTGCAGCATGCCAATGGAGTTGTCCCTAAAGCACAACTAAATGGTGATCCTGCACAAGATGCCAGCAAGATCTAGAGGATCTGATTTTTAGCATTTTAGAACACGCTCTGATTTTTAACGTTTTAGATAGTTGTATTATATAGTGTAGCTGGGACATTAAAAGTATCAAATTTCTGTGTGATTATAGACTGCATGATTAATTATATTATCTGGTTGCTCAAACTCAGTTAAGATTGAAACTTTGGGACTAAAATGAATTGTTCGTTACATTGTTGACTGGGAAACATATTCTGTATTGAAGTGTTATCTTATGAATTACTAACTATGGCTCTAATAAAGTTGTTGCCTCGTGAATTTTTAAGAGGAAAATGTTGAAAAATACCTAATTGTGTGAGAAACCCTTGGGAAAAATTACCCTAGCACTCTATAATGGTATCAGAGCAAAAGTGATGCAGGGGCATTAGACACTAGCCAGCAAAGTAGGAAGATTGTCCACATGTTGTGGCTAGAAGGGTTCAAAATTATTTAAATTTGTAGCATCAAGGTGTCAACACCTTAGCTGTCTGTTGTAGTTAGGAGTAGTTCCATAGCTGTAGAAGTCGAATAGTTTTGGTTTTGTTCATTTTTTCAGTTTCTGTTGTCAGAAATTATGTAATTAGGCTTTTGTGTTTAGAATAAAAATGATCCTCAGAGAGGAACTGAGGAGTCATATAGTGAAATATATATTGTAACCCCGGACACAGTGAAAGGGGGGATTTTGACAGTGAAAGATTGAATTAAGAAACTGTATTCTCTGTTGAATAAGAATTAGCCTATTACCTATCTGTGTGTATGTATCGACATTCTCCGAAGAATGATTCTTTTAAATTGAGAACTCTATGCATAAATTGAAGAAGAACAATTGCTGTGTTAAATCTCCTATAGCCTTCTCTATCTGTGGTTGAGTGCCGGTTCTCAGTAATTAATCTAAATGTGTCAAATTGATATAGAACCCCTGTAAGAGGCCGAGAGTGAGTCCGTTGGTTGAGTGAGTTTGTAGTGGTTCTCAGCCCAAGTGATGGATATTGAGCCTTTGTATAAGGTGTCAAGCTATGTGTGTTGGAAAAAAGCTTTATAGGAGTGAAAACCTTCCATACTTCGTTTGCCCAAAGAACATTGAACTCTGTCGAAGGCGGCAAACCCTGCTCATTGAAGAAATTAACTTGTTTCATCGTTAGTCGAGCGATATTGTATGAGGCTAGACCCGGAGTTAATGAGACATAGTTTGTACAAAGAAATGCGTTAACCATAGTAAAACTCCGATCGTGCACTGTTCTAATCCCAGAATGGGTTTCGGAACCAATTACCACTCATTTCGCGCTACCTTTGCCCCAGAGCGAAACCATTCAAAAAAAACGCGATCCTATTATATGTTTCCATGTCACTGGGGTAATACCGCCCCCATCACATTTTTTTGACGTGTTAAGGTCCGATGGGAAAAATAACGCAATATTTTTGTGCATCATCCGATCTGGAGGCCAAGAGATCTGACGATAATCGCGTGTTCAACTACATGGAAGTTAACTCCAAGTAAAGATCGACGGTTTTGTGTTGATTTAACACTATTTAATTACGATGGATGTGTGGGGCCCATGAACCACCATACAATATGAATGTTGTGTTAATGTTATAACCCATGGTCGAATGTTATAAGCACTGTGCATATGTTTAAAGTCGTCGAACCATTGGTTTAACGTTAAGTGATAAGGTCGGATTATGAAAGCGTTTTGTTATATTATGTTCAAACCTTAGAGAGTGGGTTAAGTTGTGAGTCGGGCTAATACATTCAATAAAATATAGAAAGGGAAGGCTCCAAATATGTATTAAGGGCTTTATAAACAAGGGACCAAGGTTATAATACAAATTATATATATTATAGTCTTAAGCGTGAAATTAAAAAAAAATACAAAAGGCTCTATTGTTCGGGGTTTACATAAGGATGGTCAAATACATTCATTAATCAATTTCCAAGAATTTGATAAATGAATCAGAAAGAATAAAATAAAGTAGACTTCCTTGGTTTGATAAGAAGCCTGTATTGAGTGAAATTATTGACAGAGAGAGAGACCAACTCTCCTTAGTGCCCGAATTCAAAATTTTGCTGTCAAAAAGTCCTGCCAGTGGAGATGGTATTTGAAAATTTGAAAAATGGAACCAATGAAAGCAATTTTTTGGGAAAACTATGCAGATTTTTGGGAGCAGCAAGAAAATTCTTCAAGGACACTAGAAAAGAAACATGTAGAAAAAATCAGAAAATTAGAAGAATTTAAATGTCGTAACATCTAATAAGAACAAAATGGGATGACTTCTGAAATAGTGGCAATAAAAACAATTCAAGTGACACTGATCATAAGCTCAAGCTTGAAAAACAAGGTATAAGAAAGGTTGAAGCAAAGACGAAAGCATGTAAATGACTGTATCCCCCTAAATGGGATGAAAATCCTAAAGAAGACACCATGGCTAGAGGTAGCAGTCTTGAAGATGTAAGAAGTTAGCTAAATCTTAGAGAACAGGATGGAATTCCCAAGGAAGGGAATACTCTTTCTGATAGTAACATCCTTCCAATTTCAAATATGCAGGGAGGTAAAGATAATTGTGTCAGCAAGGACTATTAAGAAAATTATAGGATCCACTATGAAGTTGCCAAACGATGATGAGCTTAGCGTAACGGACATCAAATTTTATGAAGGGATGCCTTCAGGAAATAAACTATTAATATATTCATATCATAACACTTGCGTTGATAAAGTATTAACTATGATGAATGATGGCTTACAAAGGATGCAGTGCCATGTTGCCAACTAAATAATAACAGTGGACAAGAAGCATCTACTTTTAGGTTTTCAAATTTACATGACAAGAAAGAGACAAATGCAGCTGCCAGCGGGGGATAGTCTGATGACATTCAGGACCAAACGTCCATATGAGAAACTAATGCACTTGATTTGGGCATTAGGAAGACATGTAGCCTCTTTCCAACATCTAAACTATCACAGAGAAATCAATCGAAGTTATAGATAAATCCAAAGAAAATTTTGAGTCAACTTATATGAAGAAAACCATCAAATTGGTTCTATGTTCAGAAAGTGAGAAATTGATCTAACTATGTTCTTGCATTGAAATCAAAACCTATGCAAGAAATACGTATCAGCAAAAAGGAGTAAGAATTTTATTGTATATATATTAAAATAATTTCAATGCATCACTAGGATTCCTCTAATCCTTAAGCTCTGTTATTATGATTACAAAGAATTGAATGCTATATGATGCTATATTTCTGATCTAAACTCATGTATAAAAATGATGAATGTATAAAGTTTTGAAGTGTATGTGTCATCAAATGAGGAAAGCCCTTGAATCTCTTCAATAATATGGTTGGAAATAATCATATTTATCAATAATATGTTGATCAAACTAATATCCACAGTCTCATTATGATATTAGTGTAGCATCAATTCATCGTGATCTAATCATGAGAAAACCCTTGATTTTATAACTTAAATGATAAACCCCTGTTTCCCAAATAGATTTATTCCCTAGAGTGACGAGTCTAGGTGACTTAGGACTAGTCACGACTAGGCCACAATGGCATCCAGCCTAACAGGTTTTTTAAACCAAACAACACCTACACTATCTATTGACACACAGGAATATGCACAGAAGACAATACACAAGAAAAATTTCTTACCCTTAAGCTGCCCTTCTTCTTTGCAGATCTATTAACATCAGCAAGGTGGTATTCATGCATAATCCAATTAGTCTTGTATCCTTTAGGTGCTTTTCTGACATAGAAAACTAGAGCCTTCATAATTTCAACATGCCTGTTGCTGCCCTTAGCAGTGATGGGTTTATCTGCACCTGTGGCTTTCCAGTATCTTGAGCCAGTAACCCTGTTGGGGCGAGAACCATTTGGATACTTCCTGTCCCTGGGAGTGAAGAAATAACACTCCTTTTCTCCAAACAGTGCCTTTTCTACAAGAATTGGAAATGTGTATCAGACCAGAACAAATACAATTTATAATAACTAAAAGAAAATAGGAATGAAAAACAAGCATTTCGCATTGCACGAACATGACATGGGAATAAATATGAAAGAACACTATAAAAATATGACAGAAGAAAACCCCTGTCCATATGATAGTCCATACCCACAAATAAAAATGAGATGATTCATTTTGAGATTGAAGGTTGCCATATCAAGCAAAGAGACATATCCAAGTATTAGTCCTAAGACATGGAAGGGCATTCATTTTCAGATTTGGGATATTAAAGAATTCATTTTTGAGAGGTATAGAAAACTCACACACATTTATTTAATGCCCATCTGACACTGGAAAAACCCCAAACTTAATAGATTAGCCTTTACAGGTAGTGTGACCTAAAAAAGGCATGTTCAGCAAGAACCAAACTCAACCAAAGTTGTATGTTTAAAAAGGAACAACATCAAGAAGGACTTGCAACAATACGAAAGATAGGCCTTGCTTCAGATTTTTGTTTGGTCAGATAATCCTTTGGAAGTCCTTAGCTCAGTTACTTCAATTTCATTTGAGGATCCATCATATTCTGCCTTAAGGGATCATTCTCTTACTACTGACGAGATAACATTACTATGAGATAATTTGCGATTTTTGGGGAAACAATAATTCAAGCTTTTGTTAAAGCGGTGTTTGCACATCTGGAAGGCCTTATCTCCTTAAGTGAAAAATAATTTTGGGGTGATGATGATGAGAGAATTTTGAGTCAAATGGAGGAATTTCATTCTATTTATGAACGGAAAAATAAAAAGCAAAGAAAGCACAACAATGACTAACAATTAATCTAAGGGGACATAACCAGAACAATTTGGAGACAACAGTTAAGATCTGCTTAAATTTGAAGACGGGATGAGATGCATTTTATGGAACTGCATTACCAAAAAAAAGTAGATGCATTCATATCTCGAAATTAGCTTGTTGTATTCTTCGCAACGGAGGGAAGGATGTCATGCAGGGGACTCAACTCAAAGGAAATGCTTGTAATCAAGCTGGCCTTTACATTCTTAGTTTCAAACGTAATTGATTCCTGAGAGATTCTTTGTTAGGTCAACACCATTCTTAATATTTATAAACATGTTCGTGGCAATGTGTCAACAAAATAGGTGGTTTATCCTATAGCTTAGAAGCTTAGATTTGGTGGCCTCTTCTCACTGGTTCACAAGTTACAACCTAGTTCAACATCAAGCCTTGTATATATTCATAACTATAAAATAGTTGTAAATGGAAGAATTGCGAAGGAAGTCCCTATCAACCTTTTAGTCTTATAACCTACAGGAATGACCTCCAATAGGGCCTATGAACCACAAGCCATTCTGATTTTACTTTTTGTATGGTAAAGAATTTGCGTAGGCCCTTTGTGGAATACAATTCCAGTTGATTAGCTTGAGATCATCTCTCCTTCCTTGGTTACTCTGCCAAGCCCATTGTTAATTACAAAATTCATAGATTGAGTTTTGAAACTCCAACCATTGGATAAGGTGGTAGACAGTACATTCATATTTAATGATACAATGTTTCCAGGACTAGAAATTAGCCTTATAAATAATATAGTTTCTTCCATAGGTATATTTTTCCCATGAAAAAAAGAGATTTTAAATATGGTTGTAGAGGGCTTGGTTAGTTTATGTGATCAATTTTACTGTATGCATCAGTACCAAGGCCCAAGAGGTAGACTAGGAGGCTGCCATAGCCCCAATGTCATTGAAATTTCAAGACTAGGCAAGGTCCTGAATTGTTGCGCAATAGAAAAGCATCTCTAACCATTCCATTCTACTCACCATGGACTATCATGGCTAGGAGGAGAAGTCAAACTCTAAACCTTATTCCTTGGGGAAAAGTAGGTCCATGTTATGTCTGCTCATTTTTGTTTACAAATATAAATGCGCTACTATCCTGTAGCAAGGTCATTAGAGGTACTTACAAGCCACAATAAGGCCACAACTGTCTCCAACAAGAACACATAAAGAAGAAGGCTTACAGGTGGGAGGAAGGGTGGATTTGAGCAGGGATAGGTGCCCTAACCAGGGCTAAGTTCTTCAAAAAATACAAATCACATTTTAAGGAATTGGAAGAGAAGTTTGAGGAGAAAAGATGTAGGATTGGGTTTGAGTCTTATGATAGCATTATGTGCTTGATGGTGTGAGGGTCACCTTTGTCTAAAAGACCAAAAAGGGAGGTTGATGCAACAATAGTTAGAGGGATTGTTTTGAGAAGTGTTAGGCATAGTGTAGGAGTGTTCCTTAGCAAGTAGCTTCTGGAATTGAATGTGCAGTAGCAAAGAGGGTGTCTCCATAAGTAAGGGAAACTTTCATATTTCTGGTTGGTCCATAAGTGCGGTAGGGATAGTTGAGGAGCAACCTCACCCAAGGGTAGTGTTTTCTTCCTCTAAGTGGACAAAAAATAGAAGCAGCCTGTGGGAGAATTTGATACAATGATGAAGCAATGGGATAAGGCCTAGAAGAGTGCCCTAACTGGTCTTCTAGAAGCGCATAATTCAAGGGCAAGAGGGAAAAAACAGAGAGTTGCAGATTTCCTCTTGGATGATGGATTGAAGGGTGTCCTAGGAGATGACTCCAGGGAAATGGGAAAATCCCCATCTATTGCAAAAGGGATTTCCCGTCCTGAAGAAAAAAAATTATAATAGAAAAATCATGAAAAGAAAAGGCTCAAATCTCTCTTC
This sequence comes from Pinus albicaulis, assembly GCA_034641835.2. Classification (NCBI taxonomy): domain Eukaryota; kingdom Viridiplantae; phylum Streptophyta; class Pinopsida; order Pinales; family Pinaceae; genus Pinus; species Pinus albicaulis. Next base: position 253,308,387 of record CM076573.1, read on the forward strand.
CAGACTGGTGACATGGCACAAGGCCACATGGACCACTGTGATTGGTTGACATAACACATTAGAAGCATGATGTTAGCATCTAAAATATCTAGGACATGTGGCACTCCATGATAAAGACACATGGTGTGTGGATTTGAGTTTTTCAGGTGGTCAAGAGGGCCGAAAATAGGTGAAATGTGCACTCAGAGATTGACATGTTCCAATTGGTACAAGTGGTAGAAAATTAGCATGCTCAAACAATGAGGTGATGCAAGAATTACATGAGGGAGAAAATATCAGAAAAGCCCCAAATCTAGAGAACTAAAGCTCATCACCAACCTGAGATTGACAACTTTACATGATGTAACCTATGAAATCGTAAATGGAGAAATAATAGTAACAATAAAGTAACCTATGTAACAATAAAGTCGGATTCATCTTGGGAGTGGTAATGGGATAAATCATAGTGAACAACAGGAAACATGCAGAGTTGCTTACAATCAAATAGATGAAAAAACACATACAAAAAACCTAGATAATAATCATGAACAAGCTTAATATTGAATTATGAAGTGTAAAGGAACTTACAAAATGTGACATTACGAACCTGGTCAAGCGCACAAGCAAAAATATCCTGGACATGACCCTGGTTGACAAATTGTATTGCTCATGATGCAAGAGGATTTGTACCTGCACTACCAAGTCAATCAAAATCCATCATTATCTATACAATAAATACAAGTAATTGATGTAGTATTTTTTACTCTAAGATGCATTCTTATGATAATGTTAGAACATATGTTGAAAATATCAAAACATACCTGAATAAGCTCCTCTTCGTTTCAAGAACAATTTATTGGAGTCACATGAACTTGGAACAAGCCTCCCACGATCTGAAAGAGTGGCAACTAAGTCAACAGTGACTTTTTTGTTGCTACGCTAGATCAAGGGAGGTTTGCTCCAAGATTAAATCGCTCCAATAAATTATTCTCTACTAAACAGGGCCAACCACGTGAAGGTGGAAGCTCTTATGGCCCCTCCCCCTCCCTCACATCACTCTCAATTCCCCAATACCCAATCTATATTTCATTTTTTACTTTCATGAGCATAAAAAAAAATATTCAATAACTAATAAAAAAACAATGCAACAAAAAGTACACAAGGAAACATTGAAATTAGTGCTTGACATAAAAATAGTATGATAAATGAGTTTTTTATATAACGCAAAAAACGTTCCAAGTATGGTAACGTTTGTCTTATAATAATACAATATTTTACATTATCAAATTTTATTTTTCTTCTTCTTATTTCTAAAGCTCCTAATTACATCATCAATATCATCGTGCTCTGCTCCTGTTTCGTGCCTTTCGACCCGCACTGCTGACCTAGTTGCGTAGTCACGATGTCTGGTCTCATCCAGTGACGAGGCATCGCCTACAAAAACAGATAATATTAAATTTTAATTGTCAGTTTTTAAATATCATTGAACTAGTTCGGTAATATTAATAAAAAAATTGCAATGAGATTATTTACCTGGTGCACCAGTTGTCGTCGTTGGGATTGTTGCCCTGTCTTCCTCTCTGGTGGTAATATCCTCAAGGGAAACATTCTCTGTCATTTAAACCAAAAACGTTATAAGGACAACCATCAAGGTATAATTAGAAAAAATTATAAGTGGAAATTAATTACCGTCACGGCCCTCACTAATAGTAGCATTGTCGGCCTGGTCCCCACTACAATGATCAGGTTGCACGTGAGGATCATCTACATCTGGCTCTAAAATTGGGTTATTTGCCTCGTCGGTAGTGCTGCTCCCCTGATTTAAACAAAGTTGTTAGACATTAAATTTATGGACGAAAAAAAACATATTGAAAGGTTAATGTTTTACCTTATCAGGCATTCTGGATCTTGGGACCTGCCCCAAGCTTCTACGACGTTCAACTACGGCTTGATAGCCGAAATGGAAAGCGATATTTTTATCTTCCTCTGTAGTTTCTGTTCCGAATTCATCACCCTACATTACATATGATTGTGTATTTTTAATGTTATTTGATAGGATTACAAAAACGTTGGAAGGCGATACAATTAATTATAAGATGTTTAGCTACTTACAATTCTTGCGGCTAATTTCAAGTAGCCGCCCTGGCCTAGCTTGTGATGGCCCTTTTTTTCAATCCTAGCTTTGGTTGCCTTCGAGGTGTCAGGCAACCTATCATCAAAAGATTGAAGTCATATATGACGTAGCACACTTTTATTTTAGACATAGAGAAAATTAAAGCTATTGAATTAAAGTTGTAATTTACCTTGCGGGTCCAGTTGACATTTTTCCTTCTTTCTTTTCCCTTTTCTCTTTTCCATCATGGATGAGTGCTCTCCACTCACTCTCTAGAACTGTGAGAGGACACTCGTATCTAGGTTCAAATTGAAATTGCATCCTATAGGTGTCCCAGGTATATTTCAAATATTTGCCAGCTACCCGAGCCACCGTTGTTCTGTCAAATGTGCCCACCCCAAAAAGGGCTTCTAGATAATCTAGAGGTTCTTTTTTCAGGTTGGAATTCTGGGAATTCCACCTTGTGCGTATGGTTGGGCCAAAAATTACCAACGCATGGCTCTCTAAAAACCTGTAGAACTCATTGTTTCCTACAAAAAAGAAGAAGAAGAAGAAGAAGAAGAAGAAGATATTATCATTAATTTAAAAATAAAAATCATGATAAAAGTTGTTTTAGATAGAGTAAATGAAATAGTTAAAATATTAAAACTTACCTGGGAGTTGTACGTGCTTTATAGGGACACCTTCATCGTTCACCAACAACGTTCCATTAATGGTCCCCGTGGAGCTAATACGTGTAGCTCCAGGAAACGCAATAATGTAGTTGGCCATATAAACCTCATCACTGCCAACACGTTCAGCGGTTGGCTGGGTGTCTGCTTGGGAAGGGTGTGTTTCTTGGCTGGCACCTAAAGGAGTAGAAGGTGTACAAGAGGGTTGATGGGCAATCTCTTACCTTTTTGTCCCACTACCACCAACACCGGGTTCAGCAAGTGTCAGATAACGCTACATACAAAAGAATTTTTTGTTAGTTTAGTCAATGTAAAAATTAAAAATCAAACTATCACAATTCATCTCATGTAGAACAAAAAAAATATCCTTTTGATTTTTTATTATTACCTGATATGCTTCTAGTTGGGTCATAATTTGTTTTATCCTCTCTTCTGTTTCAGGTGTTTGAGGTGCGTCTATCAAAGTATCAAATTCTGACCTTGCTTTTCGCGCATTTTTTCGCAGCAAGAGCAATGGAGATAGGGATGAAGAAAGCTCTTCCTCATAGAGGGAATCATCAGGCGTACCATGGCCAAGTGTCTGCATATTTGAAAAAAAACTAATATTATTTCAATTATGTAAATAGCTAAAATACCTGAAGATAGAGCAATGATGGCATTTTACATGTTCTTCCGCTGGCCCCTTTCCACGATCATCCTGTCTCGGGGTTGTTCCTGTACTGCCCTGATCAGTCTGCCACATTGCAATAAAATTATAAATGTAAAAACTTGAAAACAATATCTAACTTGAAAACACAAAACGAAAACTGAAATAATTTCTAATAAGACACCGGAAGATAGAGTTAGAGTTTCAAATATGCCTTGCATTGAATTCAGTCCTGGAAACATGTCATTGCACATTAAGGCACCCAAACAAGAGACGAGTTGACAATGAGACTAAAATGGGTTATTTGTAGTGAAATTTTAAAATATCAAAAGGTATATTAATTATCGAAACAAATCGGCTTCATAATTTCAGTATTAGTGAGTCTGATGTGTATAAATCACAAAAAAATTGAAACAAAACACTAGAAAAGCAGCAACATAATCACATTCTTCTATAGCAGTGATCTGACCTCTAAAGTAGAATTTCTACTAGTTTCATCAGTACCATACAAACAGTGGAAACGAACGCAAGATACAACCACAAATGTATAGTTATCTGCAAAACCATCCACCCGCCAACCTCCTCTAGTAACCTACACTAGAAACATATGTATGGGGTATTTTTATAAGGGGTTCCTCAAAAACATCCGCTAGAGGTTCTTTTCCTTGTAGTGATTCTAGCCTATCACATCCAACCAATTTAAATTAATTGAAACTTTGAAATTCATAAAATATACTCTCCATTTTCACAACACAAGCATTTTGAAAAAATCCTTTTCAAATTTTTGAAAACCCATGCCTCTAAGAATATGTTGTTGTAGAAAAATTGAGAGTTAATCAAATGATTTGTGTTGACTGCTTCACAACAATATCAATCGATCAACGAACTTTTTAGTAACATAAATGTCATGATCTATAATGAGGTGGAGGAGGAAGTGTAGAAGTGAGAGTGTAAATGGCCATGAATAAATGTTAGTGATCCAAAATTTGGATATGGAAAACTTTTTAGTGGTATTCAAGAAAGAAGTGAATGATTGGGAGACTGCTATTAAATATATTGTAAATTATACAAGTGATATAAAGTGGCAAGGTTTCCCTTCCCAGGATACTCTGGAAAAATACAAAGGTGATCGAAGCTAAAAAATAGTGTGTGTGGGGCTAAGCGCTACATCACCTGACTAGCTTGTTCAGGGCTTCTCCTCCATAGGTCGAATATAACAAGGCTCGTTGGTTTCCCTTCATTCCATGTTTTCAACTAGAGTCAAGAAATAAACTCTTGAAACCTTGAAACCCTCCTCTTTTCTTAATTTGAATAACTCTTGCTTCAGGAAAAGGGTCCAACTATCCTAGAACTTGGCATTACAGACTTGTATTGTAACTTCGTTGGTTGTAATTGAATCAGCTGATTCAATAGAAAATGGATAGGAATGGGCTGACTACTGTTTGTAAGTCGAGATGACAGCTACAGTCATTGTCTGTGGGTTTTTTTGTGGCATTTTCTTGTCAAAAGGATCCAGTTTTTTTGTTTGATAGCTTCCTTCTGGTCACTCCGACCCAGGAAGTGGACATCCAAACCAATAATTGCAAAAATACCAATGAGAATGAATGCAACAACAAGAATATATGTGCATTGAGTGTTGTTAGCATGCTGACTGAGGGAAGTACAAAGAGTAGCGCACTTAGATGCAGACAGTCACATAAATCTCTTTCAGAGAAATTTGCTTCTGCCAAGAAATCCAAAAAAGAGAGAATTAAAGGAATGGTCCAACTTCTAAGAAATACAATCTCTAGTGAGGATTACATGGACACTGCTATTATCCTTAATAAGACTATTAGATATGTTAAATCTCTCCAGGTAAAAGTGAACAGATTGGAGGCTAATCAGCAGGAAAAGGTGAACTGGGTTTGACCCTAGTGTGACTAGGTGTCTCTTGCAAAACTCCCAAGATATAATGAGAAAGTGGATGCTGCCTAAAAAGCACGAAGATGGCTTCTCCAACTTAAAATAAAAATAGAAATTCTCTCGCATACTTGTCTACATTCAATGATAGATGTAGCCAGATTTTGATCTAATCGTAGTTTTAAGCATGCTGGAGATTGAGGTTTCGCATTAGCTATAATTATATCCACATGGATAACTTATCTAGCCCTTATGCTGAATGTATAACTCCTGTCAAGGGAGATGTATTATCCATGCCACATGGAAATTGTGCCAATGTTTGGGGTGGTGATTGTGCTGATAAATTATCACAAATTAGATTTCTTGATACTTTCCAATTACAAGCACCTGATTATTACAATAGTATGTTCATGTGTGACTATAATATGAACATATGTGGGTTTAATTTTCACCCTGCACTAGTACAGAGATTTTCAGACATTTTTCCCGGCAATGGCAAGGCAAAGAAAGAGACCAATCCTGAAAACATGGCCATGGAGAAAAACGCAATTTCTGAAGTACTGGCTGCAGGAACATCAAGCCTCTGGGATGTTAATTTTCCATGGTACAGGGAAACTATTCCCTCATATTTTACAACTATGCCAAATATGGGATTGAGTCAATTGTGCATGATAGCCTTGGACAACTATGGGGGTGAGTTTATTGATTGTCTTGTGGTTGAAAATGAAGATGCAATTCGTGTGAGCTGTGATGTATTAAGCAAAGGAAAATCTAGAGATTCTCAGACTCATCTACATGAAAACACTGCAAACTTAAACGCTCTTTTGAGTTTTGATGAAGAGGAGAGTAGCACTGGTTAGGAGAGTAGCACTGGTCACTCACCAAGTGAATATAGTGGAAATAAAAAGGCATGTACAAAAGTTAGGGATGATACTAGTGCTGGGATTTTTGCCAAGAAAACAGGTATTAATCAACAGGAACATAAAGAAGAGGAGGTAGACTTTGGACCTGCTATTATTGAAGAATCGGTTGGCGAGTCTAGCATAAATGACAACTGCTTTTTGTTTGATAACTCCCTTCTGGTCACTCCGACCCAGGAAGTGGACATCCAAACCAAGAATTGAAAAAATGCCAATGAGAATGAATGCAACAACAAGAATATATGTGCATTGAGTGTTGTTAGCATGCTGACTGAGGGAAGTACAAATAATAGCGCACTTAGATGCAGACAGTCACATAAATCTCTTTCAGGGAAATCTGCTTCTGCCAAGAAATCTAAAAAAGAGAGAATTAAAGGAATGGTCCAAATTCTGAGAAATATAATCTTTGGTGAAGATTACATGGACACTGTTGTTGTCCTTAATAAGACTATTAGATATGTTAAATCTCTCCAGGTAAAAGTGAACAGATTGGAGGCTCCCATCCTTACTGAAGCTCTAGTGGTATTGTATTGAGTGTGTATGGAATATATGATATTTGTCGAAGCATGTCTTTCTTGGTCTTCTTTTCCGATGGATCTATCGAAGTCGGATGATGACTGCGTGTGTTTAATATTGTTTGAAGGAAAATGGTAGGAAATGGTGATCAATTTTTCTTCTTGTAAAGACCAAATTGTGACGATGGAAATCAACTGCCAAATTTTATGGAAAGCATGCTGGAGACTGAGGTTTGGGGCATTCGTTATGTCTTACATTGACTTTTATTAAAAACAAAACTAAATCTACAGGCATGTCCTATTCAAGGAAAACGAGCAGCCCAATTTATTGCTCTGTTTCAAATCCTGGGCATTCTAAATGGTAAAATCACTTTTCAAAATCTGGCAAAATTCTGTTTGGCCATACCATTTTTCCTGCTAATGGAGGAAGGGCCCGATTTTTGCAGTTTCTTGCGCGACGGGTGGTTCTTTGCAGCAAGGGTCTGCTTTCTGGAGTTTCTTGTGCGACGGGCGGTTCTTTGCAACAAGGGCCTGCTTTCTCGAGTTTCTTGCGCGACAGGCGGTTCTTTGTAGTAGGAGGCGTATATCTAGTAGGGTTTGAGTCGATTAGAAAAGGCAAGGAGCTATAGTACTGATCTACAAAGGCGTATATCCAGTAGGGTTTGAGTCGATTAGAAAAGGCAAGGAGCTGTAGTAATGATTACATGCAGGGTAGCTATAGTGATTAATGTAAAATTTTGAAAGGCCCGCCATGATTAATCTGAAACCTTTTTAATTCATTTGAAATTCATATTAAAACCATAGTTTATGGCGGTAATGCTCCACCATATAAATAGGTATTAAAACCTTTCAAATGCCAACTTAGGTTTGATTTAAAAATGGCATATAATTTTAGTTTAGCTTGTACAATAGTAAGGCCATTATTTATTGGTTTGAAATAATAAACAACATGCAACAAACCCACATAATTAGTAAATTATTTAAAGACAATAATTCCTACATATTAAAATATAAAGTTATAACATACCAGCTCATACTCGAACATAACATATGTATCAATATTCTTCTTATGTATCTTCTTGATATTCATCCAACTGATTGACATCTATACCAACATCTGATTCAGAAACGGTGTTGAAATGATCGACCATGTCATCATCATCATCAATTATGTCATTTTCAATCATATCCTCATCGACATCATCATCAATAATTGTTGCCTCATCTCCTATGTCTGGTTCATCTTATAATATATCTTCTTTGTCTGTCAATGCATCTTCCTGCTCATCTGCCACTGCATCATCTTCTTCTTTATCAATATCATCTTCTTCCTCTACAGTATAATCTACTGGCCTTCCTCTTGTATCATATCTAATAGAAAATGACCATTCGTTCTCACCTGGAACCTCTAAGTAAAAGAATTATTCACATTGGCTTGGAAAAACATAGGGATCTTTTCCTGCTTCAAATTGTGATGTTTTAACCATTGGAAATCCATTGACATGTTGAATAAGTGTTCTATCAGCATCGCGTACATTAATTTGTAGCCTATACCATTTGACGTCGAACAAAACTATTTAGAAGGAATTAAAGTCATACTCAACTATATCATCTAAAAACCCATAATATCTATTTTTAGATTCTCGAGGATGTCTGTCACTCCTGGAGGAAACATTAGTGACCTGGAATACTGCAGTTATCCCACTATCAGATTTTTTCCTGTTATCATTCGACTGTTTAACACGAAATTTACGACCATTGCACCACATAGCCTTGTGGTGTTTCAACTGCAATATGCCAAACATGAAAAAGATGCATTCTCAATCAATAATTAATCATATAATTTACACAACATGAAAATTATCTGAAAAATCAAACTTGTTGTCACATTATAAATATAGTATAAAATAAGTAATGAATAAAATAGGTGAATTAATTGCTTACCTTTCTATCTTTCAAACCATATGCTAAATAGATTTCCCTGTCCGTAACGTTTCCATCTCCACTACAACACGCTTCTCTAATCAATTCAAACAGTAGTTGCCATGATAACCTACCGGCGTTACGTGATTTACATGTTTCAATCCATTCACTCATCCACTCAAGATTGTTTGCAATGTATAAAATAGTGCCTCGTAATCTTGAGCACCTAAATAAAAAAACAATAATTCACCAATATTAATAAATATTACTTATAACCATGGTAAATTATATTAATTAATAAACTATGAAAGAATAAGACCTAAATGAATATAATGATCATATACATGATGTAAAAAAATGAAACATTATATGTATTATACATAATAAATCTTTTACCTCTCACTTTCTTCATTCTACCTTTTCCCCAACAGGTGCTCCACTTCAAATTTTTTGATGGAGTTCACATCCCAAATGCAATCCACCGACTTCATAGCTGGCACAACTAATATAGGAAGATAATGACTAATATACACCATGGATTGATATACCACATATCCCTCCACCATAGAACCCTTAGGTCGTGCTCTTTGTCTAACCAAAGCCTTCAAGGATTTCAGGTACCTCTCGACCATCCACATTGACCTTGTGTGTACTGGTCCACACATTTCAATCTCCTCAACTTGGTGTATCAAGTAGTGTTCTTGTGCATTGAAAAATGTTGGAGGTAGATACTTTTGCATTTCACACATTAGCCGAGGAATTTCTATCTTCCAATACTTTATTTCATCTTGATGGATTTATTTCAATGAAAACCATCTGCAAATCATTACGCAAGGTTATTTCAATGAAACATAACATACATTTCATTACAAGTAAATTAATACATCATTTCATTAAGTACGAAAAGAAATTATAGCAATTAGATTTTGCGTATAAATCAAAACTACTTACCTCATGTATTTACTAAGACCACATATAACTTGTTTGACATTGTTGTCGAAGTCGTTTGAGAGAGATATAGGTAGAACATACTATAACAATAAAAAATGAATCGTTATTGGTTTCCAAATTAAAAAGAAAAAAATCAAAATTTAAATAATGCATTCAAGCAATAACATACAAAAACATATACCAAAAAAATTACCTTAACAAAGGTATGCCAATCATGTGTTTTCACCCCACTGAAGTCACCTTTCTTCGTTAAGATATTATTTATGTTTGAAGCAAAACCTGTTGGAAATTTAATTCTTCTAACGACCTCTTTTACATCATTGCCTTTTTGTTTTGTTAATAACCATGGAATATTATTATAATTTCAACCTCCATTTTTATTTGATCTGTCAATCACACTTTTAATTGCATGATTCGATTTCTCAATGTCAGCACAAATTTTGTCAATTTTATCTCTATCATGTGCACCATCTATGGTTCGCCATAATGTTTCTATCTCATTATTCCCGACATGCATTGTATCAAACAAATGAGCTATTTTTAGGTCCTCATAGTAGGGCAACCTCACGAATTGAGAAGGATAACATTTCATTCCAGGTGGAAGTACAATATTAGTACCTTCACCGCAACGACGACCTTGATATCAAAGAATAAAATAAATCAGAACAATAATTATAAAATACAATAAAATAAATTCATTAGTTAAAACAAAAATTCCAAAAATTACATAAACAATTAATATATATATATACACAAATTACGTATCAGCTGCTTGATGATTATTAATTCTGTTATATTCCAACTTCCACAACTAAGGTGTCATTCTTCATGGTTTTAATCCATTTTCTTCTTTATCATTGAAAAGATGTTTTTTAGTAGTACGATACTTATGGTTCCTAGAGAGGAAGTGCCTAAACTCATCAAACACCATCTTTCTTAAGTCTGTAGAATGACGATACTTCATATTAGGGCCACAAACTGGACATGCAAATCTACCCTTTATTTGAAGACCTGCAATAGATGGATCAATAACAATTATACTATGAGATCATTTTTAAAACATGCAATATGGTATATCTAATTTAGATAATTATGTATTATATTAAAGTGCAACGAAATATTACATACCAAAAACATGTGTTAGTCCTGGGGCATCATGAATTGTCCATACAAGCATTCCACGACATTGAAATCTCTTCTTCTTGATTGGTTTAGTGATGTCATACATAGTGATGCCATGCCATAACTGTATTAGCTCATCGATAAGAGGCTCAATATATAAATTCATATATTTGACCTGGTACTTACCTAATTGTTCAAAATTACGATACATAATAATTACTACCATGATATATGTATATATAAGTAAGTAAATAAATAAAATATATATTAAATATGCAAAAAACGAGAGAAATGAAAATGTTACATTCAAAAAAATAATGTATCAAATACCTGGAATAATCATAGTCAACATTATGTGCTCCCTCTTTATTGACATCCAAGGAGGAATGTTATTGTTGATAACGAAAATAGGCCACACTGAGTAAGTAGATCTAAGCTCTTTGAATGGATTAACACCATCAGCTGCCAATGAAAGCCTGACATTACGAGGTTCATTTTTAAAATCTACATATTTTTCCTCGATTTCTCTAAATGAAAAACCATCTGCAGGCATTCGAAGAACACCATCTCCACTTCTATTCTTTGAATGGTAATCCATAAACTGTGCTATGCTCTTACACCTCAACATTTGCTACAAACGTGGAATTATGGGAATATGACGAAGAACCTTTTGAGGCACCTTTTTGGTTAGTTGATCTGTTCGATATCTACTGGTACCACATTTCGGACATTCTATTTTCGACGCATGTTCTCCGTAATATATAATATGATCTTTAGGACATGCATCTATAGTGTTATATTCCATTCCAAAGTGTTTCATAATATCACGTAGATCTCGATATGTTCGAGGTAAAGTATTTGGCAATGGTAACAAATATTCACCCAACAATCTACAGCATAAACAAAAACTAGTTAATGTAAAGATTATTAATCATATATATATATATATATATATATATATATTGAATTATTATTTTACACTTTTATTACAACTAAAAAAGGGGAAAATAATCAAAATTTACATATATGTGATCATATATACATATTTCATACCTCAGGAGTTGTGTCATACATCTGTTCGACAAATTATTCATAACCTTTAAGTTCACTAGCAACAATCTAGCAGAGAGAAGAGTTGCATTTGAGTGTTCAAAAAGTCATTCACTTGACCTTTTAATCATAGGTACCTCATAAATACCATCACTATCTCCACCATCATCATCTGAATCACCATACAAGTCTTGGAGCATTTCATTTGTCCCATCATTAATGTGAACTGTCTCATTATTTTCATCATGATCTACCTCCATGGGATCATTAAAATTACCTTCATCATTCGCTTCATGTTCTTCACCTTGTACAACATCATTTCCAATACCAATATTTGCTACAATATTCTCTTGTAATAGTGCAACATCATCTAATCTACTACTATTTAGCTGTGGAAGCTGGTTGATCATCTGCAAAAAGTTGGGGGGCAACTATGCCTTTATGAAAATTACAAACATTAATCATTAAACATTAGTGCGCATATAAAAAATATTAAAATAATATAAAATTTTATGATATAATCAAAATGAAGATAGATAATTAATTACCACGGGACGATAGTCATTCGATCCACCATCAATGTACCCATATTTCCTACAATGCATTGTTGTTGTTGCTATTAAAACTCTAACATTATTTCTCATACAACATTTTTTGCAAGGGAAATAAACTCTACCATCACCCCTTTCACCCTTTTGAATTTTTTTCCACCTCTAATGTTTTCTTCCATTGATGCAAATTATCCTATAAATAAAATAATAATTATATTTAGCAATTATCTCTCTCAATGGTGTATAAAACCCAAGACGTGTTGAACTCAATGGGAGCTCAATAAGCAAAAAGAAAATAAAAGTGGGCTTTTTACAAATTGTTTATATTTTTAATAAAATTGTGGGCTTTTTACTCCCAATAAAAAAGTGTATATCAATTTTATATTTAATATAAAATTGTTTATATTTTTAATAAAATTGTGGGCTTTTTACTCCGTCGAGCGCCTGGCTCAGCACCTACACTAATCACCACAAGACCGAGGTGAAGAACCACAAGCTAAACCACAACCAAATCCAAGTCATGAGGGGAGGGGCTGAGCGCATGCGTTGAGTCCCAATTGATTGTATGAGTGGGCTCGAAATCGAAACATGTAAAACCTCAACTCGTATATAAACACCAATATCGCTTATATGCCCGGTGAATGTGGGATTATCCCACGGGACACCCTTGCCACCAATCTTCGCAAGAGCGACACTAAGCCAGCAACCGTCGCAAGAGCAACACATTACCACCAACTTTCGCAAGAGAGACACTTTGCCACCAACCGTCGCAAGAGCGGCACATCGCCTAACCATCGCAAGAGCGACACTTTGCCACCAACCGTCGCAAGAGCAACACTTTTCCACCAACCGTCGCAATAGCGACGCATTCTTCTAAATGTCATAATAGCGACACGTTCCTCTAAACTTCGTAATACCGACACCTTGTCTATGTAACGTCGCAATAACGACATACTTCAGAAATCCGTCGTAATTACGATGCTATTTTGCAAACGTCGCAAGACTGACACTTGCCTCTAAGTGTCGGTATTGTGACACTTGTCTCTAAATGTCGGTATAGCGACGGTTTCTGGCAGGATTTGAAAAAGTTGAAAAAATTTGGGGAAATTTCCGACATTTGGTCAAAAGTGTCGGAACCAAGTGCCGAAATTTCCGCCAAATGTACTAGTGTAGCAAAACTGATACGGGCGTTGTCGAACAAAACGACCCGACCTGAACGTGCCCAGTCAGGCTACCTCACACAGCGTGACACGCCGCGCCCGACCAAATGATGCAACAAGGGAGAAAATGGAAAACGGGCCACCCGAATGTGCACAATTTGGCACCCGGGTGGTCACAACTTAGCAAAACTGATACGGGCACCCTCGAATGAAACGACCCGACCCGAACGAGCCCGGTCAGGCGACCTCACATGGCGTGAAATGGTGCGCCCAACTAACGATGCCACAAGGGAGCAAACGGAAAATGGGCCACCTGAACGTCGTGCACAAGGCACCCGGGAAGTCACAACTTAACAAAACTGATACGGGCGCCCTCAAACGAAACGGCTCAACCCGAACGCGCCCGGTCAGGCGACCTCACACAGCGCGACACGATGCGCCAAAACGAATGATGCAACAAGGAATCAAACGGAAAACGGGCCACCCAAATGTGCACAAGGCACCTGGGAGGTCACAACTTAGCAAAACTGATAAGGGCGCCCTCGAACAAAACGGCCTGACCTGAACGCGCCCGGTCAGGCGACCTCTCACGGCGCGACACGGCGCACCCAACCAGACGATGCCAGAAGGGATAAAATGGAAAATGGGCCGCCCGAATGTGCACAAGGCACCTGAGTGGTCACAACTTAGAAAAAATGATATGGGCGCCCTCAAACGAAACGACCCAACCTAAACGCGCCCGGTCTGGCGACCTCACATGGCGCAACACAACGTGCTCGACCAAACGATGCCACAAGGGAGCAAACAGTAAACGGGCCGCCCGAACATGCACAAGACACCCGAGTAGTCACAACTTAGCAAAACTGATAGAGGTGCCCTCAAATGAAACGGCCCGACTCGACTTGAATGCGCCCGGTCGGGCAACCTCACACGGCGCGACACAGCGCGCCCGACCGAACGATACCACAAGGGAAAAAATGGCAAACAGGCCGCCCGAACGTGCACAAGGCACCCGGGTGGTCACAACTTAGAAAAATTGATACGGGCGCCCTCGAACAAAACGACCCGACCCGAACACTCCCGGTCGAGAAACCTCACACGGCGCGACACGAAACGGCCCGACGAATGATGCCAAAAGGGAGAAAACAGCAAACGGGCCACCCAAATGTGCACAAGGCACTTGGGTGGTCACAACTTAGCAAAACTAATACGAGCGCCCTTGAACGAAACGACCCGACCCGAACGCGCCCAGTCGGGCGACCTCACATGGCGTGACACAGCACGCCCAAACGAATCATGCCAGAAGGAATCAAATGGAAAATGGGCCACCCGAACGTGCAGAAGGCACTCGAGCGGTCACAACATAGCAAAACTGATACGGGCACCCTCGAACGAAACGACCCGAGCCGAACACGCCTGGTTGGGTGACGTCACATGACGCAACACGACGCGCCCGACCGAACGATGCCACAAGGGATAAAATGGCAAGCGGGCCACCCGATCGTGCACAAGGCACCCAGGCAGTCACAACTTAGCAAAACTGATACAGGCACCCTCGAACGAAACAGCCTGACTCAACCCGAACATGCCTGGTCAGGTGACCTCACACGGCACGCCCGACTGAACGATGCCACAAGGGAGAAAATGGCAAACGGGCTACCTGAACGTGCACAAGGCACCTAGGCGGTCACAACTTAGCAAAACTGATACGGGTGCCCTCAAACAAAACGACCTGACCTGAACACGCCCGGTCGGGCAACCCCACACGGCGCGCCCGACCAAACGATGCTGCAAGGGAGAAAATGGAAAACGGGTCGCTCGAATGTGCACAAGGCACCCAGACGGTCACAACTTAGAAAAAGTGATACGGGTGCCCTCGAAAAAAATGGACTGACCCGACCCGAACGCACCCAGTTGGGCGACCTCACACGGCGTGACACGGTGCGCCCAACTGAAAAATGCCACAAGGGAGAAAATTGAAAATAGACCGCCCGAATGTGTACAAGGCACCTGGGCAGTCACAACTTAGCAAAACTGATACAGGTGCCCTTCAACGAAACGACTCGACCCGAATGTGCCCGGTCGGGCGACCTCACACGGCACAACACGATGCGCCTAACTGAACGAATATGCCACAAGGGAGAAAACAACAAACGGGCCATCTAAACATGCACAAGGCACACAGGCAGTTACAACTTAGCAAAACTGATACGGGTGCCCTCGAACAAAACGGCCAAAATCGAATGCGCCTGGTCGAGCGACCTCACATGGCGCGACACCGCGCGCCCGACCGAACGATGCCACAAGGGAGATGCAAATGGAAAATGAGCCGCCTGAATGTGCACACGGCACTCAGGTGGTCACATGAACTTAGCAAAACTAATACGGGTGCCCTCGAACGAAACAGCCCAAACCAAACGCGCCTGGTCAGGCGACCTCACACGGCGCGACACGATGCACCTGACCGAATGAATATGACATAGGGGAGAAAATAGCAAACGGGTCGTCCGAACGTGCACAAGGCACCGGGGCAGTCACAACTTAGCAAAACTGATACGGGCACCCTCGAACAAAACGGCCCAAACCGAACGCGCCCGTTCGGGCAACCTCGCATGGCGTGACACAGTGCGCTTGACCGAACGATGCCACAAGCGAGAAAATGAAAAACGGGCCACCCGAATGTGCACAAGGCACCCGAGCGGTGACAACTTAGCAAAACTGATACAAGCGCCCTCAAACGAAACGACCCGACCCGAATGCGCCATGTTAGGCGACCTCACACGGCGGGACACGACGTGCCTGACCAAACGAATATGATACAATGGAGAAAACAACAAACGGGTCGTCCAAACATGCACAAGGCACCTGGGCGGTCACAACTTAGAAAAACTGATATGGGTGCCCTCGAACAAAACGACCCGAACCAAACGCGCCCGGTCGGGCGACCTCACATGGTGCGACACCGCGCGCCCGAGTGAACGAAGCCACGAGGGAGCTATAAACGGAAAACAGGCTGCCTGAATGTGCACACGGCACTCGGCCGGTCACATGAACCTAGCAAAACTAACACGGGTGCCCTCGAACGAAACGGCCCGAATCGAACGCGCCCGGTCAGGGGACCTCACACGGCACGATAGGGCGTGCCCGACCAAACGATTCCACAAGGGAGAAAAATGACAAATGGGCCGCCTAAACATGCACAAGGCACCCTGGCGTTCACAACCTAGAAAAAATGATACGGGCGCCCTCGAACAAAACTGCCCGAACCGAATGCACTCGGTCAGGCGACCTCACACGGTGCGACACCGCGCCCCCGACCGAACAATTCCACAAGGGATAAAATGGAAAACGGGCCGCCCGAATGTCCACAAGGCACCTGGGGGGTCACAACTTAGAAAAACTAATATTGGCGCCCTCGAACGAAACAACCCAACCCGAACGCACCCGATCGGGCGACCTCACATGGCACGACACGACGCGCCTGACCAAACGAATATGCCACAAGGGAGCAAAGAGAAAATGGGCTATCCGAATGTGCACAAGGAACCCAGGCAGTCACAACTTAGCAAAACTAAGATGGGCGCCCTCAAACAAAAGGGCCCAAACCGAACGCGCCCGGTCGGGCAACCTCACATGGCGCAACACCACGCGCCTGACCGAACGATGCCACAAGGGAGCTGCAAATGGAAAATGGGCCGCCTGAATGTGCACACGGAACTCGGGCGGTCACTTGAACTTAGAAAAACTGATACGGGTGCCCTCAAATGAAACGGCCCGAACCAAACGCGCCCGATCGGGCGACCTCACATGGCGCGACAGGGCGCGCCATACCGAACGATTCCACAAGGGAGCAAAATGACAAACAAGCCACCTGAACGTGCACAAGGCACCCTAGTGGTCATAACCTAGCAAAAATTATATGGGCACCCTTGAACGAAACTGCCCAAACCGAACGCACCCTGTCGGGCGACCTCACACGGCGCGACACCGCGCATCCGACTGAACGATGCCACAAGGGAGCAAACGGAAAATAGGTCACCCGAATGTCCACAAGGCACCTGGGCAGTCGCAACTTAGAAAAACTGATATGGTCGCCCTAGAATGAAACAGCCCAAACCGAATGCGCCCGAACGGGCGACCTCACAGGGCGCGACACGACGCGCCTGATCGAACGAATATGCCACAAGGGAGCAAAGAGCAAATGGGTCATCCAAACGTGCACAAGGCACCTGGGCAGTCACAACTTAGCAAAACTGATACGGGCTCCCTCGAACAAAACAACCCGAACCGAACACGCCCGATCGGGCGACCTCACATGGCGCGACACCGCGTGCCGGACCAAACGATGCCACAAGGGAGCTTCAAATGGAAAATAGGTCACCCAAACATGCACACGGCACTCGAGCGGTCACATGAACTTAGAAAAATTAATACGGGTGCCCTCGAACGAAACTGCCTGAACCGAATGCACCGAGTCAGGGGACCTCATACGGTGCGACACCGCGCGCCCGACCGAACAATGCCACAAGGGAGAAAATGGAAAACAGGCCACTCGAACGTCCACAAGGCACCTAGGGGATCACAACTTAGCAAAACTTATATGGGCGCCCTCGAACGAAACGACCCGACTCGAACGCGCCCGATCGAGCGACCTCACACGGCGCGACACGACGCGCCTAACTGAACGAATACGCCACAAGGGAGAAAACAACAAACGGGCCGCCCAAATGTGCACAAGGCACATAGGTGGTCACAACTCAGCAAAACTGATACGGGCGCCCTCGAACAAAACGGCCCAAACCGAATGCGCCCAGTCGGGCGACCTCACATGGCGCAACACGGCGTGCCCAACCGAACGATGCCATAAGGGAGAAAAGGGCAAACGGGCCACCTAAACGTGCACAAGGCACTCGGGTGGTCACATTAACTTAGCAAAACTGATACGGGCGCCCTTGAACGCGCCGGTCACAACTTATCAAAACTAATACGGGCGACCTCAAACGAAACGACCCGAGCCGAATGCACCCAGTCGGGTGACCTAACATGGCGCGACCCGATGCGCCCAAATGAACGATGCCACAGGGGATCAAATTACGGCAAACGACCCACCCGAACATGCAGTACAAGGCACCCGGGCAGTCACAACTTAGCAAAACTGATATGGGCGCCCTCGAACGAAACGGCCTGACCTGAACGTGCCCGGTCGGGCAACCTCACACGGCGCGCCCAACCGAACGATTTCATAATAGAGTTTTAAGAAAATTCTCTCAGCTAGCTCAATCATTGACAAATAATCTCAAGAAGGTGTATCCTTTATTTCTGAGAAAGGTTTTTTAAGTGTCAAGAAAAACTCTCATACATAGGGATTTTCAGCTTTAAAGGAAAGATTGTACTTTTTCCTTATTATGTGTTTGATGAATTCTTTGTAACAAAGGTGTGTCACCAATGTAAATCCCCAAAACACTTTTTAAATAAATACCAAGAAACTACGACACATAAACTTTTGTTTGAACTAAAGGATATTGATGATTATTCCTTTACCATTCAACTCAAACATGAGATAACTATAGAATTTTTATGGGCCCAGCATTCCGATGTTTTCCAAGAACCTGTCGCATCATCGACACTTAGAGTGCAGGTCGGCATTGTGACACTTGTAGAGAAGCGTCGAAATCATGGCGGGGCTTGGGCCAAAATTGTCGCAATTCACGCTTCTCTACAAGTGTCGAAAAATCACACCCTACCACCTCTAACCGTCGCATTGGGCGACACTTGTAGAGAAAGGCTGCACTGCGATATAGCGTTTTGGCCTGGAACTGCTAGCCCAAGACGCTTCTATAGTGTCGCAATACCGACACTTTTTACCCCCAAGTGCTCGTATTGTGACACTTGTAGAGAAGCGTCGGAATTGCGCATACCGGGGTTCACTACGCAGCTTCTCTACAAGTGTCACACTACCGACACTTACCTCTAAGTGTCCGTATTGCGACACTTGTAGAAAAGCATCGGAATTGTGACAGTTGTGGGCGGGATTCGAAAATTTGATAAAATTTAGGGAAATTTCCGACATTTGGTCAAAAGTGTCGGAACCAAAGTGTCGGAATTTCCGCCAAATGTACTAGTGACTATTATGAAAAAGTAAGACAAGATGTGGTGCATTTCTGTTTCTAAATTAAGTCAAAGATTTGGCATCTTTCAGTTATTTTTCTTCCGTTGAACATGAGAAGGATGAGGCCATCGCCAATATCACAGACTACTGGTATGGATTGAATTTGAAACTGAAAGAATGTTATTATAATAAATAGAGAATGTTTGTTTTTCGCCCTCTTTAAATATAACTACCATATATAATATTCACAAAATTAGTATTTAATAAAAACACTTATTCCATAGGTTAAAACAACAGGTCAGAGGTATGGGTGGATTGCTCGAATTAAAATAACTGAAAATAGGGACTAATAAGAAGCGACAACAAACTTTTAACAAAGAAAAATTGAGATGTTGGGCTTAAAATTTTCTAGACATATATCATATTTCAATTTTTTTCTTCTGAGGAGATCCAGGAAAACGAAACAAATTTCTGATGAATTATACCATATTTTAGATTAATCTGAAAGGTGTTAAAACTTTATCCGCCATGTGAGATCCCAAATTTGTAAGAATGCCAAAAACGATGTAGCACAATTTGGACTAAAGATATGAATTAAAATTTTAATGGTACAAATGTTGTTTATATCCTACAGCTATTTCTGGTCCACACCAGATTGATGCACTGGCTATACAGAAATATGGAAAGCTTGCATTCATTCAAAATTGAAAGCCACTGGAATTTTACAGTTCTCAGGCAGCAGAAAAACTTTCCCCATCAAATAACATGACATGCCTAACAAAATATATGTTGAGATGATCTTCAATGTGGGTCGCATCCCACACATGATCGTAGAATTCAAATAGTTTGTAGTTTCTAAATTCATCCACGAAGTGCCAATTTTCACAAAGGGATTTAAGATTCAGATTCCCCGTCAAACCGTCCTCTGTTTCTTCTGAAGATCGACAGAATTATTCCGGTGTTTCCCAAATGGGGCTTGAAGGAATGCTGAGATCCTCATTGTTGAAAATATTAAAGTCACTTGCGTACCTTGTACAGGTAGAAACAGAGTACAAAGGGGCAAAGAAATTGCGTGCACAGCACTGTGCATTCAAGAGGAATGGAGAAACCGTAAGGATGGAATTTAATGTTTATGGGCAGCAACCACCATTGCAAAGGATAATTTCTGTTTGTATGGGCGTAGCCATGTTTGCAGAGAAGGATTGAAGACTTTCGTGGTTCAAAACCACGCAACAACATAGTTTTATTAAAGACAGTCTTTTCAGGATTTTAAGCCCTCAACAACCAAACAGGAAGAAGTTTTGTTCAAACAAGCCAAGTTTTTTTTTAAGTTTTGAATGGGCCTTGTCATCTGTGGTCCCCACCAGTTATTTTTGAATCGCAATCGCAAATCGCAGCAGCCAATAACATAAGTGTCTTGTTGATATGAAGAAGTTCTAATGCGATGCAATGTGGTCCCACCATAATCGCAATCGCAAATCACAAAGGAACGATGCATGTTCCGCCATCCGAAATGTTATCGCCGATTGAAAGTTTGCGATGCGATTTTCGCAATCGCAAATCGCATCCAAATATGTCTTCCGCCAATGCCGATGGTGCGATGCGATCAAAATCGCAATTGCAACATCACAATTTCCTTGTTCAACCGTTTCACCAGTCCATCGTCGATGCGCCGATGTGATCTCCATCGTGGGGTCCATTGCACATCGCTAATCGCAAATCACAAGTTCAAAGTTCATTCCGCCATGTTTATGTTTCGCCGATCGCCGATCACCAATTGCGATGTGGGCTCCACTCATATATCGCGCAAAGAAAGTTTTAGGTTAAAATTTATGTTCCGGCAATGTTTTTATTTGTAATTTGTTTTTATGTTTTATGTTATGCCATGCCATATAAAAGAAAAAGGCCCGTAGTTGAAATGTAATGAAAGTATTGATGTGTAAGCCCGAAGGCAGAGAAAACACAGTGAAGACCAGAGGGCACTGCGTCTATAGCAGTCTTAATCATACTTTGTGAATCCCTCAGAGAGGAAGAAATCTATCGTTTTGTAATAGTTTTAGTTCGGTTAATGAAATAAAAAGCATTTTTATGCCATCTCTGTCCAGCAGTAAGCGAATTTAATTTTATTCTCTATGTTACAAGGAGAGTATTATTCTCTCATTTATTGTTCTGGAATTATCAGAAATTCAAACTTGGTATCGGAGCTAATCCAGGCTCTTTGAAGGTGTCAAAGAAGCTAAAGGAAGAAGAAATATTTGTTGCAGCAGTTCTCCAGTAGCGTGAAGGTTCAACATAAAGTTAAAGTCCAGATATTTCTAAAAAAAAACATAAGTTTTTTTTTTGTTTAAAAGAGCCGTCCTCGGAGATAAAGCTTGTCTTTTCAAGAAGGAAAGACAGTTTGTTTGAAAAACACAGTCAAGTTTATTTCAAAGTTCAGTTAGTAAGCAATGGCTGGACCAAGCACTAGTATGAGTATTGGAAATACTCAGCTTCCACAATTTAATCAAAAGAACTATGATTATTGGGCCATTACAATGAGAGCCTTGTTTGCCTCACAAGACTTATGGGAGTTTGTTGAAGATGGTTTTGAAGAACCAGTTTATGAGCAGGCCTTTAATGCCTTAACTCAGGCAGAGAAGGATTTATTGAAGAGAAATAGGAAGAAGGAATCTAAAGCCCTCTTCTATCTCTATCAAGCAGTACATGAGAGTGTGTTTCCAAGGATAGCAGCAGCTAAGAGATCCAAGGATGCATTGAAAAATCTTAAGATAGCCTACCAAGGTATGGAGAAAGTGAAGACAGAAAAACTACAATTGCTGAGGAGAGATTTTGAAACTCTCTGTATGAAATATTCTGATAGCATAGACTCATTCTTCAAACATGTGATTGGGATGGTCACACAGATAAGGTCCCATGGAGAAACACTTGAAGAAATAAGGATAGTGGAGAAACTATTGAGGAGCCTACCCTCAAGGTTCGATGTTATTGTAACCACCATAGAAGAGACTAAGGATCTATCAAAGTTCACAGTAGATGAAATTCATGCATTACTGATGACTCATGAATAGAGATTGGAAAGAACAGTAAACCCATCTCTAGAGCATGTCTTCAAGACCGAGATGCCTTTTGGAAGAGGAAGAGGTCAACGCAGAGAAGAGGAAGAGGCAGAAGCCAAAACAAAGGAGGAAGGAACAACCCTTCACATTCACATGGAAGGAGCAACAATCAAAATCAAAGCCACGGCCAATGCAATAGACAACAAGGTGGACACCAACATGCTCATGGACAAAAGTATGACAAATCCAATGTCCAATGTCATTATTGCAAGAAATATGGGCACTATGCCAATGAATGTAGGAAAAAGAAAAATGACATGATAATAGGTAGAATGCTAATGTAGCAAGAGAAGAAAAAAACCCAAAGAATGTTCTATTAACATGTAATGTAGCACAAGATAGACAAGATGATGTATGGTTCTTAGATTTAGGCTGCAGTAATCACATGACTGGAAACATAGCAATGTTTTCCAATCTTGATGAAGAAGTTAAATTAGAAGTAACGACAGGAACTGATAGTAAGATATTTGTCAAGGGAAAAGGCAGATTTAGCATTCGTGCAAGAAATGGAGAGCAAAAATTTGTGCCAGATGTTTACTATGTTCCTAGCTTGAAGTGTAATCTTTTGAGCGATGGGCAGCTCATAAACAATGGTTACAATGTATTCTTTAAGAATGATGTGTGAAAAATAATGCATATACCTCCAAGCAAGAATATTATTGTTGAAATACAAATGATCAGCAATAGAATGTTTCCACTCAAGCTTAATACCGACTTGAAGGAAAAAGGAAAGAATGTAGCAGCTGTAACTCAAGAGGTCTTTCAAAAGGAAGTGAAAGATGAGAACTGGTTATGGCACTTGAGATTTGGACATCTCAATTTCGGAGGATTAAATTTGTTGCACAGAAAAGGAATGGTAAGAGGTCTACCATTGATTGAGAAACCAGATAGCCTATGTGAAGGCTACATCTTGGGAAAACTACGCAGAGAAAACTTTCCATCAGGAAAGATCATAAGGGAAAAAGCACCCTTAGAAATTATTCATTCAGATTTATATGGGCCGATGCAAACAGCATTAGTTTTAGACAGCAATTACATGTTGACCTTCATTGATGATCTTAAAAGGAAAGTATGGGTTTATTTCCTGAAATATAAAAGTGAAGTCTTTGAAAAAAATTTCCATTTTAAAGCTCTTGTAGAGAAACAAAGTGGGCAGCATATCAAAGTTCTTAGAACTGATAGAGGAGGTGAGTACATCTCAAAATAGTTTCTGCATTTTTGCAGAGAGAATGGCATACACAAACAGTTGAATAAAAGTTACACACCATAGCAAAATGGAGTTGTCGAAAGGAATAATCGAACCATAATGGAAATGGTGAGAATTATGTTGAAGGCAAAACACTTGCCAAATGAGTATTGGGCAGAAGCTGCAAATTGTGCAGCATACATCTTGAATAGATGCCCAACAAAAGTTGTAATGAACAAAGTTCCAGAAGAAGCGTGGAGTGGCAGAAAACAGGGAGTCACCCACATGAGAGTTTTTGGGTGTGTGGCTTATGCACACAATCCAGATCAGTTGAGGAAGAAGTTGGATAGTAAGGGGGAGAAGTGCATCTTTCTTGGATACTGTGAAGACTCCAAGGGATATATATTATACAACCCATCCACTAAGAAATTTGTTATCAGCAGAGATGTGAAATTTATTGAAGAGGAAGCATGGGATGGGAGCATTTGAAAAACAGTCAATGTTAAAAGTTGTTTGTCTCATGATGAAGATGAGGAATATATGGCTGAAAATAATACCTCATCGGTAGAAAAACCTCCACCAACACAAGGACAGCAAGGGACACCACAAGCAGGAGTAAGAACACCCTTGAGAAGAAATGAGAGTGCTTCTCCAAGCACACCACATGGAGCAGATTTGAGTGCATCTTCAAGCACAAGTACACCAAATGAAAGAGGAACCAGATTCAGAAATATTAATGAGATTTATGAGAAGGAAGTAGTAAATGAATGTATGAACTCCTTATTTGCTTTGTACTGTCATGTTGATGATCCTATTCATTTTGAAGATGCCATAAAAGATAGAAAATGGATAGAAGCTATGGATGATGAAATTAATGCCATAGAGAAGAATAAAACATGGGAGCTGGTTGATCTCCCAGAAGGTAAAGAAGTCATTGAAGTAAAATGGGTCTACAAGACCAAAAGCAATGCTGAAGGTAAGATAGAAAGACACAAGGCCAGACTTGTTGTCAAAGGATATAAGCAGCAACATGGAAGAGATTATGAGGAAATTTTTGCACCAGTTGTAAGAATGGAAACAGTAAGAGCAGTGTTGTCCATAGCAACACAAAACAAATGGAAGGTTTACCAAATGGATGTAAAATCAGCGTTTTTAAATGAAGTTTTGATGGAAGAGGTTTATGTTGAATAACCTCTAGGCTATGAGAAAAAGGGCCAAGAACACAAAGTTTGCAGATTGAACAAAGCTCTTTATGGGCTAAAGCAAGCACCAAGAGCATGGTACATTAGGATAGATTCCTATCTACTAGAAAATGGGTTTGAAAAATGCGAAGGAAAACCCACATTATACATCAAAGAGAAAGATGGTAATATGCTCATTTTTGTGTTATATGTTGATGATGTGATATTCACATGTAATGATAATTACCTCAGTGAAAATTTTAAAACAGTCATGAAAGATGGATTTGAAATGATTGACATGGGATTGTTGAGATACTTCTTAGCAATAGAAGTAGAGAAAAATGAGAATGGGATTTTGATCTCACAAGAAAAGTATGTTAATTAAGTATTGGAAAGATTTAATATGCAGGAGTGCAAGGCAGCAATTACTCCCACAGTAATGGGATTGAAGTTGAGTAAAGATGACAACAGCAAGGATTTTGATACAAGTTTGTATAAAAGCATAGTTGGCAGCCTTATGTATTTGACTGCAACTAGGCCAGATATTATGCATGATGTTAGTTTGATTTCCAGATTTATGGAAAGGCCAAAAGAAGCACATTGGCAGGCGGCAAAGAGAATTCTGAGGTATGTGAAAGGAACTAAAAGGTATGGGATTTTATATACTACTTCAGAAAATTTAGAGTTAATTGGTTACACTGACAGTGATTGGACTGGAAGTGTAGATGATCGGAAAAGCACATCCGGTTATGTATTTCATATGGGTTCAGGAGCCATTTCATGGGCTTCTAAGAAACAACCTATTGTAGCATTATCTACAGCAGAGGCAGAGTATGTGGCAGCTACAGCAGCAGCGTGTCAAGCAGTTTGGGTGAGAAGAATATTGAGGAATTTGTGTCAAGAACAAGTAAAGGGCACAGTGATTTATTGTGACAATAGCTCAGCTATTGCATTATCAAGGAATTATGTGTTTCACAAAAAAACGGAGCACATAGATGCCAAGTTTCACTATATTAGAGAATTAGTGAACAATGGAGAAATTGTTTTACAGCATTGTAGAACAGAGGAGCAATTTGCAGATATTCTGACAAAGCCATTGGGGCAAAAGAGTTTTGAATATTTAAGAAAATGCTTGGGTATGACTGATAACCCAGCAGCTGACTTTAAGGGGGAGTGTTGAAAATATTAAAGTCACCTGCGTACCCTATATAGGTAGAAATAGAGTACAAAGGGGCAGAGAACTTGCGTGCACATCACAGTGCATTCAAGAGGAATGGAGAAACTATAAGGATGGAATTTAATGTTTATGGGCAGTAGCCACCGTTGTAGAGGATAATTTATGTTTGTATGGGAGTAGCTGTGTTTTCAGAGAAGGATTGAAGACTTTCGTGGTTCAAAACCACACAACAGCATAGTTTTATTAAAGACAGTCTTTTCGGGCTTTTAAGCCCTCAACAACCAAACGGGAAGAAGTTTTGTTCAAACACGCCAAGTTTTTTTTAAGTTTTGAATGGGCCACGTCATTTGTGTTCCCTACCAGTTATTTCTGAATCGCAATCACAAATTGCAACAGCCGAGCGCATAAGTGTCTTGTTGATATGAAGAAGATCCGATGCGATGCGATGTGATCCCACCACAATCGCAATCGCAAAGGAACGATGCATGTTCCGCCATCCAAAATGTTATCGTCGATTGAAAGTTTGCGATCCGATTGTCACAATCGCAAATCGCAACATCCAAATATGTCTTCCACCAATGCCGATGTTGCGATTGCGATTGTGATGGTGCGATGCAATCACAATCGCAATCGCAACATCGCAATTTCCTTGTTCAACCGTTCCGCCAGTCCTCCATCGACGCACCGATGCGATATCCGCTGTGGGGTCCATTGCACATCTCTAATCGCAAATCACAAGTTCAAATTTCATTCCGCCAAGTTTATGTTGCGTCGATCGCCGATTGCGATGTGGGCTCCACTCGTATATCGTGCAAAGGAAGTTTTAGGTTAAAATTTATGTTCCAACAATGTTTTTCTTTGTAGTTTGTTTTTATGTTTTATGTTATGCCACGCCATATAAAAAGAAAAAGACCCGTAGTTGAAATGTAATGTAAGTATTGCTGTGTAAGCCCGAAGGCAGATAAAACACAGTGAAGACCAGAGAGCACTGCGTATGTAGCAGTCTTAATCATATTTTGTGAATCCCTCAGATAGGAATAAATCTATCATTTTATAATAGTTTTAGTTATGTTAATGAAATAGAAAGCATTTTTATGCCATCTCTGTCCAACAGTAAGCGAATTTAATTTTATTCTCTGTGTTACGAGGAGAGTATTATTCTCTCAGTTATTGTTCTGGAATTATGAGAAATTCCAACTCTCATCTAAATCCTCCAGAAGATAAGATAGATCAATGCCTGAGTCTATATCTAGGGTGAGGCCTTCGTGTTCACCAGAAATATCAGTGGTCGCAGAATCATACCCCGAGTTAGGAGAAGGATAAGAAGTGGAACAGGTAGTGGCAATCTCTTCCTCGAGGCTTCTCATGACTCCATTAACAACCTCCTCACTGGGACAGAATTCATCTTCTTCGTCGTCTTCTACTAAAGTTTGATCTAATTGCAATAGATGAAGAAAGTGCTATGTTTCTTCACCGTGAAAGTGTTTCCGCTCCTGTACATATATGGACTCCGGTAGAGCCTCCAGCTCATAGTTGCGTTTCATGAGTAGCGCCTTAGTCATGATCGAGAAACGGCTTGGAGATTCAAAGAAGGAACAGAACGATGTTGCAAGGAGGAGAGGATGATGATATTTTGTGTGCAGTGAAGAGCTTGTCTTTCCTGATACATGAGTAACGGAGGGAAGAATTGGCTATATATAGCGTTTCCACATTTTATGATACAAGCAAGGCAAGATATATGTTTATATTCAAATTCTGTGAATAGTATAGTAGTTTTGAGACAGCTACATGACTCCTTCCATATACCGGATCCACCTAGTTAAAATATTTCTAGAATGCCTGCTTCAAGAAAAATTTGTCCATTTTTGAATGTCAGAATGTATTTTAGAAGGACGATTCAAGATTTTTCCCATATTCATTCAACTAGCGATCAACCTCCAATAGTGTATTTGGTTGTGACCGGTTTGTCGTGCGATGTGGCTGGCTTGTCGTGCAGCACCGAATAATCTCGCTCGTTTGATCCAACGATGTAACTGCTAGAAGTACAGGGGATTTGGGAATGGTGGTCTGCTCCATGGCTTCATGGTACAACGTTTGAAGTGGTTGCATGGACATGATAACATGTGGTCCAACGAAAACAAAATAATTTAATCCATTGTTTGTAATGCGTCTTTTTGTTACTTCGAAGTTCCCGCTGATTTGCATGAAATGTCATTGTTACTATTGATAAATTATATGTAGATTTCAATTATCATAACAAAAAGAAAAATGTTAATCATAACTTTTCACAAACACAAGAGTGTGTATCTAATTATTATGTATAAATTACAAATAATTTAGAGTAGAACTTAACGTATTATAGTTTTTCAAAAAATTTATACAGAGTCAAGTGGTAATGGGCAAACTGCTATCTTGGATTCTATTTCTAAGGTTAAGCTCTAGGGATCACAAACATGATTGTTCATATTTTTAAGAGGAATAATGTTTCTGTATTACTAGAATTTTTTTTGGTTTTGTTAAGGATCCTATTGACTGTCTAGGCATAAAAAGGTATCTTTTTAACACCTATTTATCTCACATTAATTATCAATTCGGGAGCGACTTTTTATTTCAAGAGTGTACTCAGTCTGAGGCAGCAATTTATCCAAGAGTAATGCTGTGAAGATGTAGTACAGAACAAATGCAAAGGTAACAAATGCTTGTAAAGAAACCTAATTACAGTAACAAGAATGGAAAGATTAAACTACTTCAATCTTGCAGAACATCGATCAGGGATGCAGTAGCAATAACTCTTTCCCTTAGAAATCGATGCAAGATTACCAATTCTGGGGACTTGGAAGCGAAAGCCTCTATTCTCTACAGTTGGAAATCTTAAAGAAATTGAAACACAAGCAGGATAAACAAAATCAATTTAAAAGAAACGCAATCTGAAAAGGAACAACAACGTATAAATGTAACTCATCTATTTGCAAATCGAAAGCTGTAAATAAACAATGAACAGAAAATGGAATGGCAGTATAAAATGAACAGCAATTACAACTCTTCACGCTTCAATCCTGTTAACAATCAATCATTACGCAACAATATATAATAAATAAATTGAACAACAAGCTGAATCAGATGCAGAAAGAAAAGCTGTTTAATGATAACAAGATAACTGATCAACGAATGTGCTTCTTGTAAAGAAATGAAACAGCAATGACTTTGTATTTGATTCAATTAACAATAAACCAATTCTAATAAACATTAAACAAACTTCACACAACATAAATAAAATTATAGAAATACAAACAGCAGAACGATTCCACCAGGGCCGGGCCCTCAGCCACCGGTGAAACGCTGTTGCGCTTTACTCCAGCGTTTGAGAAATGGAACGAGAACAAAATATTTTACTAATCAGGCATGAATAATGTTTACAAATAGCTCGTACTCTCTTAACAAGAGTCGATGCACAATTCTGCAAATTACAACAAGAAAAGTCTCTCCATTCTCCCCATTCTCTCCCAATACACAATACATGCTCTCCTTTTATAATCAGAAGGAGGAGAAATTGAATAGCAAATATAATCTTCCATAACAATATGATCAACCAGAAAATATATTTCCAACAGTCTTTCAACAAGAGTAAGGCGAATTTGACTTTGTAGCTGAGATTTGGAGGACGGCCGCAACAACAAAACTTAGAAAATCGTGTTCAAAGAACCCTGTGTATCTCTCAATACAGGCCGAATTTGGGCAAAACATTCTTTGATTAGGTTAACTGGGTCCGTTCTGGACAAAACCCATGTTCCGGATATTCCAGATTCTTCTTCATTTGCTCAGAATCTTAACCGCAAAACTGTCACTTCTTATTCCAGCGGATTTCTGAGTTGGAATATTTCATAATGATTTGGAAATCAAATCTGCAATCTGGCAATTACATTTTGAGGCTAAAATGATAAATGATATTAATAAACCATCATTGATAAAATTATGCATAATAATCATTAATTTATTAAAAATAAAGGAGAAGGATTAATATTCATCCATAAGAGCATAAATCATTATAAAATGGATTTATATGATAAATTATAATAAATGACATGATAAAGAAGAGTGAAAATGGATGAAATAAGTGTTAAGAAGTGGTCGTATTCACGGCCCAACATACCCCCAATCTGAATATATTGCATGCCCTCATGCAACTCAGAACTGAATATATTGCATGTTCTCATGCAACCCAAAGATAAAATTCATGTGTTAACCAAGCAAAGAAAATTGTTCATCCCAACAAATGAATTTTTCCTCAAATAATGAATATTCAATTTTAGCAATCTTGATGAAGACATAACAACTATACGTATATGAAGTTGCATAAAAATGTGATATAAGTAACAACAAACTTTGTTAACCATTTTCTCAAAAAGCAGATCGTCTTGATGCACAAATCATGAGAGATAAACAAAATGGTTGTAGGTGATATTGCATAATTTTCAAAATTTTATGAACTGATTTAGTGTGAAATTATTTGGGTTTGTGTATTTTAATGATACCTCCAGAAATCACAAGAATTCAGTTCATAGTTTTAAATATGTATGCGAAACAATTTCTGCACTATATACAAATGAAATTATATGCCTTAAATAAGAAAGAAAGTATAAAACATCCATCATGTGTAGCAATTCCCTCACCCCCAAACTAAATAATTAGCATGTCCTCATGCGATGCTAGAAACAAAGAGAGGTGGTTGCTACAATGTGTTGAAATCTATGCTTGGTGTAAAACATGGAATAAGGTAGGTGTTGAGAATGAATAATAATATCCATGGATGATAAAGAATATTACGGACATGGTCACAAGAAAGAAATGAAATAAATCAATACTCCCCCAAATTGAAAGATGAGACGTGTCTAAAAAAAATGGGAAGTGGTAAAGATATGGAATGAATAATGATAAATAATGCTCAATGGATATTCATGAAATTCTCCTAAATTCATAATAAATCAGAAAATTATGTTATTTTACCTCAGGTGTTACCTCCGAAAAAATGTGGAATGACATGTAAGGACTGGCCTTTGTTGAAGCTGATGTAGGCTGAGCAGTGCTGAAAGTGATGCAAAAGGTAGAAGCCATGCAAGCACATCATGTCTGAAGAATTGTGTGCATTCGCGAGCCTTTGATGTTTAGTTGCAATAGTGATCATGCTGTGGATAGAATTTTCCCATACTTGTTGTTCTCCTGTAAACAAATCACAATTATGTATGCAATTTTCTTGAATCCATGGTTTTGTTTTTAAATGGCAACAGATAAGACACATGCAAAAAAAAATTCAAGCAAACAAAAATTATGTAAAAATGCAGTATCAATATTGTGGCAAATCAGCAAAATAGAAGAGCAGCATATACTGTACAGCAATTGTACAACATAGAAAGACATACATACTTATGATATGAT
The DNA here is from genome assembly GCA_034641835.2 of Pinus albicaulis. NCBI lineage: Eukaryota > Viridiplantae > Streptophyta > Pinopsida > Pinales > Pinaceae > Pinus > Pinus albicaulis. The sequence continues at coordinate 253,340,089 of CM076573.1, forward strand.
CAGCAAATTATAGCATTACTGAAATCCATGCATGTAATGAATCGTTAATAAATAGAAAATCGTTTTGTAATGATTTAAATACGAGGAGAAGGGACAACATATGATAACCATAAGTATAATTGCATTATTTACCACTTTGGATTAATATGATCGACTTATAATGATTTTCATGTATAATAGGTTCGGAGGTAAGGGATTCATATTTTCATTTAACATTTAAATAAAGATATAGGAAAAGGGTTAAATATAACTATTAATGTGTATAAGTGTGACTCCAATACCATCAACAGAGCTCTGCTGCCCACAGGTGTCCATAACCTTGATAGAGTTTCTTTCTTACCCATGGAACCATTGTCCTTTATATATGCTGAGGAAGTGTTTGTTATTGAATATCATGACGGAGGCCATTGTGATGGCTTGGTGACCAGATAAACCACAATGTCGTTCACCGGGAAGAAGTGAAAGGTGGGTAGGCCGGCTCGTGATGAGACCTCCTGTTCCAAGGACTTCTTGATTTTGTCAATTGTCTGTTGGACCATTTCCCTGGTTTGGTGGCCATAATGGGAATGCCACTTCACTGCCTTCCTTATGATCACGGTAGGCTGACTCTTGGTGAGACCCCCTATCCTCCATCTGCAAAATCATTATTAATGAAATATATAAATATTTTTCTTTTCATGTAGCACTTTCCTATTTATTCATAAAGGATGGCTCAGCACTCCTTAAGAGTAGGGATGGTGGAAGAAGTCTGAACAACTCAATAGAAAAGAATATGCCCTTGTTCCTACTCCATAAGTAAAAATCAAATAAAGTTATAAAATATGGGGAAGAACCAACATGATAAATATAATCGATCATATGAATTTAGTGGTAATAAGACAACAAAATCATGTTATTGATTATGTCCTTTTTTTCCTTTTTCTTATCATTACTAAACAACTTTCTTAAAAATGACGATTTCTTTTGATTTTCTGATTACAGTAAGCTCTAATTTGTATGATTGTGTATCCTTTCATAAATTTTATGTTTTCCTTTCAAAAAGTCATGAAAAATTCAAAAAAAGTTCTAAAAAAACAAGAAAAATGCACTCAAAAAGTGTTGTTCCTTTGGAAAGGAACAACAAAAACAATCTGCAAAAATGTTGTTCCTTTATAAAGGAACAGCAAGAGCAGTGGGCGAAAATGATGTTCCTTTAAAAATGAATAGCAAGAACAGTCGGTGCTGCTCCTTTTGAAAGGAACAGCAAAAACGAGTGGTGTTGTTCCTTTTGAAAGGAACAGCAAAACTGAGCGGTGTTGTTCCTTTCGAAGGGAACAACGAAATCATGCAAAAAAATGTTGTTCTCTTTTTTCTTTTTCTTTTTAAAGAATAGCAAAACTAATGAGCGAAAATGTTATTCCTTTTGGAAGGAACAACAAAAAATAAACACACAAACACATTGTTTCTTAAGAGGAACGGCTGTTATTCCTTGAGAGGAATAATAACTATTCCTTAAGAGGAACAACAAACAAATATAAACACATAAAAAGGAAATAAGAGAAAAAAAAAACAAAGCTAATATGCAATCCATTGCCAAGAAAATCCAATCAAATAGAAAGGAAAGTTTATGTACAGGTTTCAAGAAAAAATAAATTTTTTACAGAATTGGTGCTACTGAAGAATTGCATTCTGCAATTGAAACTTGCATGGTGGGGTATTTATTGTTTAGTTGCAAATGAAATAGAAACTACAATTTAGAGAAATCAACACCTGAAACACAAAAACATAAAAGAGATCAGAAAAGAAACAACACTTTATTAAGTTACAACAGTTATGATATTATTTCTAAGAAAATATCAAATCTATGAATGGAAAAAAATGATCTTTTTGAAAAATGTTTGGCAGCAGTGACATGAATCTTCAAATGAAAAAAAATTCTTCATTTCTTCTTGTTATGAATCTATTAGGCAATGAACTGGATGAAATGTCCTTGTTTCACTAAAATTTCGCTCAAGAATCGCTCGTCCATAAATTGACCTTTTTTGTTCTACCAGGACCTACAAAAAACGAGTGTCTACCTGCAATAAAACATTAAATCATGGATAAAGAGAGGTGCACGGGCTCCCCTAATCCAAGAATTATGCAAAAAAACTAACAATTAGTTACTCTATAGAACAAGTCCACGGAAAAATAAAACAAATTATATTTGCTACTTGCGAGAGAGCAGTGGTCGACGATACTAACCAGCAGTGTTTTAATCATATCTTCTTTGTTTTTTGTCCAATTTGAGTGATTCCAAAGCCAAATGAGAGCTAATTAAAATTTTTATCCCAAATAGAAACAGGTTTTAAAAATTCAATGCTATGATATATAAAATTTTCTTAGAAAAACCTGCATAATAGAGTCATTTTCGATTTTCCAGCTCAGACCAATAGTTGGTATTTCAAGCATAAATTTTTCTTTTGATGGCGGATTGAACTGATTAAAATTGGATATTAAATTAGATTCATTTATTGATCTCCAGTAGAAACATGTTTTTAAGTCAAGAAGAATTGATGGGTCAAATACGTTAAGGAACAGCAAAGAAAACAGAGTTTCAAGAGTGATGATTTATGATAGGTAGTCAGTGTTTTGGTCATAAATTCCTCATACGATATTGAAATTGAGTGATTAAAATTGCGTTTTAAACTAGATTCATAGAGGAATATCCCATAGAAACAAGTTTTAAAAATATATTCATTTAGGCCTCCCAAAACTGATTGTCTCAACTATGTTCTTGAGCTGCCTATTAGACACCCTGTCAATGTTTTGGTTCTAACGTTTTCGTTTCAAATCCAAATTGAGTGATTCCAATTGGGTTGGAAAATATATATCAAGGGATACTTATGATAGAAACATGTTTTAAAAATATTCAATTTTGGTTCCCCAAAACATGACTGTCCCAACTGTGTTTTCAGAAATTTCATCAAGCCCGCAAGCCAAAAAAATGATATTCAAGAAATTTTTCCATATTGATGATAAAAATAAATATAAGTTTCTGTAGAATTGTTGTTTGCAATATAATTCATCTACATGCACAAATAAATTAGAATACTTATCATCAATGTTGATTTCACAGCGTGTTGCAACAAAGAAACAATTATTTTTACAAAAATTAAAAAAAATGTGTTTGTTTTATTTCTTTATTTATTTTATTTTCTCCACTATCCTACTCTTATTTGGAGAATGAATAAGATTACTTATAAGATTATTTCCAGTGGAGCCATTTTCCAAATAAGAACTCTAGAACATACATACCCAAATTTGAAAAATGTATGTTGATAAAAATTAGGGTAGAGAAGCCAACTTCCCTTGAAAAGATGGTGCCAAAAATTGTTGAAGTATAGAGTGATGTTGCAAACAAATGATGGAGTGAAACCAATATTCAATGTATTCGTTACTTTCTTGATTTCCCATAGTCATCGTATCATGAATTTCTTGAGCTTTTAAAATGGTTTGTTGGTGCAAAATAGAAGAAACCTCATTTTCTTTCGTAACTTCTAAAATTTTTGGATTTGATACATTCTGGATCTTAGTGTAAGTTTTATCCAATAGTGCATGTGAGATAGAATGGGTGGGAAGGGTTGGTAATTTTTTCTACCAACATTGTAAGCATGTTGTATCGGTTTATTATCGTGTGGGTGTGGAATGAGTTGGGAGTGTGAGATTGTGTAGGGAATGGTTTCTGATGATGAACATTGTGTTGGAGAACATTTTGATTGGCAAACAAAAGGGAAAGAGCCGAAAGATGTGTTTGTGCTACAAGATGAGAGAGTAAAGCCATGCAATCATAAGGTGAATTCATGCCAATCTTGGGACAAGATTGTAGTGGTTATATTAAGGTTACATGGCTGTTCAACATGTGAGTATTCCATAACGAATTATGCAAGTAAGAGAATGGAGAGGAAGTGTTTTGAACCATACCTGTAGGCTATGATTTCCATGGTTTTTACCTTGTTGCATCTTCCCCATCTCTTTGATATGCTACTTCTAAATTAGATAAGGAAGAGTGAGTATCTATGGGATGCTCCTTTTGGTAATGAGGGAAAAAAACTTCATCAAATTATTGATTTCTCTGAACCTGCAAAACATTCAATTGTGAATTCTGAGAGCTAATAAAATCAACTTTAAATTTTTCAAACAAAACATTGATTTCATCTCTTATGTCTCTTGTTCTTGTAGTAAATTTAGAAAAGGAAGAAGAAACTTCTCCAGAATTCTTACCAGCCTTAGAAATTCCTCTTGAATACCTTATGCACAATTTACAAACAGCATCATATGATAACTGAAAAACATCACCTTTTCCTATCAGATTTAAGATTTCTAAAAAACCATCTTTGATTCCTTTAAGAAGGAGTGTTTTCAAGATCTCTTTTTCTAAATGGTTATGCTTTGATTTTTGAAGGTTGTATTGAAATCGCTCTACATAGTCCTCCAAGCTTTCATCTTCCCTTTGTGTCATACCAAAAATATCTTCATTGGATTTCCAATAGTCTTGGTACTTCTTCAAGAATATGTTCTTCATGTCCTCCAATGTTTTGATGCAGTTCCCACCTAGGCTCATGAACCATCGGAGAGCTGCTCCTTTTAGAGTAAGAGGAAACACTTTCAACCTTTGATCACTAGTACAATAATCACATCCTCTACAAATTATTTCAAACTCAAAAAAGAATATATCTGGATCTTCATTTGTCAAACCATGAAAATTTGGTAGAGACAATGGGGGAATTATGTGCGTTTGTGTCACTCCTCCTAGATCTTTGATAGGGAACTCAAAAGTTGCAATGTGAGCCATTTTCATCACCATAAGATGTTATTGATGTGTTTATTTAAGGATCCTCCTTCCAATGTTCCTGTCAATTGGTTAGTGAAATGGGTGGTGCTTACATCACCACTCGAGTGGAATTTTTTTCAAAAATTCTACCTCTAAAATTCAAAAAAAAGAACACAAGCATTTATTCCTACCTTAAGCTTTCACTCAATTCTGCTATGAAGCGGGCCAGTGAACAAGTGTGTTTCTTGCTCGGTGCGCAGGTTCTTACCTTCCGTCTTTAACACCCAATTCTTCCCAAGCAGAAAAAATTAAATATGCATCACTCTTTCTAAATGGCATACACTCTCCCTGGCAACGACGCCAAAATGTCGAGGCATAAAAAGGTATCTTTTTAACACCTATTTATCTCACATTAATTATCAATCCGGGAGCGACTTTTTATTTCAATAGCAAAATTTCATCTGAAAAGTAAAGAATTATCCATAAGTATAACAAAGAAGATGTATAGAATAAATGCAAGTGTAAAAATTTTTAAAGAAATCCCACTACAAAAGAATAAGAATGAAAGATGAAGTCCATTAATTGCAGAATATCGATCGTGTGATGCAAAGAGTAACAACTCTTTCCCTTAGAAATCGATGCAAGATTACCAATTCTGGGGACTTGGAAGTGAAAGCCTCTATCCTCTACAGTTGGAAATCTTAAAGCAATTGAAACACAAGCAGGATAAACAAAAGAAATTTAAAAGAAATGCAATCTGAAAAGGAACAACAACGTATAACTGTAACTCATCTATTTGCAAATCGAAAGCTGTAAATAAACAATGAACAGAAAATGGAATGGCAGTATAAGATGAACAACAATTACAACTCTTCACGCTTCAATCCTATCAAAAATCAATCATTATGCAACAACAAATCATAAATTAAATGAACAGCAACCTGAATCAGATACAGAAAGAAAAGTTGTTTAATGATAACAAAATAACTGATCAACGAATGTGCTTCTCGTAAAGAAATGAAATAGCAATGACTTTGTATTTGATTCAATTAAAAATAAACCAATTCTAATAAACATTAAACAAACTTCACACAACAGAAATAAAATGATAGAAATACAAATGAAGAATTTATCTCCACCAGGGCTTCAAATGCAACATCGGTGAAATCACGTCGCGCTTTACTCCAAATGTTTGAGAAATGGAACGAGAAATAAACTTTTTATTAATCGTGCATGAATAATTTTTACAAATGTACCGTACTCTTTAACAAGAGTCGATGCACACCGTAAATTACAACAAGAAAAGTCTCTCCATTTCTCCCCATTCTCTCCCAATACACAATACATGCTCTCCTTTTTATAATCGAAGGAGGAGAACAAATAGCAACATAATCTTCCATAACAACACATCAACCAGAAAATACATTTCCAACAGTCTTTCAACAAGAGCAAGGCGAATTTGGCTTTGCAGCTGAGATTTGGAGGACGGACGCAATAACAGAACTGAGAAAATCGTGTTCAAAGAACCCTGCGTATCTCTCAATACAGGCCGAATTTGGGCAAACCATTTTACATTAAAGTTAATTGGGTCCGTTCTGGACAAAACCCATGTTCCGGATTTTCCGGATTCTTCTTCATTTGCCCATAATCGTAACCACAAAACTGTCACTTCTTATTCCAACGAATTTTTGAGTTGGAATATTTCATAATGATTTGGAAATCAAATCTACAATCTGGAAAATATCTTGGAGGCTAAAATGATAAATGATATTAATAAACCATCATTGATAAAATTATACATAATAATAATCAATTCATTACAAATAAAGGAGAAGAATTAATATTCATCCATAAGAGCATAAATCATTATAAAATGGATTTATATGATAAATTATAATAAATGACATGATAAAGAAGAGTGAAAATGGATGAAATAAGTGTTAATAAGTGGTCGTATTCACGGCCCAACATCGACCCCAAGAACAAGAAAGAGGTTTATCTGGTTATTTGTTCCTATGGTATTCCTTATATTGGAGAAACATGTTGATCCATTAAGCAAAGAATTTAAGAGCAGGTTAATCCATTACTTTGGCTCTAGGAGAACATGCAGAACATGTAGAAAAATCGTGTCACCATGTGTGTATAGAGGACTCCACACTCATTGTTAAGATTGATCATTTCCACCATAGGAAATTGAGGGATGTTATTGATATTGAGAGGCATTCTAGGAAATAGGCTATTCAGATTGAGAGGGATGCTAAGAGAGACGCTATTGAGATTGAGAGGCATGCTAGGAATCTCAACATTAATGATGGCTGGAAATTGAGTAAGAGTTGGAATCCAACTCTCTCAATGTGATTCCTTCCAATCTTGTTTGTTTGTTATCTCATTAGGACTGTTAGTTTTTGTGTGTTATCTTTTTCGTAATTTCCTCCTTATTCTATTAAAATTCCCCTAGCATTTCATTAGTTTTATTTATTTTATTCTTAATCTTTCTTCCTTATTATTATAATAGTCTCTTTATTGATTTGTAATTTTACTTCCCTTAACATTTCATTTTATTTTTCTAGTTAATCTTTCTTCCTTTTTATTTCATTACTATCCTTAAAATTGTTTAGCTAAAGTTTTTATTTAATTCTAATAGCCAATAATTTTTCTATATATATATAATAATAATAACCCCTTATTCTTCTTCTTTTTTATTCTAGCTACCAATAATTATTCTTAATATTTAAATATATTTATATTAAAATAAAAACCCATAAAAAGTTTTAGTATTATTTTATTATTAATTAAATTAATTAATTAATTAATTAATTTTGTTTTAAGAACTAATTTGATTTTCATCCCCTAAAAACTAAGTAACCAATTACCTAGTTCGATTTTCATCCTAAAAAAGCTAACTAACAAATTACTTAACTTTCTAATGGATTAACTAACAAATTACTTAACTCTCTAACAGCTAGTTTTTAATCCATATTATTTATTCAAGAAATCACATTAGTTTGAAACTTCGATCAAATATTAAAAATGTGATTAATCTAAAAACATTTATCTACCTTATAAATCACAAAAATTTTAAATACAGAAAAATTGTTCATCAAATCTTAAAAATGTGATTAATCTAAAAACATTTATCTACCTTATAAATCACAAAAATTTTAAATACAAAAAAATTGTTGATTAACTTTTTACTGGAAAGTCCCTTCCACTGTGGCTGATTGACTTGATGGTGTTTATTTTTTTATTTTTGTTTTTTTTACAACAACGGTTATGGGATATTACTAAATACTTGGCCTAAATGCCAAAAATTATGTTTACATAGAGTAGAGCACTTGCCCATAAAATCTCGCCACTCAGGATGATAATGGAGCTTATGCTTATTCTCCATCTCTTACAAGCTACAACTATGGAATCAATTTCAGAAATTGTCCCAATTTTATGAATACAAACAAACTGAAATAGAAGAAGGCAGTAAAACATGGCAGCTAGTTAGATTAAGGAATAGATTCCCATGAGTTTTCTCCGTCCCTCGTCATATCTCCAGCAGAAAGTATGGCAGCCTTGTTGGCTTCTAGATCCGCATCCTTGTTGTTGATTCTCAGCACATGAAAGAAATTTAACTTCTGAAAAGAGTTCCGCAGGTCTTTAATTCTAGAGATTAGCCTTGTCAGTCTTAAATCCAAAGGGGGAGAATTTTACACCATAGCATTTATGATGATTTGGGAGTCTCCAAAAACATTTTCTTCGCTGATATTTAAGACTTTGAGGAGCTTGAGACCTTGAAATAGAGCAATTCGGCTTGGATACTAGTTGAGTGGCCTAGACCCCAAGCGAAGGAGTGAATCTTTTTTCCATCTGTATTCATTATGACTCCACCAGCTCCAGCTTTCCCTGGATTGCCCTTTGCAGCCCCATCGAAGAAGAAGGAATGTCTTGATTGGATTATGAGCCGGTCATGGAAGTCTTTTTCTGGTTCCCTTATTTGCCAAGCTTTATGAGGAGAGGCAATGTTTATAGCTTTATGAAATTGCAGATCAAAAGAGGAGCCCCAATCTATATCTTGTTGGCTGAGATTAGTATTCAATCTTTTAGATCTATCAGAGATTCTTTTAATTAACCTTTTATTTTGATTTCAATAGCTGTGGGATTCTGCTCTATATCTCTGAAGGTTCTTCTGTTGCGTTCAAGCCAAATCTGCCAGCATATTATTTTGGGGTGGGAGCACCAAGCAACTTTGATTACTTTGTTTTTTGGGGAGGGACCAGGATACCTGTTCAGCCACTTTGAGAATAGCTCGGTTATGGAGGCGAAGTTGAAATTCAGATTGCATAGAAGATCAAACCAAATTTGCAGAGAAAATTTGCATTCCAACATCAAATAGATCACACTTTCTGTATTTTCTTTGCATAAGAGACACCTTGATGGTCCGTGAAAGCCTCTTTTCTGAAGATTGTCATGGGTCAAGATTTTGTTGTGGCTTAGTAACCAGCAAAAGTGGTCGAATGATGTTTATTTTTTATTACTATTTCATGTTTTATATTATTAATTAAATTTTCTTTAAAAAGAAAAAGACCGACACAAAAAGAATCCATTATTGACCGAAAAACCCCTAAAGAGTTCCATAAATTCAATATAGTGTCCACTTTAATTATTTAAAATTAAAATGATTTTAGTGTCGAAGCTTATTGTTAAACAAAGACTCATTTAAATTAAATAAAAATTCCACTCTAGTATTTTAAAAAGTCCAGTGCTACAGGGTAATTTGGAAAGACATGAGATTGGAAAACATTCCATAAACTACACTCAGATCAAATTTTCATGCTGAAATATCGCATGCATATGTTTGTAAACGAAAGGGTCCCATTTCCTTAGAAAAAAAAAATGAAGTATACACGTCCCCAATTTGAGAGGCGGGCATACGTGGGAACTTCCCTCACTCATTTTAAGATATGAATCACATCCACCCACCCAGATTTAATCTTTTAAGAATTTCAAGTACAATACCAGACTATAGGCCGTGTGCACACCAAAAGAAATAGACAATTTTATATTCTTTAATTAATAGAGATCATGTCAGTGACACCAAGCATAAGAAAATCATTTTCGTGTTAAGACTTTTGAACTCCATTTACGCTTTTCCATTACTTTTGATTTGTGTGGGTTTTTGATGGTGAGCTTTATTTTCTGGGTTATGGGTTATATGTTATTAAATGAAGTGAGATATTTTTAAATTTAAATTTAAGAATAAATAATATATGTTCAACTACATTTAATAACCCATAACACCGTCTATTTTTAAATTTAAATTTAAGAATGAATAATATTTGTTCAACTACATTTAATAACATATAACCTAAAAAAATAGATTTTATCGTTCCTAACTAATTTAATAACATATAACCTAAAAAAATAGATTTTATCGTTCCTAACTAATTCGTTTATCTGTTCTTATCTAAAAATATCAAGTCAATGACACGAACCATAGTTGTGGCTCTTAATTTTCGAAGTTCTATTACGAAAATGTGCAGTCCTTATTTGTTCACTACTTTTTTTCCACCGATTTGCTTCTCGATGCCTGCTTTTCAAATGCGGAATCCCACGTTCTCTAGGACAAAGTCTCATTGTGTCGGCAGTACTATATTCTAACATTATCCTTGAAATAAAATAAATTCAATGTTTAAGCATTCAATCACATCGAATGATAAAGTCTCAGTTGGGAATATTTTGCCTGCCAAATCATCTCCAAACCATCTCCACTCTACCATTCACTTTGAATAGAAGAGTGCATCGAACAAGGCTTTCCATAACACCAAAAACGCAAAGTATGAACATGTTGACGTATCGAAAAAAAAAAGATGGCTTCCGTAGGGGCTTAATTACATACCACAATAAGACCATTTTTAATTTTTTTTTATTACTTATGCTGTTTTATTTTGCCTTTTATTCTTTTTATTGAGACGTTTTCATTAAGATTTGTATTCAAACAAATCGAGATATAGGTGGTGATATTTCAACTTTATGTTTCTTATGTGTTCAGATTAGAGGTTATCCAAAGTGTTTTTTTAATTTGGGTAATTAATCAAATCTTCGAAATTAGGCATTTTTTTTTTAATGTATTGATATTGATTGACATGGGAGGTTATCCAAAGTGTTTTTAATCTATGGTAATTAGTCAAATCTTCAAAATTAGGTATGAAAATCTGGAATCATTATTTATGTTTCGAGTATGGTTTTACTGCAACTTTAAAAGTTGAGATTGATGGCTCAAAGCTCAGTGATAGTTTTTTTAAAGATCTAGATAAAAATACAATTTTTTTATACATTGAATTTGAATAATAAGATTTTTTTATATACATTGAAGTTTTAAATTTATTAATTTTTGTAAAGTATATTAAACTTTCCAATCAACATATAATTTGTTTGAAGTAAATTTTTTGCTTTAAATATTCTCAAGAGACATAGTTTTAGTCACAATGAAAATTGAAGGGCACTAAGCAATCGATTGAGGGACCTATGTTAGGTTTACATTAAAAAACCCTTTATTAAACAAATGACTTAGTAGGATAGGCGTGAGAGGGAGGGGTTCGATCTAGGATTATATAGAGGTGAAGATCGAAGGGTTTCATCCAGGATTACATGGAGGGCGAGAACAAAGGGTTTGATCTATCTAGGATTGTATAATGGCACAATGGGGAATGGGGGAGCCAAGGGGGGTGTGCAACGAAGGAAGTTATTATTGGTTCACTATTCATCTACTTGGGGAAGGTGGTTGGGGGAGTTAACTAGTATTTTTAAGGGCTTGTTGGGTGAGAGGGATAATGGATTAGAGAGGAATATCCAAAATTTGCCTTAGGTAGATAAATGTAGGGTTATTGACATTTTTAAAGGATGACGGGGCAAAGCGATTAGCACCACTATACAATTCCATGATAATTGATGTGCCTATTAGGGCATTAATCTTCATAGAGAGATCCATTTAGAGAGGGTTTACGTTGGATGTGACCATAAGGTGGGATATGTTGCAAGGAAGGATTTCAATGAGCCAGGATTGCAATACTAAAGTTGAATAAGGTAAATGGTGAGAGGGAACAACCAATGAAGGGGTCAAACCAGTGATGGTAGTGACATTACTATAATTAGTGAAAAGCCCTATTTTCTTGGTAAAGAGATCCATATAACAACATCATAAAACTATGTAAAGTCACTTAGTTGCATGTCATTATAGAGAATTCATTATTGAACCACATGAAGTAAATAAATTATCTTTCCTTTTTCTTTGTTGGTTCAGTATAATCCAATGATTTAATATATAAAGTGATGGCCTTCCCCTTAATAGGCCTCTCCAAATATTAGTGTCTCCACATGGAAAATAAACTACTAATAACATTCTTAAATGATTTTTCAATATAACCACAATTAAATTCCAATTAGATTATTAAGAGGGACATATGTCTGCAAACTCAACAATTGTTCATACTTAATTTACTTATTTAAGAACACTTGTATATATTTTATTTAAGGATGGGGATGGAGCTTGAAAATCCTCTTTTCTAAACCATCATCTTATCCTATTTGTTTTTCCTATATTTGTGTTTATTAGAATGGTGTACTTGGAGTGAGTCACAAAAACATTACCATTGAACTCGATGTCACGAATTCTCTAATTAAAAGGACAAGGTGGGCCCCTGTAGAACAAATATTTACTTGTTCATTACCTTATACATAGTGAAATTATCCCTAAAATGTCATGTGCATGTTATATCCCAACATATCATTTAGAATGACTAGTTTTGTATTTTTCTAGTGCATCTTTATTATGTATATAGGAGATTGGGGATATGTTAGTGACAATACTAATAATGTTAATAATAGAATTGAAATTTTTTTCTCTTATTTTATTGATTGACTAGAATGTGAAATGCACCTAGGGAATTGATATAATTCTCCTTAGGCACATTTACACTAGGGAGGTTGGATGTGAGAATATCCCACAAACATTATTCACGTGACTATACACCTCGTTTTCCTATTTAATAGTTCTTTTGGATATTAAATAGTCATAAGAAAGTGATTGTATCTCACCACATTCTATTTCAATAAAGACACAACCAAAGACCTTGCAATAGTTTGGATGGTTCACAAGTTAAAAAATATTCCTTTTTAAGTTTTATGGCCTCAACGAGTTTACAGTAATAGTTGTTTAAATGAAAGATGGGAAAGGAATATGAGGAAGTCAACATTAGCTTTTTATTAGTGATTCTTTCATAAATGAAGAGGTGTCCCTACCATGAGTGGGTGGATGCAATGTGATGATTGGATGGATCAATAACACCATGAATGTGCCAATGATTTCTATGCATATGAGTATGATATTCTATTGGAAAACAAAAAATATATCATATAGAAAATGAGTAACCAATATTTGAAATATAAGTACTTTCACCACATTAGTAAATCACAAATTAATATTACATGCATTAGTTTAGCATTACACAAGTCCCATTGTTTGAGGTGTATAATTAACCTCTTTTGAAGTTTTCATAAAGTAACAAGGAAATATTATTTAGTTTATTTTTTCAATTTTCAATGCTAAAGAGTTTGAGTATGAATATGCCATTTCTTTTTTTAGCGTCTCTACACTTAAGCATATAAGATATAGATTCACTTGGGTTTATTTTGCATGACATTTTACTAAGTTTTATAACATTGAAAATAATAAATTTCACTCAAAATTTTAATGGCATGAGGTTGTGATATGGATCTCCTCACTAAGAATATAGGGTATTCACTAATTATATTATTGAAATTATCATCATTGGTTTGATCCATTCATAGGTTGTGCCTTCTCACCATTTTCCTTAGTCACCTTTGGTGTTGTAATCATGGCCCATTGGACTCTTTTCTTACAACATATCTTCCATTATGATCATATCCAATGTAGACCCTCTCAAAATGACCCTTACTATGAAGATTAATGCCCTAATAGGCATTTTAATCATCGTGATGGTGTACAGTCGTGCTAACCGCTAAACCAAAATCATCCTGTAGAAGTGGAAAACATCCTACCTTTATTTACCTAAATCTCATTTTGTATATTCCTCTCTAATCCATTATACGTCTCACCCAACAAACCTTCAATAAAATGAGTCGACCCCCAACTTGATGAATAGTGAATAAATGATAACTTCCTTCCTTACACATCCTCCTTGGCTCCCCATTCATGTATGTGCCCTTGTATAACCGTAGATCAAACCCTTCCCTCTCCACCTCCATACAATCCTAAAACAAAGCCCTTCACTCTCCACCATAGTCCTACTTGGTCATTCATTTAATGAAATATTGTTGAATGTAAATTTAGCATAGATCCCTAAACCAATTTGTTATTTCTCTTCGATTTTCATTGTGAATAAAACTATATCTCTTAAGATTATAGTAGAACAAATAGTTTATTTTAAAAAAGTGTTTTTGATTAAAGTAAATAAAATTTTAAAAACTGATTTATATTAAAGAAATTATTTTTCAATTATCTATATGCAAAATTCTACTTATAACAATTTATTTTTATTCATAATCTTAAGTGAGGATGTAATTTTTTTTATATTACGTTGGAAAAACCATTAGTAAGCTTGGGATCATTTAACTTAAACTATTAATGTTGCAATAAAACCACTCACTCTATATAGCTATAGTTTAGATAACGACACTAGACTTTGTTCCTAATTTTGAAGATTTTATTCATTGCGAGAGATAGAAAACACTTTCGATAAACTCCACTCTCAAAACATAGAAATCCAAATAGATGACTTAGTTTGGATATAATAAAGATAAAAGACAATATAAAGTAGAATAAATTAGTATAAAGAAGTAATAAAAAGATTAAACGAAAGGCATATTATTGTGATATTTTATTCCGGCTTTATGGAAAGTTGAATCCATCGTTATTTTTTCGATATATCATGTTCATAATATGTCTTTTTTAGTGTTTCGGACGCTTTTTTTGGTGTTATGATATGTGTTGGGTGGAGATGATTTGGCACGCAAGATATTGTGTCATAGAAGATGGAGGTGCGTTGGATTTATCTTTATTTTTGGTAAAGCGGCATAATGGAACTGTATCCTTTCATGTTATTGAATACTTTGTTCATTGAATTATCTAATTTCACAGTAAATGTGAGAACAGAGACAATTTGGCACAGAGGATATTTTTGAATATGGTATCATTCAGAAATGAAGAATGTGATGTTTTTTCTTTTTTCATTCATTTTTCAGTAGGAAAATTTGTTATTATTTATATTAATAATTAAAAGTAGTATAAAACATTATGGAACTTCCTGTTCTCTTTGGCTTATATTTTTTAGAAAAATATATCCAAGCATTTCTATCCAAAAAAAACAAAATTGTAGAGAATTACATCAAGTATCTTGTAAGCTTATTCTACTCAAAATGCTTTGATCCAATCCATACTAGTGATACTTATTACAAAATATTCAATTTTTTAAACCAAGAAATATGTTGTTACTTTCACTTTCTCAAAATCCTCTTTTCCAATATGCCTTTGTCACCTTTTGCAGTCAAAGAGTCAACTCCCTTCATATTAATGATATATGGTCCAACTCTAGCATGCAAACCTCTACAGCAGCTCGATCCACAGGTAGGCTCATGTATGGAAACCCTCACCTCCTCTCTATGCATAAAATTACTAAATGTGTTTTGAGCGAGAAAATGTGTTTTAATAGGGTTGAGGTGGTCAGTAAACTTGGCCACCATCGGATAGTAAACTGAAGTTGATATTTAGTCATTCATGCAACATGGAGGTGTCAAATCAAAGTGATTTGATGTTATGAAGGCAGAGTGATAATTACGAGGGAAGGAGAAATGATTTCAAAAGGTGGGGACAATGGTCCAAAAGAGGAAACCCGTGTAGATGCCATGTCATCGTAACACTCCAAGATTTCAACTCAAAAATGGAATATTATGTACTAGGGATCGACTTATCTTTCACATTCACTCATTTCAAAAACAGTTAGAGAGAGGACAAGTTCTTGTATGCCACCGAGGAGTTTTGAACCTTGTTCTGCAACTGCTACATGAAGGAGCTACAAGAAGGTCTGCAATTGCTACAGGAGGGCCGAGACTCTGCTATAGGAGGAATTAAAGGGTGAGAAGGGGCCACAGTGGTTCGAAATGGTCTTAAACCTATCATATACATCTAGATCTGCTTGAAAATAAGTGAGTAACATTCACCACCCTTGTTCTTACACCCAATTGCATGAAAATTCTTGCTCGTGACAGTATAATTATGGAGTAGAAGGTCTCTTTGAGGATTTTAGTGGTTAGAAACAAGAATATAATTTGTTGACAGGAATGCTAGCATCATTTTCACTCATTTCTACTTGGGAATTGAGAATTTTCTCACCCCTGAAGTTATTAAAAAAAAAAGGGAAACCTTTCCCTCAACTAAAAAAATCAAGGAGGTATAACAATAGAAGAGATGGGGGGAGGATTTAACAGGAGAGAACCCTCAAACACCAAATGGATTCACCTGCACACTCTTGTAGTAAATACCTTCTAAATACACAAATGATTAGGTTTCTTTGAGTTGTTAAAGGGGTACGATAATGACCTTGATCGTGAATTTTCCATGGCATTGCATTCCCAAGGAGAGGATAGTGCCAACACTATTGTAAGAGGGTTAGTTGTCTCTCTTAGCCCTGAAACCATTAACAAAGTAATCACCCTACCTCTAGGGATTAGATGGACAAAGGAAGACAAGGCAATGAGTGTCACAACTATAAATAATTTCTTTATTTTGAAAGAGAAGCTTGTTGAGGATAAGAATGGAGTCAAAAGGGAAATCCTACCTTATCCTTGGGATGAGGTGTCTTACCATATCCTCAAGTATATCTCCTATGAAGGAAGAATGAGTGTGGCTTATGCTTACCATTTTATATTACTCCATGAGTTCATATTCAAGGCACAATTTCCTCTCCCTCAAAGACTTCGTATGCCCCAATTTCTCCTACAATAAATCATAGAGATGATTCAAAAGGTGAGGGATGGAAAACACCAACATTTAGCACACCATGGCCTCATAAAATTTATAGTGAAGGATTGTTTAAGAAACTTGAGATTCCCTGTCCTATGGACTAAATTTGTGGACATAGATAGGGAGACTTTCATAGGAACATAATCCATCACCCCCGGGGAGACATCAACCTCTAGTATTGGAGGTAGAGAGGGAAAATAGAGGAGGAGGATACAAGAAAGACAGAAGAAGAAGAGAGAAAAATAGAGGAAAAATAGACAGTGGGAAGAGAGAAAGGAGAAGCAAAAAGTGAAGAAGAAGAAGGGAAGAAACAAGTGGAAGAAGGAATAATCCATAAGAAAACTTCTAAACCCCAAGAAGCAGAGGAAAAACAACCTCAAACAAGTCTATCAACAGGGGTTAGTGAAAAAGAAGTAGTTGCAACATTATCTACATTGGGAACACTTTTCAAGCCTAAAAGGAAGCAACCAAAACAAGGTCCCGAATATTTCAAGAAAAGAAAAATCACTGGAATTAAACAAGTGAAACAAAAAACTCCCACAAGGGTCCCAATCATCACTAAAGAATTACCAAGTAAGAAAGAAGACGTAGGACCCAGTAAAGGAAAAATTGAGAGACCACCTCTCCTAAACCCAATACAAAGGCACTTGTAATATCTATGAGTAGGCCCACCACCAGGTCATCTACCTTCAAGAAGCCAAAGACACAAGTCACCCTTGAATAAGTAGAAAAAGGGAAGCTATAGGAGGGGCAAGGTTTGTTATAGGAGGGACATAATGTACTGCAGGAGGGACATAGTGTGATACATGAGGGAAAAAGGGAGCTACAAGAGAAGAAAAAGGAACCATAGGAAGTAGTAGCCTTTCAAAAAACATATGAAAAGGACATCCCAGAGCTCCAAGAGCCTGGTCTACAGCCTAATCTGGGATCATACTATAAATTCATTGAAGGAGGAAGCATCATCCATGAAACTTTTGTCACTCCACTCCTCCATGAGCTAGAAATAGAGAGAGGAATGACCCATAAGTGGATGCAAATTTCCAAATCTAATAATGTGGAAGATGTGGGACTTAGGAAGAAAAATTCATTGAGATGGGGAAAAAATGGCTAATTTGAGACTTAGGGAGTCTGTGATGGAAGAGCAACTATAAGTAGAGAACATAAGGCTAAAAGAGAGGTTGTGGGAGAAATAAACCTAACTTGCCACCATGGAAAGTCTCTCTATGGAATCCATGCAATGCAGGGTGACTTCAAAATCTTATACTCTCTTTCTCAAAGAATAGTGGTTACAATATTAAATCAAGACACTAGCACAAAATGGTTATTTTCCCTTCCTTGAATACATGAAGTTAATTGAGTTTTGCAAGAAATATAGTATGGAGGACAGGGCAAAGGCAACAGAATTCTACATGCACAACTTCATTTTGATTGATCTAGATTTCTGGGACCCCAATTATAGATTGGAAGACATGTAGCTCATGGATTTAGCATCTTTGTTGTTTCATGAAGACAAAAGGGTAGAGGAGGAGAAAAAGGCAATGCCATAAGAGGAGAAGGAAACTTTGTACATCAAGGCAGAGCTGGTGATCCCTAAGGTTGTCATTAACAATCATAACTTTATCTATTTTGATGCAAATTTGGCATTGGGAATCTTACCAGAAATGTAAGGTGAAAAACAAGGCCAAGGGGCGTTGTCACATCCAATGAACGGAAAAACAACAACATATTGATACTAAAATTCGTACAAATGAGAAACCATGGCCATTTTTGCCTCCATAACAACTGCAACTGGCATTAGTGCCCCCACGGGCACTATTGCGTAACATTTTTATATATGTTTTTTGGTTGCCTTACACATTTCTGCCACTGCCTTTGTATTAGTTTTTCCTAGAAATCAACCTCCCATAACTATGGGAAAAACAATTGGCCCCAAGTAGAACAATTCTCACACAACCTACAAACCTGAAATGACTCAGAAGATCATCCTAAGTCAGCAACACCTAAGAAAATAAACTTAAATTCATTCAGATTCCGACATTTAAGAAATTTTCCACCATTGAATGATAACTTTAAAAGTTCATATGTGTTCAGATTATAGCATTTACTAAAACTTTCACAGTTGAATCATTACAAAAAACACACGAAAGAATCTGAAGAACAATCATCGCATCATTTTTCCACTAAAAGTCGATCAAACTCTTCTGAAAGTGCTAGTACCTGGTCGCTAAGGAAATGAGCACCAATGTTTTAGCACAATGGGGATTTCCTGGAAAATCCATGAATCTTCGACCACTGCATCAAGGTCACAGTTTTTTTATGTCATAAAGTGCCCATTGTGGTTTCCACCAAAGGATACTTTTTCTCTATCACTACTGCCTCTGCATGCTCATAGCGGACTTTCGTTTACTAACCAGTTACTGATAGTGAAACCCACTAGTCATAAACAACAATTGATCCCAGGCCTTCCAATATAACATCTTTATCTTGTGTCTCTACAAAACTTCCATTTTCAATGGAAATATATTTAGGAACATAAATAGAATTGTCTTGATGGGAAGTTGTTTCCTTTGATGGTTTTTGCACTTCCACCACTGTCTCAGGTGCAGACTCTAGTACCTTTGAATACCATACAGGGTCTTCCTCTTCCAATAATTTAAAAAACAATTTCATAACTTCCCGAGAAGGCATATTTCCAAGGCTATTCCAGTTTTTCCATTTGGTATGCTCAAATGGGTTCCAGATTTGAGGTTTAGAAACATTACATGGGCCCACAGTGGCTTGTTGGTAAATTCCATATAGAAGCAATGTGTTCTTGTTTTTAAAGCAGGAAATTGTAGCTTTCAAAGATTTTTGAGATGATCTGAGGCCTGCGTAGTAGTTGTAGCGTAAAAACTATCGGGATATGCCATTGCAGATCTGAACCTTGCAATTGGTTCTAAAAAAAACAAATCTTTAAAAACGTCGTGATTTCAATCCAAACCCTAAGTAAAATGGATTCTTTTGTTAAACACTTCACATCGTCTGCATTGTTTACTTAACAAGGTCACGGTTGCGGAAGCTCAGAAATGAGACTAATGCATGTATGGAAGTCGTGACTTGACATCACTTGACAAGAAGCTTATGGGAACAATGATATCCATGATTCCACATGTCAATTTTTTAATCGACCAAAGGGCGAAACGAAGAGTTTGGATTGGTTGGGCCGAACAGTGTTTTCCCAGCCGAATCCAACAAAGAAAACATCTTCGGTGTAATTAATAATACAGAGAATAGATAAAAACTGACCTTGAAGAGAGACCAAATATGTGAAAAAAGAAATTTATAATTGTAAGGGCAACAATTATGAACCATTTAATATCATTGCGCACATGAGAGACATAAATTAAATGTAGAGACTGTAATCGAAGAAACACCTTTACGCCATAATTCAATAGAATTTTTACGCACATATTTTAACGAGTATAACTTAAAGAAAACGGTAAAACATAAACTTATTACATTTCTCACTATAAATTTCAAAAGGAGATAATTGTGCCAGTGTCTATTGGAATATACTAGAGACGAGAGCTCCACCATAAATTAAACAGTGTATTTATACAAAGATAATTTGTCTATTCATTTTATATTACAACATGAAAACATGGCAGAATTCCCTTAAGAAAGGAAGCAAAGATTTAAACACTCGCTAGAGGAAAATCTAACCAAAAAATAATCACACATCTAATCTTCGAGTCACCACACTGATTCAAGCCCTCAAGTGGGCAAAAGCCATAGAAAAATTTAACAAACCCCAGAGCCGGATGCCACAACATGTCACAAGCCGAGATGGTTGGACCCTTATTAAAAATCGTTGTAGATGACTGGAATTTAGATATAGGAAGGTGTAATAAGAAACTTGACTTACCCGGGAGCTTGTTAGGAAAGTATCTGTGGGGGTCGACGTAGCTGGCATCCATTCTCAACAAGTCGAAAACTTCTGAATGCATTGGAGACCTAGTACGGGACAACAAACATCAATTAGTCGATGAAATTGAGTATAAAATTAGTTCCAGGAAAACCAGAAACCAGAAAGTAAGCTTTAAAAGACATGTAGATTCATATATGTGCCAAGGTTGGTGGTAACCATCCTATGGTTGTGCTCCTATCGTAGGAAAACCTCCAAAAGATGCTATGCCAAACATTTAGGTAGTGAAAGGTGTCTCAAACCCTCTGAAAGGGAAAATTAATGAATTAAAAGCTATGCAATCCAACTACCATGAAAAATATAGTAATCTTGTGGGAAATTAATGAATTAAAAGCTATGCAATCCAACTACCATGACGAATACTGCAACCTTAACAAGAGAAAGAGACCTAGTTACCTGCGAGCTGAGAACCGGCATTAGAAACTGTCACAGAAAGGCTGAGAAGTTACAACGTTACAGAGCCAATTTGAGTGGTACGACGACAGAATGAGGGTGGGCAGAGGGTGAGGGGGTAGGGGACAAATACCCTAAACGCCTCCGCAAATATTCTTGACCGTCTGATCGTGCCGAAGTGAATCAACTATGGATAGAAATGCACTAGGCATTGGTTGTCATTGACAGTTTTCGAGGCAATAACAAACAACCTCGCCAGACGGTGGAGAAATCAAGGACAACTAAGACAATTTAAACTCACTCAGTATTATGTTTACACATGTCAACATATAATTGGGTAGAAGGGCGATAAGGAAGCTTTGTGATTGGGTGGAGTGAACAGTGTTTGCCCACCCAATCTCATAAATAAAACGTCTTCGGCGTAATTATTATGTCCACAACTCTATTATTTTTCATTATTATGTTAGGTCATTATTATATAGGTGAATAGGTATGACAATTTTGGAATAAAATTTTCATAATTTTATTTTAATTATTAATAATTATATTTAGAATAAAATTATTAATAATTATATTCAGAATATTTAGGATAAACTCATAAATGTGTATATATTTAATTTATAAATGAATTATAAATATAGATCAATAAGAGAAATTGGCAATTGGATCAATTTTCATACTAGTCTAAAATCTGGTCATTTTATTATAGGGCCCACAACTTGTCTTTATCTTTGTAGATTGGGTTATTTTTTGGGGTTTGAACCTTGGACCTCTTTGTTTACACAATGCTTCAAATGGAAATGGTATCTAATTGAATTGCCCCCTAGGGATAGTTAAAAAAAATTTAAAATAAAGTTATAATTTAATTAATTCTTATAATTTTTGAATTAGAGTGACAAACATGTTTATTTTAGAATAAAACTTCCAAAATTATAATTAGATTGATATATATCTCTAAAGAATTTATACTATTTTTTCTCTTTTAACTAAATTGATTAATTAAAAAAAATGTCATAAGAGCAAGTGTTTATGAATTTTTAGGATATGGTATTGATAATCCATAGTAATAGCCCATAGTTTTGTAATAAAGTATATTCACATATAAGAAATCTCCATGATAAATAGGAGTGAATGTGCATAATTAATAATCTTGTTTATGTTTGGTAAAACGTATTTATGTTTAATTTATATATTAATTTGGTTATACTATTTATTATTAATAATAATAAAGTTATAATTTAGCTAGTTTTTATAATATTTTTAATTTTAGGAAAGTGAGATGTGTTATGAAATGAAATAAATGTTATGATACCTATTATTAGTTTATGGTTTGTAATATTTACTAATTATTTAATCTATATAGATATGTTATTATTAATATAATTAAATAAATTTAAAAAATAATAATCTATGAATATAAATAAGTATCAATATATTTTACATCATTAAAAATTAAAAATATATAAATAAATAAATAAATAATAATAATAATAATAATTCAATTATTATAGATAACATTTTTGTATTTAAATTTATAAAAACCAGGAGAAACTTAAAATTTCACTTCTAATTATTACTAAAATATTATCTCACATATTTGTCTTAACTAATATTAAAAATGTTAAATAAATATTGTTGTGTAAGTTAAATTTATAACATCCACCCAGAAATATTAATAGCTGAATAAAAAATTGGAGTTGTCACGCACAGAATATAAAATTGATTCAATCCAAAAGGAGATGACAATGTAATAAAAGATGGCAAAGTCAAGGCACGATGGAGGAATATCGCATAGGAAGGGGATGAAAAGAATGGAATAGTATGGGGGTTTGGAGGCTTGACTGCACCCGTCCACCCTCAACAAAATCTAATATCGATAAAATGTCTGCTTCACGGCTGTTCATTTCTGAAATTTGCAGAACATTCGGGAAGATAATTTGTAAGTGACATCGGAGATTTTTCTTAAGTTTCATTAAATCTGACAGCTGAGGGGTCGGGGTCGGTCTGTGGTTATGGCGGGCTTCTACTGTATGACTTATTTACAATCTCGCCCGTTTGGCTTATCCAATGGTGTAACCCTCTTATCTATTTTATTCATAAATTTTATTTAAAAATATATCACACTCTAATAAACCATTATTAAGCGAAAGATTGCTCGAAAGTTCCCTTAAATTCAATATAGAGTCAACTGGAATATGGTATTTTTATTATCGAAATGGTTATTGAGCGAAAGACTGTTCGAGAGTTTCATGTATTTAAAAATCCATTGTATGAAGGGAATCAAATGAGATTTACATGAAAAGGAATTGAAGAACATTTAACCATGTCTCTTTAAAAATTGTAGAAAGAGAACTGATAAAAATACAAATCAAATCAAACTAGGACGGAGGTGATACATATGCATTCATCAACTGTAAACGAGCGGGTCCCATGTCCTTCGAGGACTCAGTTTTAGGGAGTGCGAGGTTAGCAAGATAAGAAACACATTGACCCTCTTTAATTCTATCCTATACATTTTAAATATGCCATGTGTGCTTGCTGATGCCTGATCCAGACCACCTATGGCCTGAGACAATATTCTATGGATTATGTCTTTGTTAGTGACCTGTGTAGGGTATACGCCAAAGGAAGGGGAGTTGACTTTAAGTTTGTTTCTCAATTTATTATAAATAAAAAAAACTATCTTTAAAAAAACAATATAGAATACACCGTTTCTATAAAAGCAATATAGAACACAGTAATAATTATCTCGTGAGAAACAATTTTATTTTTCACTAAAAATAATATGCAAAAATGTGCTTAAAAATAAACAAATTATTTTAAAACAATTTTAATTTTCACTCAAAATAAAATGGAAAAATGTGTTTAAAAATAAACAAATTATTTTAAATGTTCTTTTAAAGTAGTTTCATTATTCAAAATCTCTAAATAGTAGTTTTAATTAATTACCTCAAATTTATACTTTTTATAGAAAAAAATAACAAATTTCAAAGATAATAACAATTTTTTTTTTAAATCTCAATAATAAAACAATTTCCAAAACTTAACAATTATGAAAAGCAACGTTCAAAATGATATGGTAACACACTTATATTTGTTAAAAATACATTCATGTCATTAGTTTGGTAGGCAAGTACTTTTAATTTATTCTCTTGTTACCATATCTTCACAGAACCCAATTGGATCGCTCATATGCTCTTTAAGGTGGGTATTAGAGAAGCCGTATGGGAACTGTCTGATAGGCTCTCTAAGGTGGGTATTAGGAAGCCTTATGGGAACTGGCTGATTGCTGAAAATAAAGAAGCAGACCATTATGAATTTTAATATTTTTATTGAATAAGGACAAGATCCTCAACAACATTAGGAATTTAAAAAAAAAAAATTGTATTTTTGGCATATACCTTTTGTACACGTTACAGAAAGCTCTGATGTTGATTAACATAGTAGCAAGATATTTAAAAATGTTTTTATATGAGAAATTTCACAAAATATAATACAATTTTATGTAAAGACAGCCAAAAGAAAATGTATGTGAAAAATGCAATTTTACTTCATATTATATATACATTAAAGAATCGAACATATTATTATTATAAGGTGAAGCAACAACCTTGACTATGGACGGCCAACTACGCTGGGATGTCTGTAAATTTATCAGTGAGTGCATTCTTTGGTTGCCTTGCGGCCATCACATAAACCACTAAAAAATATTTATCTATAAAAATATTAAGACAAGATTTGGTGGCTTTCGTTTCGGTGCACATTTAACCCACCGCCCATGTCAGCGACGCCTTCGAGTGGGACTTGGAAACTGAAACGTTATTCTAATGGACAAATGTTTGTTTTGGACCTCTTCAGCTTTATTGACCTTATATGATATTCCATAAATATTCGCCTTTAATAGAACCGTTAATCCATAAATTAATGAATCGGGGCAGAGCTGACATCGGTTTACTTGGAATAAAATAGTTGAAATGGGGATGAGAAAGAAAACTTGTAATTTGACGTTTAACAAAGCTAAATTCAGATTTTACGGTAAAGCAGTCTCCAGATATTTTGAGGTTTTGTTGTATTTGATTAATATCAAAGCTCCAAAATGTCAAATACCAAGTTTAAAGCAATGCTAAACGATTTGCGTTGCAGAATTTGTCAAACAGTTCAAGGAATCAAAATTTGTGAGGGTTAACATGTTGTAGTACCTCTCATGTGGATGGAGGAGATTAATTATAAAGAAAGTTTATAATTAATTTTATATAATTTATAATAAAAATAATGATTTAAAATGTTTAGACTTTGTGATTTTTTATTGTAATTTCAAGAAAGATTTATTATTAATAATAGATATGGATCACAAAAGTTTACATTCTCAAAAAATTTTATGATTTTTTAATATTAATAATATAAGATTAAGTAAACTTGTTATATGATTTTTTATATAATTGTACTATTAATATAATTATATAAATTAAATAGTTGGCAATTCATTTTATAAATATAAATAATTATCAACTAAACTAAATGAGTTAGGACCAAAGAAACAACCTCCATGAAGTTTAATCTTAAATCATTTATGTAAAAAAACAACCCTACTCATCCTCAAACAATTGTACCATTAAAATTTGAAATCATACGTCTCACATTAATACTTATTAAATATTAAATATTATATAATAAAATAAGACAAATTTTCCAATTTAAATTTTTAAA
Organism: Pinus albicaulis; assembly: GCA_034641835.2. Classification (NCBI taxonomy): domain Eukaryota; kingdom Viridiplantae; phylum Streptophyta; class Pinopsida; order Pinales; family Pinaceae; genus Pinus; species Pinus albicaulis. The sequence continues at coordinate 253,365,994 of CM076573.1, forward strand.
TACATCTCAAATTTTTTATTTTATCTATTTCCAAAAATATTAATTTCATTTTTCTATTGTAATTTTACTAAAATTATTAATCTTATTCCTCTATTCTAATTATCACTTAAAAACATATTCACTTAAATATTTTTTTTTTAAATAAATTCATCAACTACTAAAAGTTATTGATAATTAAAAATGTTCGAAAATCATATTGCAGACAAACGGACGTTAGACAAATAGAGGTAACAAATGGTAAAATTGATGCAAGCCATATGAATATGACCTACAATAAAAGATGGCAAAGTCAAGAGGACGGAGGAATATGGCATGGGAAAAATGGTATGCTGTAGGTGTTTGGACCATTGGACGGGGGAGCAGGTTTGACTCCAGCCGTCCATCATCACCAACAATTTGAATATTGATAAAACGTCTGCTTCACAGCACTTCATTTCTGAATTTTGGACAACATTCGGGAAGACATATTCCGCTAGATAAGTGAGGTGAGTGCATTTTCGTAAGCTTCATTAATCTGTGAGCAAGCATGAGGAGTCGTGCTGTGATTATGGCGGGCTTCAAGTGTGCGGCTTATTTACAATCTTGCCCGTTTGACTGATCTAAGGGTGTAAGCTTCTCGAAAATCTGAAGGGTGGTGATCTGCTGGATGGTGGTGATCTTGCCCGTAATACTATTCATGGATGGGAAAGAGAAAGCCACTATGATGATGAAGATATTAAACAACACGAGGCCAATTTAGATTTTCTTTGTGATCCAGGAAAAACAAGAGGAAGGATATCTCTGTTCCACCAATTTCTGAATACTTATTGGAAAATTAAATGTGTCTTGGCAAAGGCCATGACAAGTATGCAGCAACCCAGCAGTGGTGATATCCGAGAAATTGTCAAGTATCAGTATCAAACAACAAGAATTGGGAGGATCGAACCTTCAAGTAATGCAGCAATTAGAGATACCGGGATCCACTGCAAAAGACTCCTCTCCAATAGATTCCTCTAATGGGTGATATGTATTTTCAATAGTTTATATGTTTTTTGCGGCAAGTTTTAATAGGTGTTGTTTAAAATGTAGTTTTTATGGAGATAGTAAAGTAGTTAAAGCACTGAGTAAAAGGAAAAAACAATTCCAATATTGGATGGCCTTTAATTCTCTTAGGTGGCCAACAGACCTGGTTTCCTTCAAGGAGGTTGAGGCTATGACATGCATAAGTAATTGTAATACAATTTTCTTTTTGATAAATAGAAAATAGAAAGGCTCTACCAAATTCACACAAAAAAAAAACCACCAAACTTGCAACATTGAAAAATTAAATAAAAATTTCACTAGCAAATTAAATATAAATGTAAATTTCAATTGTTGTAATACTATCCTTCAGGACATGGACAAATTAAACATATATATATATAAATTTCAATTGTTCTAATGTCAATTTAGATTCATTTTTTTCATTGAAAAAAAACATAACATCACTCACAACACATATAGAGATTGATTTCTTTTTATTTTAAAAGATGTTTGTATCTATTCAATTTAACAGATTTGATTCTCTACACATTGGGTAAGTGGAGCTTATATATAGTTTAGAGCTTAAAAATTATCAATTAATTTAGGTGGATTTTTTTTTTTTTTAAATATAATTTGACTAACAAAAATATTATAACACCTTTTTCAATTAACTTATTATACAAAATGCATTTTGAATCTTTTAAGTTATTTGATAATGCTTTATTTAATAAAATCTATATGAATTTGATGTATATATTAATAAATTTTATTTTAAAATATAATACACTTTAATAAATCTTTTTTTTTTTTAAATAAGACTAATTCTATTAAGGGATTATATAGTACAAAATGAGGTTACAGTAAAGAGAAGCTAGAAAATGGAAAAATCAGAAATGATAAACTATCAACCTCGGTCTCGATAAGTAACCAGGAAATAGCAAAAGAACGAAGAAGCATAACAAGGAAACAGAAGGAGATACAGTGATAACTGAAATTTCCTTCAAATGTCAGCTTGAGGCATTTGAGATCACCTCAACCAAGATAAGAAACACATTCACCCTTTTAAGTATATATGCCATTTGTTCCTGGTCTTACCTGACGCGAGACCATCTTTGACCTAAGGCATTACTTTACGGACTATCTTTATGAATCCACGTGTCTTATGAAGACAACAAACAATGGAGGGTAGTACGAAAAAGGAAGTGGAGTTGACTTTGAATAGTTGAAGAATTTGAACCACTAGAGTGTCCATCTCTCAACCATGTAAGAAACATGATAGCATTTAAGAGGAAGGGGGTTTTGGGGTTCAGTTTGAGGGGTGGCCCAGATGTACCAGAGATAGTGACGTACGTAGTGAACACTTAGCACAAAGTGATAGAGATACACAGGAGAATAAAGACGAACTTTATATGAAATAGCTTGTAAAGTAAAAACAGAGGATACTTAGACATTCTAAATATGCCTCTCTTTCTACATGTTCAAATTTTATTTGAACAAGAGAAACTACCCAATTATGTTCTAGAAACAATGATATACATAGAATATTCAACATTGGGAATAGAGGATAAAGATAGGAATTTATATGAAATAGTATGTATTGCAAAATCAAAGGAGATTGAAACCATATAAATATGTCACTCTTTGAGTAGGTTCAAAATTGTATTGAACGAGGAAAACTATCCAAAATTCCAGCTGTTTGGTATTAGTTAAAATTTGTGTAATTAATAAGAATGTTTGAAGTTAGCCCACGTGGTGTAGAATAGTCGGTGATGGGGTGCACTGTTAAGGCACTTCGTTCTGTAAGGTCACCGGTTCGAAACCCGTGGGTGGGATGGGAGGAGAAAAAATGGAAAGATTAGGATTAGTCTAAACAAGAAAAAAAAAAAAAAATAAGAATGTTTGAAGTTGTTCACTTTGGCAGAGCATCACCAATGTTGTATATAGTCTTTGATTCTATGCCAACATCAAGTGGTATCATATCTAAGTTAATCTCTAAGCATGATCATTAGTTTGCAAGAATGTTTCGAGGAAGGACTTGAGAGAGGTAGTTTAACAAGATTATTGGAAGGCGACTTGTGGAAAACTGAATCCATGGTAAGACTTGTGATTACTAGTCAAGTCAAGGGTTACTAGACAAATTGTGTGAATGTTACTGCTAAGAGAATAAGCAACAAAAAGAGGTGCTAGGAATCAAGCTATGTAGAAAATAAGAGGAAAAAAGAATTGGAAAAAGGAAGAATTGGGTATATGCTTAAATAGACTTCAAAACAAAGGAAGAGATTGAAAAGACATGAAATATTGAGGAATGAGATTCCTCTATGTGTTTTATATATTCTATGAAGGACAAAGTGAGTGCAAGGGTGAAGTCTTCATTCTAAGATGGTAGTTTGAAGGAGAAGTCTCTCATTCACTAGATAGGGGAGTTCAAAATGTACTTTTCAGTACGAGAATTTTCAAGGCCCCAATTGGGTTTAATTTTCCATAAAAAATATAAAAGAAAATGTTGCACTTTGGTGGGTTATACTACAAAACAATATGGTAAACAACTGACATGAGAATATTGAAGCTAGAGGAAGATGGTGAGAAAAATTAAGAAGAAATTCCTACCTAGTGCTAGTAGAATCATGAAAGAATCCTAAGAGAATGGTGAAAGCCAAAGGCACACTTTCTTTGACAACGATAAAATGGATCTCTTCTTAATATATTTAACAAGGAATTTAAATCTCTTAACATATAATGATAGCATTGATCACATGTACCACAATTTTTCCACAACCCTCTCCACTACCATCAACAAATTCTCTACCGAGATATCATATAAAAAGAACAATAAAACTTCCAACACTTGTGGTATGATAAGGATTGTCAGCTTGTCAGGAAAGGGATTAAAGATGCCACTAACAAAATTGTTAAGCTTGATAAGATAAGTGTGTAAAAAGCTCTTAGAAAAAAGAAGAAAAAATACTATATAAATAAGAGACTAGAGTGCCTCCTTCACCTCTCTAAAACTAACCCTAGAAAGTTTTGGAGGAATATTATTTTCCATAAAACGAAAGAAGAGAATTTGATTGGGATATATATCTTAAGAATCTTTATGATATAGACCAAGATATATTTTCTTTGGAAGACATGGAGTTTTGGACTAAGAAGCTAGCTGATGGGAAAGCTAGGGATATTGAAGGTTACCAAGATGAAATTTTCAAAATAGCAAGGTCTATCCTCATCCCTCATATACACAAACTCCTCAATTTATAACTCACCATACTCCCTATTTATAATTTACCATACTCCTCAATTTATAACTTACAACCTCAATATTAAGGTAAATACTCCCTAACGTATTCTCTTGATTGAAGCTAATCTCTCTCCCATTGAGAACATGGTTATGCTTAGGTGTATGATGTTCAAGAAGAAGTTGTAGAACATCGAAGATAAGAGGATTCCCAAGATTGCTTCTAACTCTAGTCAAAACCCTCACCCTTGGTTCAAGGGAGGCTCATATAAGTATGCCAAATCCTAGATTGACCATTAGGGCATAAAGGAGGAGATCATCTTGGAGAATAAGGATAATATTAAAAAAGAAAAGGAAACTAGGATGTTATAAGGAGGTGATCAACCCCTCTTCCTAACCAAAATTATCTTTATGTCTTGACGATAACTAAGAAGAAAATGAACATTGCAAAGATTATAACTAATTCTCATGAGCTTAGAAGTGAAACCACTAGTTGATCTATTCCCAGAGCTAAAAATTCAAACAAAAATCTTTTTTTTTAATTATTTAATTTCATATAATATATATATATATATATATATATATATATATATATATATATATAAACATTTCATGTAAAACCTATATAATAATTCAATATTAACTTAAACTGAAATTGTAAATAATTAAATAAATGATTAATAAATAAGAAAACATAAGTGTAATAATTTAAGTTGGAACACAAAAGAAAGAGAAAAAGAAAATGGAAATCATGTGCACATTGAGAGCTCCACCGAAAAAGAGGTTAAATAACTAATTACATAACTACATATGATATGTGTTAGGAGATCGAATGCTCAAGTTCTTCACACTTTAGACTTCTTGTATTGAACCTTTTTTTTGTTCCCATTTCATGATTTATTTGGTTAATATATATAATCAAAGCGTTGTAAACAGTCAGCGATATCAATTCAGGTTTAATAAATAAATGAGCGAAGAGTGGACAAATCACGCTAAAAGAAGTATGCTTATGTGTTTTCTGTATCTGAAAGAATGAAACCTGGCAAACTGGCAATTCAAAGGTAAAATGCTCTTGGTCAACCAAAACCTGCACACTCGCAAAAAATAAGAAACCTTGACTAGAGACATTACGGCCAGCGGAGCATAAATGAATTCATCGATCTTGAAGTCCCATAATAAGTTAGTCTCTGGTCATTACATCGACCATCACTAATGTATTAAAAGGTAACGCAAGATGTGGCGCAATTCTATTTCAAAGGTAAGACAAAGATTTGGCATCTTTCGGCTGTTTTTCCTTCGTTTAACATTAAAAGAGGTCGAGGCCATTGCAATGTACCGAAAGAACATTTTTGTAATAACCAGATGTTTGTTTTCGATCTTTTCAAATCTGTCGATCATATTCATCTTTGATAAGACAGTTTATTCATAGCTTAAAGCATAAGACCAGAGCTATCAGCGGATCGATGGCAATAAAATAACTGAATTGGGGATTAGTAAGAAGTGGTAGCAAATTTTTGACAGAGCTAAATTGAAATGTTGGGCATAACATTTTGCGGACGGATATCATTTTTAAATTCGTTTCTTCCGGTGAAATCGAGGAGAACGAATTTGGGATAAAACTATACCATAGTTTAGATAATCTCAAGGGTGTTGAAATTTTGTTCACCATGTCAGATACACAATTTGTAAGAATGTCAAAAACTGTGCTGCACAATTTGCACAAAAAATAAGAAAGAAATTTTAATTGCTAAATATATGGTGCTTGTATCCTACATGTATGTCTAGTCCGCACGAGATTGAAGCACGGACTGTACAGAATTAAAGAAAGCTTGCATTCATTACAGGCCACCGGCAGTTTATAGTTTTCAAGCAACAGAAAAAAATTCCCCACCAAATAGCATGATTTGGGCGACGAAATCTCTTTCCAGATGATCCTCAAGGTGCGTTGCATCCCAGGCATGATGGTAGAATTCAAACTGTTGATAGTTTTCGATGTCGTCTTCGAAGTGCCAGTTTTCACCAAGGGATTTCAAATTCGGATTCCCTGGCAAACCCTCGGGTGTTTCCTGTGAAGATCGACAGAACTCTTCCGTTATGTCCAGAACGGGGCTTGGAGGAATGCCAAGATCGTCGTCTGAAGCCTGCAGAATATAACATAGATCAACGCCCGAGTCCGTATCTCGGGTTAGGCCTTCGTGGTTGCCAGAGATATCAGTGCCCGCAGAATCATACCCCGAGTTAAGGGAATTAGGATAAGAAGTGGAACATGTGGCAATTTCTTCCTCCAGGCTTCTCATGACTCTGTTTACAACCTCCTCACTGGGACAGAATTCATCTTCTTCGTTGTCTTCTGCTAAAGTTTGATTTAATTGCAGTAGTTGAAGAAACTGGTCTGTTTCTTCTCCCTCTAAGCGTTTCCGCTCCTGGACGTCCATGGACTCCGGCAGAGCCTCGAGCTCACGGTTGCGTTTCCTGAGCAGCGCCTGAGTCATGATCGAGAGAAGGCCCAGAGATCCGAACACAGAACACAACGGTGTTGCAAGGAGGAGAGGATGATGATAGTTTGTGTGCAGCGAAAAGCAGGATTTTCCTGATACGTGAGTAACGGATGGCAGGATAGGCTACATATAGTTTTTTGGACTTTATATTTATATTTATTTATTCGTTCAAACTGTGTAATAGTATGACTTTCTTCCGTGCCAAATCATCTCCACTCGCCTACTTACTTTGAATAGCCAAAGTGCCGTCAGTTCGCTGGACAAAAAGAAAAATAAATTCTGACACACCTCCATCCTTTATGACGTAATATATTGCGTGCCAAATCATCTCCACTCGCCCACTTACTTTGAATGAAGAGTGCAACGAGCAACGAACAAAGCGTTCAATAACACCGAAAGCATAAATTATGAACATGTTGATGTGTCTAAAAGAAAAAGGCGGATTCAACTTTCCTTAAACTCAATTACATGAATTTTCCTTTTCTTTATAGTATAATATTTTTCTTTTTTATTTAGAATTTTTTATTAAAAGTTATAAAAAATTAATAAATTTTTTTAGATATGGTTATATTTGATCTTTGTGTTTCTATGTATCAAAAGTGGAGTTAACCTAAAGTGGTTTCTATTCCTCGTAATCAATCAAATCTTCAAAGTTAGGAGCAGAGGTCTCACGAAGTTGCACATAGTGGTTTTAATGCAACGTCAAAAGTTGTGATTGATGGCTTAATGGTTAGTAATGTTTTTCTCAAAATTATAAATGAAAATAAATTAAGTATATCCTCCAGTAAATTGTATTAAATATGCATCCTCCAGTTAATTGAATTCAATGAAAAGAATGAAATTTTTTTTTTCATTATTTTCATGTGTTCCAAGTTAATGTAAATTATTTTTGAAAATATAATGGCTTTGTTAACTGCATATTAGACTGGAAAACCAAAACATTTTTGGTAAACAAATTGTTGAACTCACTATAATTTTAAAGATAAAAATTTAGTTACGATGAAAATTGAGCGGCACTAAGAAATGGGTTGAGGGACTGATACTAGGCTTACATTCAACAATCCTTCAATAAATCACTGGTCAATCCTGAAAACAGAACGGCAAGAGAAAAAAAAAAGCAGAAAGGCAACGAAAAAAGTAAAATCAACTCTTCGACAAGCACAGAATTAAGTTGTAAAAAAGGGTGTAAAAAAGAGAAAGACTAAGTACATAATAAGGAAATATAATATTTGAATTGAACTTCTCAAAAATTCTGTAAACTTTAAACATGATATTTGAATTGAACTTCTCAAAAATTATGTAGCTTTAGACTTCATGTTTGTGCATTTTTCTGTTTCCATTTTATTGATCTGTATAGCAACAGATATATTCAAAGTTTGCTTAGTCTACACTGTTCCTGAATTCAAATCAAGTTAAAAGGAAAAAATTATAAGTAAAGGGTGGATAAAGCAGTTTGGAAGAAGTATATTTATGTTTTCTGAATCTGATCGAAAGGAAATAGTGAAGATAAATTGGAAATTGAAGGGGAAAATGCTCTGGGTGAACATAGTGAGTAGACACATACAAAGCTAACACAATCAAAACTTGCACACTCGCAAAATGTAAGAATCTTGGATTACAAACATTCCAGAGACGACCATCGGAATTACAAGTGACAGTATAAAAAATAAATATATTTTGTTTGCAGATGAAATAAATATGTTATAATGTTTATGATCACTGTAAGAAAATTTATCAACAAATGCATCAACCTTGAATGACCATAATAAGTCGTTTGTGGCCATTATCTGGACCCTCCAAAAGTACTCACTATTATGAAAAAGTAAGACAAGATCTTGCTCATTTCTATTTCTGAAGTAACGCAAAGATTTGGCCTCGGTTGTTTTTCCTCCGTTGAAGATAAGGAGGATGAGGCCATTGCCAATGTCACAGAGTCTTGGTACGGATTGAATTTGAAACTGAAAGAATGTTATTATAATAAATAGAGAATGTTTGTTTTTGACCTCTTTAAATATAACTATCATATATAATATTCACAAAATTAGTCTGTAATAAAATAGTTATTCCATTGAAATTTGCTTAGCGCCGGGAGCCGAACTCCTTTGGTGTTTAGGATTCGGTTTGGGCTTTGAAGAGGAAAATGTGCGAGTGGACTTGCGATGTGTTAGACAGGAGAGGATAACTGTCATGAGGGAGGCGATTCCGGATCATGTTTACAAGGACAACATTGTTGAAAGGTTAATTTCACCTGTCTAGTACCGTACCCGCTTTCCAGATTTGTATGAAGGGCTCTGCCACAAAGAGCCGCTTTCTAAAATGTTTGAACAGTCAAGTTCAGTGGTTGTTAATCCTTATAGTTCCTGCACACATCGAAAGCAGCCTCTAGGCACTTGTTATTTTCGTATTGCTTTGGAGAACAGAGATTTCATTTATAAATAAGAAACAAACTCTCTATATGGAAACAGGGGTTTCGATTTGGCTTATTCTAAAAACAGACGTTACAAAGAAAAGGACAGAGTTTATTTGTTTAATGCGAGGGAGAGTTTATTTTGAAGGATAGTGGTCCCCAGACCACGTGGCAGAAGCCAATTAGATCGCGTTGTTTTGTTTGGCCGATTCGCATTACAAATCCGGACCCGAAATTGTTTAGGGCAGATTTGATATAAAATTCACGTCACAGTTTTTGGCCGTACGCCCAGCCCAAAATCGGACTCGAACTTTTATAACGCAGATTCTATGGAGTTTTCGCGTCACAAAATTGGACGGCGTTAGCATCCCATTTTGGAACGCGAAACGGGTTCATGCATTATGGTTTATCGTCGTTTGAAGTCCGGGCGGAGAATCGAATTAATGTTTTATGTTATGTCAAGGTTTTGTTTAAAAAAAAGGACTTTTGTAATGTTTATTGTTTTAATCGCGCGACTTTCATATATACATTTGTTTTAACATATTGTATATGTGCATTGTATTTTGGTGGACCATACCATTTTGTAGTTTTAGTTTTAAAGTTTATTTTCTTATATAGTCTTGTAGTTATATGCTGCGCCATATAAAAGGTAACATATTGTTTTATACACGGATGTGTTAAAACATTAAAAAGGCCCGAAGGCAGATGTTGTTATTTTTTTTTAATACACACAGCAGTGTAATAGATAGAGTAGTGAAAAACACAGCAGCGTGTTTTTAGAGACAGAGTGTGTTTGTTTTGCATAGACAGTGAGTTGGTTTTATGCATTGCGTTTGTAGCAGTCATATTTTTGCAATCCCTCTCAGTGAGGAAGAATTTGTAATAGTTTTTTTTGAAGGAATATAAGTTTGTTTTCAAGAGGAAACTCTCTCACCTGTGAGTGAAATTTTAATATTTTCTTTGTGTTAAAGAGGGGAGTTTTATTCTTCATTTGTTGTTCTGGAATTTTCAATATTCCAACATGGTATCAGAGCTAATCCAGGCTCTTTGAAGATCAAAGAGGCTGAAGGAAGGAGTTCTTTGTTGCAGCAGCTTCTCTAGCAGTGTGAAGACTCAGCCAAAAAGAATTCAAGGTATTTCTCTATACAGTTTATTGTGTTACTGTTGCAGAACAATAAGCTATTTTAAACACACATTCAAGTGTTTTTGAATCATAGTTAAGAGTGCAGAATGGCTGGAGCTAGCACTAGCATGGTTATTGAAAATATCCACCTCCCACTATTTAATGGGAAAAATTATGACTACTGTTCAATAACTATGAGAGCTTTATTTATTTCCCAAGACTTATGGGAATTTGTTGAGAATGGCTTTGAAGAGCCAACAGATGAAGAAGAGTTTGATGATTTAACTCAGGCAGAGAAAGAGTTGTTGAAGAGCAATAGGAAGAAAGACTCCAAAGCTCTCTTCTTATTTTATCAAGCAGTGCATGAGAGTGTGTTTCCAAGGATAGCAGCAGCCAAGAGATCCAAAGAAGCATGGGAAACTCTCAAGATTGCCTTTCAAGGCATGGAAAGATTGAAGACAACAAAACTTCAGTTGCTAAGGAGAGACATTGAAACTCTCTGTATGAAGGAGTCAGATAACATTGACTCGTTCTTCACTCATGTGATTAGAATGGTCACTCAAATAAGATCTCATGGAGAGACTCTTGAAGACAAGAGGATTGTGGAAAAACTCTTGAGGATTCTACCCTCAAGATTCGATCTGATTGTCACCACCATAGAGAAGACTAAGAATCTCACAATTTTTTCAGTGGATGAGCTACATGCATCACTGATGAATCATGAGCAAAGATTGGGTAGGAGTGAAAACTCATCTCTGGAACATGCTTTTAAGACCTAGATTTCTTTCGGAAGATGAAGAGGGCAAGGCATAGGAAACAAGAGAGAAAGAGGCAGAAGCCAAAACAGAGGTGGAAGGAACAGTCCAGCAAATGCTCAAGGAAGGGGCAACAATCCAAATCAGCATCAAGGCCAAGACAGTAGCCAGCAGAGTAGTCAGCAGAATGCTCAAGGACAAAGGTATGATAAGTCCAATGTCCAATGTCACTATTGTAAAAAATATGGTCATTATGCTAATGAATGTAGAAATAAGCAGCATGATATGGGAAATAGAACTAGTGCAAATTTCACTAGAGAAAATCTCAGCCAAGACAATTTGTTTTTAGCTTGTAATATGGCTGAAGAAAAGAATGAAGACTTATGGTTTCTAGACTCCGGTTGTAGTAACCATATGACAGGAAACAGAGAAATGTTTCCTATGTTAGATGAGAGTGTGAAGTCACAAGTCACACTAGGAACTGATAGCAAAGTTTCTGTTATGGGAAAAGGAAATGTAAATGTGCTAAAAAGGAAAGGTGCAAAGAAATCCATAGCAGATGTTTATTATGTTCCAGGAATGAAGTGTAACATCTTAAGTATTGGAAAGCTTGTTCAAAAGGGGTACAATGTGTTTTTTGAGGATGATGTTTGTACCATCATAGACAAACCACCCAGCAAACAATGTATTGCTGAAGTAAAGATGACAAGGAACAGGATGTTCCCTCTCAGAATGAGAGCAGACTTGAAGAATGAAGAAGAGAAAGCAGCAGTGGCACAAGAGGCTATCTAAAGTGAACCAAAAGATAAAAATTGGTTGTGGCACTTGAGATTTGGACATCTCAACTTTGGAGGTCTTAATTTGCTGAACAGAAAAGGAATGGTAAAAGGTTTACCATTGATAGAGAATCCGGACAGCCTTTGTGAAGGTTGTATCTTAGGGAAACAACACAGAGAAAGTTTTCCTTCCGGGAAAAGCATAAGGGCAAAGGCACCCTTAGAAATTGTCCACTCAGATTTGTGTGGACCGATGCAAACTCCATCTATTGCTAGCAGCCACTACATGTTAACATTCATAGATGATTTTACAAGAAAAACTTGGGTTTACTTTTTGAAAAATAAAAGTGAAGTGTTTGAAAAATTTTGCAATTTCAAAGCACTTGTGGAAAACCAAAGTGGGCTGCACATCAAAGTCCTAAGGACTGATAGAGGAAGTGAGTATATCTCTAAATATTTTCTACGTTTTTGTAGAGAAAATGGTATTCAAAAGCAGTTTACAACTAGATATACTCCGCAGCAAAATCGAGTAGCCAAAAGGAAGAATAGAACCATAATGGACATGGTGAGAAGTATGTTAAAGGCAAAGCATTTTCCTAATGATTATTGGGCTGAAGCTGTACATTGTGCAGCGTACATTTTGAATAGGTGCCCTAAAAAAGTTGTTATGAACAAAGTGCCGGAAGAGGCATGGAGTGGCACAAAGAAAAGTGTCATACACATGAAGGTTTTTGGATGTGTGGCTTATGGACACATTCCAGATCAACTAAAGAAGAAGTTGGACAGCAAGGGGGAGAAATGTATTTTCATTGGATATAGTGAGGAATCCAAAGCTTATAGGTTGTACAGCCCATCCACCAAGAAGTTATTGTGAGCAGAGATGTTCAGTGTATTGAAGAGGAAGCTTGGGATGGAAGCATAGAAAAAACAGTGAATGTTAAACACTGTTTATCTCATGATGAAAATGATGATGAGTTGGCTGAAATAAATCCCCAAACAGCAGCTCCAACACAAGGGCAGCAAGGCACACCCTTGAGGAGAAATGAAAGTGCTTCTCCAAGCACACCACAAGGAGGAAATTCAAGTGCTTCTTCAAGCATTTGTACACCTAATGAAAGAGGTAAGAAGTTCAGAAATTTGAATGACATTTATGCACAAGAGGCAGCAAATGAAGGTATTAATTCTTTGTTTGCTTTATATTGCCATTTTGATGATCATGTTCATTTCGAAGAAGCCATTAAGGATAAGAAATGGATAGAAGTTATGGATGAGGAGATTAATGCCATAGAAAGAAACAAAACATGGGATTTGGTTGAACTCCCAAAAGGTAAAGATGTCATTGGAGTTAAATGGGTCTACAAGACCAAGAGTAATGATGAAAGAAAAATAGAGAGACACAAGGCTAGACTTGTTGTCAAGGGATATAAGCAGAAGCATGGGATAAATTATGAGGAAACTTTCACACCGGTTGCTAGAATGGAAACCGTGAGAGCAGTGATGTCCATAGCAGCACAAAACAAGTGGAAAGTTTACCAAATGGACGTGAAGTCAGCATTCCTAAACGGAGTGTTAATGGAGGAGGTTTACATTGAACAACCTCTCGGCTATGAAAAGAAAAGCCAAGAGCACAAAGTGTGCAAGTTGAAGAAAGCTCTTTATGGGCTGAAGCAAGCGCCAAGAGTGTGGTACAGTAGGATAGATTCCTATCTACTAGAAAATGGATTTGAAAAGTGTGAGGGAGAACCCACCCTCTACATCAAACAAAAATATGGTAAAATGTTGATTGTAGTTTTATATGTTGATGATGTTATTTTCACAGGTAATGATGATTACCTTATTGAAAATTTTAAAACAGTTATGAAAGAAGAATTTGAAATGATTGACATGGGTTCGTTGAAATACTTCTTAGGAATAGAAGTAGAACAAGATGAAAATGAGATTTTTATCTCACGGGCAAAATATGTTAATGAAGTGCTGGAAAGATTTAATATGCAGGAGAGCAAAGCAGCGATCACTCCCACAGTGATGGGATTAAAACTCAGCAGAGAGGACAGCAGCAAGGATTTTGTTCCTAGCTTGTACAAGAGCATAGTTGGCAGCCTCATTTATTTGACTGCAACTAGGCCGGACACAATGCATTCTGTTAGTTTGATTTCCAGATTCATGGAGAAGCCAAAGGATGCACATTGGCAGGCAGCGAAGAGAATTCTGAGGTATGTTAAAGGAACCAAAAGATATGGTATTTTATATACTGCTTCAGAATGTTTAGATTTAGTTGAATACACTGACAGTGATTGGGCTGGAAGTGTAGATGATCGGAAGAGCACTTCCGGTTATGTTTTTCACATGGGTTCAGGAACCATTTCATGGGCTTCTAAAAAGCAGCCCATTGTAGCATTGTCTACAACAGAGGAGGAATATGTGGCAGCTACAGCAGCAGCGTGTCAAGCAATCTGGATTAGGAGGATGTTAAGGAGTTTATGCCAAGAGCAGGTAAGAGGAATAGTGATTTATTGTGACAATAGCTCAGTTATTGCATTATCGAAGAATTCTATGTTTCATAAGAGAACGAAACACATAGACACAAAGTTTCATTACATCAGAGAATTGGTAAATAATGGAGAAATTGTTTTAGAACACTGCAAAACTCAGGAGAAATTTGCAGACATTCTGACCAAGCCATTGGGACAAAAGAGTTTTGAGTTTTTAAGAAAATTTCTGGGTATGACTGATAACCCAGCAGTTGAAATTAAGGGGGAGTGTTGAAAGGTTAATTTCATCTACCCAGTACTGTAGCCACTTTCCAGATTTGTATGAAGGGCTCTGCCACAAAGAGCCACTTTCTAAAATGTTTGAACAATCAAGTTCAGTCATTGTTAATCCTTACAGTTCCTGCACACATCGAAACCAACCACTGGCCGCTTGTTATTTTCGTATTGTTTTTGAGAGCAGAGCTTTCATTTATAAATAGGAAACAGACTCTGTATATGGAAACAGGGGTTTCGATTTGGCTTATTCTGAAAATAGAGGTTACAAAGAAAAGGACATAGTTTATTTTATTAATGCGAGGGAGAGTTTATTTTGAAGGACAGCGGTCCCCAAACCACGTGGAAGAATCCAATTAGATCGCATTGTTTTTTTTGGCCGATTCGCATTACAAATCCAAACCCAAAATTGTTTAGGGCATATTTGATATAAAATTTGCGTCACAGTGTTTGGCCGTACGCCCAGCCCAAAATCAGACACGAACTTTTATAAGGCGGATTCTATGGAGTTTTCGCGTCACAAAATTGGACGACGTCAGCATCCCATTTTGGAACGCGAAACGGGTTCATGCACTATGTTTTATCGCCGTTTGAAGTCCGAGTGGAGAATCGAATTAATGTTTTGTTATGTTATGTCAAGGTTTTGTTTAAAAAAAGGACTTTTGTAATGTTTATTGTTTTAATCGCGCGACTTTTATATATACATATGTTTTAACATATTATATATGTGCATTGTATTTTGGTGGGCCATACCATTTTTTAGTTTCAGTTTTAAAGTTTATTTTCTTATATAGTCCTATAGTTATATGTTGCGCCATATAAAAGGTAACATATTGTTTTATACACGAATGTGTTAAAACATTAAAAAGGCCCGAAGGCAGATGTTGTTATTTTTTTTTATACACACAGTGCAGTGTAATAGATAGAGTAGTGAAAAACATAGCAGCGTGTTTTTAGAGACAGAGTGTGTTTGTTTTACACAGACAATGAGTTGGTTTTATGCACTGCGTTTGTAGCAGTCATATTTTTGCAATCCCTCTCAGTGAGGAAGAATTTGTAATAGTTTTTTTTGAAGGAATAGAAGTTTGTTTTCAAGAGGAAACTCTGTCTCCTGTGAGCGAAATTTTAATATTTTCTCTGTGTTAAAGAGGGGAGTTTTATTCTCCATTTGTTGTTCTGGAATTTTCAATATTCCAACAAACATCAACTTTTGTAGTATTTGTCTTCTCTTCATGTTTTTTCTGATCATCCTAGTTTTCTATCCATAGTAATTTCTATGAATCTATTGGAGGGCTTCGAGGTTTGCATGATCTCTGTATTAATCGGTATTGCCATTGTTATTCTCAAAGCCATATACTTAGAACATAGGACTGATGATAAGTCACAAGGATAGTTGCCTTCAACAAGAATATTCTTCCCACGACTCGTCATCAGAATCATGTGCACATGACACACTTCGAGCGGGTCGCTGGTACTCTTTATGGTGTAAATGGGTAGACTCCATCATCATATCTCGACCATGCAAGAGTTTCAGTTTTCACCTATGTAAGAGGTGGTGGTATTTTCCTGGATGCATGTGCTGTTGTTGCTGCCATGTCTAGCGTTGAGGTCGTTTCTGGTCTGGTTTTTCTGATGACATGAGTCTCGTTGGTATTTGTTTACGATATACTTTCCGGTTATTTTGAATTCCTTTCCCAGGATCTGACACCTTTGCTATCATAGCGGTTTTTCTCTTGAGGCTTCTTATCTCTCTGGGTATCAATTGATTATAGGACGGTGATGGTAGCTCGATATGGGAGATTGGGCTGGTGGTCTAGTAATCATCATTTTCTAACGTCTGCGTATAAGGATTTTCTCAGTCTGAATGTTGGAATATTTGAAAATTCCAGAACAACAATGGAGAGAGTAATACTCTACTCTACTAACACAGAGAAATAAAAATTTCTTTATAGGAGATAGAGTTTTCACTTGAAAACAAACTTATATTCCTTAAACAAAAACTATTACAAATTCTTCCTCACTGAGAGGGATTGCAAAAAAAATATGACTGCTACAAAACGCAGTGCATAAAACCAACTCACTGTCTCACTGTAACTACGCACTACTGTGAAAAAATAACACTTTGTCTCTACTGAGAAAAAAATGCACTATTGTGCATAAAACAAAAATTACATTTTTTTTATGTCAGTTTTGCCTCACGGGCTTTTTCATTATATATGCTCCGCATATTCAAAACAAAACAAAATAAATTAAAAATAAATCTATTTAAAACCTTTTTCGGGGGCCCCACGCTTTTCTTTGCGCAAATGTTTTATAAAACATATGTAATAAAACATATATAACATTAATAAAAAACAATGTGAACCTTCGCAAAAAGCTTCGTCGCATATAAATCTAAAACAAAACCATAAGCCTTTGACATGGTGGACCCCACCAGAACTCAAACGAACAATAAACCGACTTGCATAAAACATTTTCGCGTTACAAAAGAGCCTGCTGACGTCAGTGCTTTTTGTGACGTGAAATCATTATGAAATGCACCCTATAAAAATTCGGGTCTGATTTGGGCTCGATGTACGGAGGGAAGAGTGTGACACGAAAATCAAATTAATTCTGCCCTAAAAAGTTTCAGGTCCGGATTTCCACAATGCGAACGGCTTCAAAATAAAACCCGCTCCAATGATCTGATGCCATGTGTTTTGTGCTGGCTTGCCGTGATGTGGGACCACTGCTCTAACAAATTTAACTCCCACGCACAGAAACAAAATTAACTCTGTTGTTATAAAAGGCAATCCTCTATTCTTTCAAAATACATACGATGGTGCCGAATACCAAAATGAATTTGACTACTCTGTTTTGAGGGACTATTTGTTTTTTTTTTAGCCCTGACTTTGACTGTTCGAACGTTTTGGCAAGGTGTCCTAGTGACAGAACTTCTTCAAACAAATATAGAAGGCGGCTCTCAGTACAGAGTAGTTGAAGGTAATATTTTCAACACTCTCCCTTACTTTCAACTGCTGGGTTATCAGTCATACCCAGACATTTCCTCAAAAACTCAAAACTCTTCTGCCCCAATGGCTTGGTCAGAATGTCTGCAAACTACTCCTGAGTTCTGCAGTGTTCCAAAACAATTTCTCCATTGTTTACCGATTCTCTAATGTAGTGAAACTTTGTGTCAATGCGTTTTGTTCTCTTATGAAACACATAATTCTTAGATAGTGC
This sequence comes from Pinus albicaulis, assembly GCA_034641835.2. NCBI lineage: Eukaryota > Viridiplantae > Streptophyta > Pinopsida > Pinales > Pinaceae > Pinus > Pinus albicaulis. The sequence continues at coordinate 253,383,774 of CM076573.1, forward strand.
AATAGCTGAGCTATTGTCACAAAGAATCACAGTTCCCTTTGCCTGATCTTGGCCTAAACTTCTTAACATCCTCCTCATACAAATTGCTTGACACGCTGCTGCTATAGCTACCACATATTCTGCCTATGCTGTAGACAATGCTACAATGGGCTGCTTTTTAGAAGCCCATGAAATGGCTCCTGAACCCATGTGAAAAACATAACCGGAAGTGCTCTTTCGATCATCTACACTTCCAGCCCAATCACTGTTAGTGTATCTAACTAAATCTGAACATTCTGAAGCAGTATATAAAATTCCATACCTTTTGGTTCCTTTAACATACCTCAGAATTCTCTTCGCTGCCTGCCAATGTGCATCCTTTATCTTTTTCATGAATCTGGAAATCAAACTAACAGCATGCATTATGTCGGGCCTAGTTGCAGTCAAATACATGAGGCTGCCAACTATGCTCTTGTACAAGCTAGGATCTAAATCCTGGCTGTTGTCCTCTCTGCTGAGTTTTAATCCCATCACTGTGGGAGTGATCACTGCTTTGCTCTCCTGCATATTAAATCTTTCAAGCACTTCATTAACATATTTTTCCTGTGAGATAAAAATCCCATTTTCATCTTGTTCTACTTCTATTCCTAAGGAGTATTTCAACAAACCCATGTCAATCATTTCAAATTCTTCTTTCATGACTGTTTTAAAATTTTCAATAAGGTAATCATCATTACCTGTGAAAATAACATCATCAACATATAAAACTACAATCAACATTTTACCATATTTTTCTTTGATGTAGAGGGTGGGTTCTCCCTCACACTTTTCAAATCCATTTTCGAGTAGATAGGAGTCTATTCTACTGTACCACGCTCTTGGCGCTTGCTTCAGCCCATAAAAAGATTTCTTCAACTTGCACACTTTGTGCTCTTGGCCTTTCTTTTCATAGCTGAGAGGTTGTTCAATGTAAACCTCTTCCATTAACACTCCATTTAGGAATGCCGACTTGACGTCCATTTGGTTCCACTTGTTTTGTGTTGCTATAGACAGCACCGCTCTCACGGTTTCCATTCGAGCAACCGGTGCGAAAGTTTCCTCATAATCTATCCCATGTTTCTTCTTATATCCCTTGACAACAAGTCTGGCCTTGTGTCTCTCTATTTTGCCTTCAGCATTACTCTTGGTCTTGTAGACCCATTTAACTCCAATGACATCTTTACCTTTTGGGAGTTCAACCAAATCCCAAGTCTTATTTGTTTCTATGGCATTAAGCTCCTCATCCATAGATTCTATCCATTTCTTATCCTTAATAGCTTCTTCAAAGTGGATAGGGTCTTCAACATGAAAATATAAAGCAAATAAATAATTGATGCCTTCATTTGCTGCCTCTTGTGCATAAATGTCATTCAAATTTTTGAACTTCTTACCTCTTTCATTAGGTTTACAAATGCTTGAAGAAGCACTTGAATTTCCTTCTTGTGGTGTGCTTGGAGAAGCACCTTCATTTCTCATCAAGGGTGTGCCTTGCTGCCCTTGTGTTGGAGCTGTTGTTTGGGGATTTATTTCAGCCAACTCATCATCATTATCATCATGAGATAAACAGTGTTTAACATTCACTGTTTTCTCTATGCTTCCATCCCAATCTTCCTCTTCAATAAACTGAACATCTCTGCTCACAATAAACTTCTTGGTGGATGGGTTGTACAACCTATAAGCTTTGGATTCCTCACTGTATCCAATGAAAATACATTTCTCCCCCTTGCTGTCCAACTTCTTCCTTAGTTGATCCAAAATGTGTGCATAAGCCACACATCCAAAAACCTTCATGTGTGTGACATCTTGCTTTGTGCCACTCCATGCCTCTTTCGGCACTTTGTTCATTACTTCTTTTGTAGGGTACCTATTCAAAATTTACACTGCACAATGTATAGCTTCAGCCCAATAATCATTGGGAAAATGCTTTTCCTTTAACATACTCCCCACCATGTCCATTATGGTTCTATTCTTCCTTTCGCCTACTCCATTTTGTTTCAGAGTATATCTAGTTGTAAACTACTTATGAATACCATTTTCTCTACAAAAATGTAGAAAATATTTAGAGATATACTCACCTCCTCTATCAGTCCTTATGATTTTGATGTGCAACCCACTTTGGTTTTCCACAAGTGCTTTGAAATTGCAGAATCTTTCAAACACTTCATTTTTGTTTTTCAAAAATTAAACTCAAGTTTTTCTTGTAAAATCATCTATGAATGTTAACATGTAGTGGTTGCTAGCAAGCGATGGAGTTTGCATCGGTCCACACAAATCTGAGTGGACAATATCTAAGGGTGCCTTTGCCCTTATGCTTTTCCCGGAAGGAAAAATTTCTCTGTGTTGTTTCCTGAAGATACAACCTTCACAAAGGTTGTTTGGTTTCTCTATCAATGGTAAACCTCTTACCATTCCTTTTCTATTCAACAAGTTAAGACCTCCAAAGTTGAGATGTCCAAATCTCAAGTGCCACAACCAATTTTCATCTTTTGGTTCGCTTTGGATAGCCTCTTGTGCCACTGCTACTTTCTCTTCACCATTCTTCAAATCTGTTCTCATTCTAAGAGGGAACATTCTGTTCTTTGTCATCTTCACTTCAACAATACATTGTTTGCTGGGTGGTTTTTCCATGATGGTACAAACATCATCTTCAAAAAAGACATTGTACCCCTTTTGAACAAGCTATCCAATACTTAAGAGGTTACACTTCATTCTTGGAACATAATAAACATCTGCTATGGATTTCTTTGCACCTTTCCTTGTTAAGACATTTACATCTCCTTTTCCCATAACAGAAATTTTGCTATCAGTTCCTAGTGTGACTTGTGACTTCACACTCTCATATAATATAGAAAACATTGCTATGTTTCCTTTCATATGGTTACTACAACCAGAGTCAAGAAACCATAAGTCTTCATTCTTTTCTTCGGCCATATTACAAGCTAAAAACAAATTATCTTGGCTGATATTTTCTCTAGTAAAATTTGCATTTGTTCTATTTCCCATATTATGTTGCTTCTTTCTACATTCATTAGCATAATGACCATATTTTTTACAATAGTGACATTGGACATTGGACTTATCATACCTTTGTCCTTGAGCATTCTGCTGACCACTTTTCTGGCTACTGCCTTGGCCTTGATGCTGATTTGGATTGCTGCCCCTTCCTTGAGCATTTGCTGGACTGTTCCTTCCACCTCTATTTTGGCTTCTGCCTCTTCCTCTCTTGTTTCCTCTACCTTGCCCTCTTCCTCTTCCGAAAGACATTTGGTTCTTAAAGGCATGCTCAAGAGATGAGTTTTCACTTCTACCCAATCTCTGCTCATGAGTCATCAGTGATGCATGTAGCTCATCACTACAAGAAAAAAGCACATTGGTGAGGGTCATGCTTGTGACGGACCTTTAAGGTCCGTCACCAATGTCACATATGGTGACGGCCTTTAAAAAACCGTCACTGTAAGTGTATATAGTGATGGTCCTTTATGGTCCGTCACCAAAGACATTTTCAATGACACTTTTGGTGAGGGTTGTTAAAGGCCTGTCACTAATTCTCTCTTTGGTGACACTTCTAGTGACGAACTTTTAATGACCCTCACCAATGCTCTTTTTGTTACTTTTGGTGACGGTCAAAAAATGTCCGTCATCATTGATCATTAAAAAACCGTCATTGTAAGTGTATATAGTGATGGTCCTTTATGGTCCGTCACCAAAGACATTTTGAATGACACTTTTGGTGAGGTCGTTAAAGGCCCATCACTAATTCTCTCTTTGGTGACACTTCTAGTGACGAAGTTTTAATGACCCTCACCAATGCTCATTTTGTTACTTTTGGTGACGGTCAAAAAATGGCCGTCATCATTGATCATTCCAATGAGTTTTTGATGACGCTATGTACCTATTAATATATTTTTTTGTCAAAAGTTAACGATTTAATACCATTATTGTGGAGTATTTTTTATAATATGTCCAAAGCCATAGTGGTTAGGGTCAGTGAATTTTTTAGAAGTAATTAGTGTGTATCATTTCCCTCAAGTAATAACTAGTCAAATAGAGATTTCCTAGTCAACATATGATTCATATATATTAAGTTTATTATCTAGAAAATTCCCTTTGGATAAAGTTCCACTATTGTGTGTAGGAAATATATTATTTAATACATAATCAAGCTTTGACAATTCTATTAATGAGAAAGACCTAACGATCCTCACCAATCTGGGCACGCCTTAAATTAATGCTTTGTCACACATTAACATTTCTTAGCACCCCACATGTATTGGAACATCTTTGTACCTAGAACATCTTGTGATGACACTTACGCCCAAGCACATGGTGACATGCGCTAGCACAACATCGTACTCTGCTAACATGTGTTGGCATGCTGCATATAGTCCCTAGCATGCCTTGGAACACCTTGGTTGAATTCATTGACATACATTAGCACTTGGCACACAATGCCACTTGGCATGTATTAGGACCTATTATTAGTGTGCCTAGCATGCCCCTTTTCAAAAAGATAAAGTCCTAACTTATTAACCCTCTTATTGGTTCTTCCTTTTGTTGCCTTGACACATATTGACATACCTTGGTCCCCTGCACCACATCCTTAGCACCCAGCATGTATTGGCATATCTTGGCACTATTAATTGGCACATGATATAATTAGCACACCCTGGAACTTCCAAGCACACTTTGGGAATTCTTGACATGCCTTGATATTCCCTAGCATGCCTTACCAATGCTTAGCATACCTTGTCAGTCCCTCCTTGGCATGACAACTAACACTCATTAACACTAGTCTCTGGCGCACATTCCTCATATTCATTAACTTTCATGAATTTTTACTTAGTGCTCCCTTAATGTTTTTTCCTAGCAATCCTTAACACTCATGAACATGCATTATCACTCTCTAGCACACTTTAGCACTCTTCAACATTCCTTTCCACTTCATAACATGCATAACACTAGTTCCTGACACATATTGGCGCTTGGCACGTGTTGGTGCTTGGAAAGTCTTAGCATGTGTGGGATACGTTGAGATGCCTTGGTATGATTTGGCATGGTTTAATATTAAATTTATTTGTGATTATCAGTTGTTGGAAAGTAGATGAGAAGCAACAAAGGAATACTTGGCACTTAGAATGCACTAAGACTTTGCACTTGGCACCTATTGTTGCCTAGTGTTGGTGTGCCTAGCATGCCCCTCTTGGAAAAGGTAAATTGATGACTTATTACCCTCTTATATGTTCATTTCCTTGTAGTTTAAATTTTTTCTCCCTTTTGTTGTCTTGACATTCCCTGACATGCATTGACACACCCTTGCACATCTTGGCATGCCTTATCACTTAGCACATATTAGCATGTTTGACATGTATTCCCACTATCTGGCACATCAAGGGGGTGAAAAGAGATGTAGTCCTAAAGTAGGTCGAGTACGAGGGCGAGTAAGGGTTGCTAAAGGGAGGTCATGATCATCCTCCAAGAGCAAGATCATCATGTGAGTGTTCAGAAGAATGTTACATACCTTAAGGGTCGGTTTGCGCTAGGAAGTAGGATGGCATATTGTTGGTTCTCTTCCGGCAGATCGAGCTTAAGAGAGGTTTCTCATGAGAATCTGGGCATGTGATTTCAATGGTGTCTTTGTGTGAAGGCCACATCAAATTCTGAAATGTTGAAATTTGCAACAAGAAACAGTGAGATTGGAAACCAGAAAGGACCAAAAAAAATGCACCCACACTGGTGAGGAATTTTGATGCACCAGGAGTGAGGAATGTGGGGCGTCTAATTTATTTTTCCCTTAAATAAATTGGACAATAAATTGTGATTTCATCTCATAACAACTTGTGTTAGTTAATTAAGTCATGGTGACCGAGTTAGCTCAAGAAATTCAAGTACTTGAGGGTCTAAGATGAGGCATCTAGAGGGATTCTAATATTTTTTGGGTCCAGTTGAAATTGATGCATTAGTGGGGTGCAAGTGTAATTAACTCAATTAAATGCGTTAAAATCGGTTTAACTGGTTCTAACTAAGTTATGAGCTAGCGAGAGGTCCAGTGAATTAAATTAGATTTAATTCACAATGAGTGATCAATCATATAACTGATAATTCGCTATTAATAGTTGTATGCATGTCAGTTTCGAGGAATACCCAGTTGAGACAGAGGTTAAAGGGAACATAACTATCCGTTGTATTCAGAGAAAATTTCCCATGTGAAATTATAAATTCATTGGGATTCCATAATGGATTGTGCAATCAAGGAAGATTGATTTTCCTAATTAATAAGTAGTTAATTCCCTAGCTAGGATTGTATGAGCAAGGCAGGCTGAAGTAAGGATCAGAATTGGCTAAGTACTAGACCGAGTTTGCCTAGATCAACGGGAGACAATTGACAGAGTGTCAGAGAATCTCATGAGAGATTAAGCATTAATGTTTTGTTTCATGATTCCTTGACTGAATACACAATAGAGATAGAGGGCCTTTGAGCAGTTTCTTTCCCCAAATACATCATGTTTTTCTGTGATTGATAATTTATTTCTCTTACTTATATGTGATTGTGCGATCGTGTTTTGTTTCCGCAAATTGTAGGAAGGATTCAATATCTTGTTTTAGTATATTACAAGATTAGATTGAATCTTGTTGGTTAGATTTTCTACATGGTATTAGAGCAGAATTTTTTTAGGCGGTGAGTTTGCATAGAATATTTGAATATTTTGGTGTAAAATTTTCAAAAAAAAATAGGCTATTTGGATTCCTTGCGAAAATCTACCGAAATAGAAAAAAAAAATCGGTCAAATCGGAGCTCGGATGAGGGAGATATCATCGATTTAAAATCAACTCTTTTTTAGAAACTTTTTGTAACGTCGGGACAATTACACTGTGCGCGAGTCAAGAACCTATATGTAATTGAGGTACCAGATGCATGCAAAGCTTTGAGGAGAAAGGCAGAAGTTAGAGACTTGGTGGTTTAAAAGGAGCATAAATACCTCTTAACATGAATCTTCATGAGAAGCGGTCTCAGAAGGTTGTGGAGTAGTTGCCACAATTGGAGAAGCAGAGAGGAGACTGAGTGGAAGCATCCACTCAAGCAGAGACCTCCATGAGCGGGAAATTTCGAGCCAAATGGGAAGAGGGAGCAACCATACCTGGAGGTGTAAGCTGGTGGGGTGATGTGTAGACATAATCCCAAGATAAGAAATTTGGGCAAGGTCCATTGAGATGGCGTGTGATCTCATGGATCGAACCTGGCTACGAGGAGCCACAGTACAATAGTAGTAGGAAGGATCGGTTAAATTGATGTAGTCAGATGTCAGCAAGATAGAAATCAGAGTCAGATGTCAAATAGTACTGGATCACAAATTAGAGTTAGCAATAGTTCAAAGGGCACGGATGCAGATGTCAGCAGCAGCGCAGAGAATCTAGTACTAGACAGATGCAGTAGCTAGCAGCAGTCAGAAGATTCTAATGACAGATGCATTATACTGAGTAAGTTGTTCGGAGGCTATTCAGTTTTAGGACTTGCAGGTGCAAATAACAGTAGAGAAGTGTAGCATTCAGAACATTCCAAAAGTACCGAATGGAGATAGATTGAATTCCTTTCTTGTTGAGAGGGAGTATTGAAATTTGCAACAAGAAATAGTGAAATTGGAAACTAGAAAGGACAAAAAAATGCACCCACACTAGTGAGGAATTTTGATGTACCAGGAGTGAGGAATGTGAGGCGTCTAATTTATTTTTCCCTTAAATAAATTGGACAATAAATTGTAATTTCGTCTCATAACAACTTGTGTCAGTTAACTAAGTCATGATGATTGAGTTAGCTCAAGAAATTCGATTTAAGGTGATCGAGGTGGATATTGGTATCCACCCGCCTATTCCACTTGGGCCCTAGCCATTGTCTCTTTCAATTTTTCAATTTCCTTAATTATAGCACAATTTACTATTTTTGTCAGTTTTTCAGGTCCTGAACTTCCGGAGCCATTTTGAGGCCCCAAACGATGTTTTTTGGGCAAGAAAGGTTTAGCGATTTCATAGAAATCGCATTAGCAGTTGTAGTCCTCGAAGAGATCTTTCTAACAAGGTATCATGTGCATCAAACGAAGATCATATGACCAAGTTACGACCCTGGAAAGTTGGCTGCCCAACTAACCCCAACGGGGCCCATAAAATCTTGGTGTTACATCTCCTCGGGTTAGGGTTTTGATTGTTTAGGATTTTATCTTATTTTTAAATAATAAAAAAGACCCTTCATCCTTATTGTAACACAGTTCAGAGGAACATAACTATCAATTGTATTTATAGAAAATTTCCCATGTGCAATTATAAAGTCATTGGGATGCCATGATGGATTGTGCAATCAAGGAAGGTTGATTTTCCTAATTAATATGGAGATAATTCCATAGGAATTGCGTGAGCAAGGTAGGCTGAGAATTGGCTAAGTATTAAACCGATTTTTCCTAGATCAGCAGGAGACAATTGGCAGAGTGTTTGAGAATCTCAAGAGAGATTAAGCATTGTATTGTTTCATGATTCCTTGACTTAATAAAAAATAGAGATAGAGGGTTTTGAGCAGTTGCTTCCCCAGATACATCTTGTGTTGTGCGTTTGATAACTTGTTTCTCTTACTTATATGTGATTGTGCGATCGTGTTTTGTTTCCACAAATTGTAGGAAGGATTCAGTATCTTGTTCTAGTACATTACAAGATTAGATTGAATCCCGTTGGTTAGATTTTCTACATGAAATAGAAGAGAGGGTTGATACCATCTTGCCTTGTGGTGGTTAGTAGGTTGCAAGGTCTGTGATAAAGACCAACATAAACGGAGGAGGGCTTGCACTGTAATTAGAGCCATAACAGAAGTCGACACAGGTGTAATATTGACTTATTTAACCCTAGTTTGAGGGTCGACATTGAGATCTAAAGTTCATGTCAAGATTCAGTCAAAGAAATGCCCAGAATCTATGGATCCATATGAGCTAGGTCGAGTCTCTTATGGAGGCAAGAGTCGTGTTTTTTCTATGTGTGGATAGGGTTTGTTCTACAACAATTAGAAGTACACAAGTATAATGCCCTAGTTAGGACAGTTTCCTAGCATGTTTAGTTCATAAGGTATGCCCTTAAGACTGTGACAAATTTGCGTAGAAGAAGACAGGTTGTGACCCTTAGAGCGAGCTTTATTTATGCAATAAAGACCACAGATCTGGAAGATGGTTTGCAGATTCAGTATGTGTGGAGACAATAGATCCAAAGGAGGGTGGAACCTGAGCAGAAGATTGAGCATGCAGAAGAAATGTGCCATATGGAGAATGGATTGACATGCAAAGGAGTTGATTTTGGTGGACTTTCCATAGAGTTTTAGACAAATATCTGAAGAAACCTATAAAAAATTAGTAAATGGACTGTTAGTGGCTGATTTTTGACCCCAGTTCAGTCATCTACAGATTGTTAGAAGTATGATAAGAGGATTAATTCATATCTGTTCGTAGATTGGACAACAAAGATCAAATTGTTGATACACAAGAACAGTGATCTTGAGAGGACTCAAACCCTTGTTAGGTGGCAGATTTGAAGAGCCCTAGATGAAGACAATATTGTGGGGCCCTAGATCAGTAAAAAAAATTGATTGTGGTTGGGCAGATTGATGGTAGTCCAAGTACAGTTGGAGGGTTGTTAGATTACTGTCAAAGAAGAGCCCTGACTCTTGTTCTAGTGAAGGACAACAAAATTGGTAGAAGCGTAGGTGTATAGGGCCTAAGGATGTGCAGACTTTCAAGGACTAAAGTAATAGTCAAGTGGGCGAACCAACTAGCCCTAGTTCACTATATTGTAGAGGATTGATTCAGAGAGAAGAAAGGCAGCCTCCATAGCCCTGGACTTCTCATCTTGGAGCTGTAATATGGAAAAAGTGGGCATACGAAAGAGTTGTTCACAAATGGAATTGTGAACAACTTGTTACCACTCAAACTAGTAGTGGACCTAAAAGGTGTTCCTAAGAGGGAAATTGCTAGGACAAGGGAAACGATGGAGGCTTAGCCCATTGTCACCACAACTAAGGCTCCGTGCTCTTCACGGAATTTCACTGATGGGTGGAGTCTCGGTAGTTTAGGAAGTCACTTGTAGAGTATTGGTCAATGAATAGGTGGGAAGTGACCCTCGAAACCCTTTCTCTAAGATAAAATAAAGAGTGGGACTTGCTTTCCATCTAAGCAAGTGAATTTATCTTCTAGGGAGAGAAGAGGGGGATTGAAGGGTTGAGGGAGAAGAAAAGGACTTATGAAGGAAGTTCTCAATCCCTAAAATCCTTTGGGAACTTGGATTCCCAAATGGTCCTTGATGAAAGGCCTTTGACACCAAATGGGACCACACGGGGCCAAGTGGACCCAGCCTAGGTTTGGGGATGGAATTTAGCAACCAATGATGTTCCTATACTGGAAAGGTTAGGGGAAAGGATCAGACAAGATTTTCTACTTCGATAGGTCAAATTGATCCTACTAGGTTCTATCCTTGGGACCACCTAGGCAAAACTTGATCCTAGAGCTAGGGCTTGAGGTATCTGAATATTCCACCGTCGGAATTGGCCCAAGTTTTGAGGAGAGTGAGGGTACCCAACAATGCAGCTGCCTCTAGGAGATAGAAGTTTTCCTCTAGCTAGATTCCTAGGAAATTGTTGCCCTAGGTGACCTAATGGGGCTAGACCTAGGGAATGTGAAAATTTTCTTTAACTCTAAATCTCCAAATTCATCAAATTATATCCTATATTCAAACCTGATCCTCTATGTTAGCCATTCTGAAGATAAGGCTGAGAACTTACTATAGAACCATCACCTACATGTAGTGATCTTATTCTGTGAGCAGACAACCTACTTTCGAGAAGACACGGAAAGGTAAACACTCTCTGCCAAGATTTTCCATACAGCCTAGGTTGAGCAACCACATATACATCACCAATTTTTTCTCTTCAGATTTGTGACTTAGAAGAGCTTTGTCTGACCACCTCCGGGTTGCTCCCAGAGTCACCCAAGCAAGCCCTCTTAGCATCATCCTCTTTCTGTAGTACCTAATTAGTAATTTAATTAACCATAACAGTTTCTTGATCATGTAGGTATTTCAAATATATTTCCAATAAGCATAAATCTTTCATGTTAAACAATCACGTCAAAAGACTTTAGACTATGATGCAAAAAATACAAAGAAACCTCACCAACACTCAAAGGACAAACAAATTCAAACCTCTACAAAGTATAAATAGATATATGATAAACTTCATTCCACCACAAAAATGTGCTTAACTAAAGAAAATTCTAATTACTGTGCTTTCAAGACAAAGCTTTCAAGGGCAGTGATGTTATAAAAATACCCCTAACACCTCATGAACAATCAATGTGTATAAGTAGACCATCATAAGGCTCATTTTAAACATCATTATTATCATTTTATAAATCATTTGTATCAAATCAACAAGAAGCAAGCAACAATTGCATTCAGTTCCACTGAAGCAAAGTATATGGCAGTTTCATATTCTTATTATGAAGCTATCTAGATTTGCAACTTGATTGTAGAGTCAACCAATCACTTGTTGAAGCCCAATATTGTCTCTTGTGAGAATCAAAGTTACATCAAGCTCTATGAAAATCCAATGTGTCATAACCATTTCAAACACGTTGATATTCAATACAATTCCTAAGATTCCAAGTTCATTAGGGAGTTGGTAGTGTTGGACCACATTCTGACAAAGTTGCATATGGTTAATAGTTTGACAAAGCTCCTAACAAAGGGGAAGTTGCACATGGTTAACGCTAGTCATATATGTAGAAGGAATATTATAAGCATAATTTACTAGAAAAACAAAAGAACATTATCAAAGGAATAGTCATGAGAATGCAGGTTGCACAAAGGATATCTACATGTACAGGATTTTATAGAAGTTTAAACACCAGCCCAAGGAAAGAAAATCAAGGGAAGGGCTTGCTGCTTCATCAAAGCACTGATCCTAAGATTTTCCTAACAAAAACAGAAAAAAATGCAGCAAACCAGAATTTTCCTGCTATGAAATGACGGAAATATTGCAGACTGGACACTTGTTTTTCTAAAGCAACCACTGCTTGATGCAGGCCTCGTGATAACTATGATTGCACTTTAAACTGCCCAACTCATATCTTTCTAAATACTCTTCTTGTACAAACAATTCATACCATCATTTTCATACTCTGATTTACCATCATTAGCAAGGGTTTCCATATGTTTTTGAATCTGAAGAGGGAGAAAATTTTACACTTTAAAACTACCAACTAAACCTATAAATCTATAAACAGATTTTAAAGTCTAAGCATGCTTCATTCTTTGATAATCTTACTGATTACTCTCTTTTTCAGTGATGTTTGCATTATGCCTTGAAAAATATAAGGTAACTTGGTGTGAAATTGTAAATTGATAATTCCAGCTGGCAGCATTTCAAGACTTATGGACAAGAAGTGGAAATATATTAGTTACTGCATTCAAAGAAAAGTCCTCCCCACAGATATTATAAATACCTGGAAAATGCTGCATTTGACTTCAATATCCATACTCTGAGAAGCATACTCTGTTTTTGAGGAGTACAAGCTTTTCTCTAAACACTTGGAAATAGTCTCCTCACTAAGTCATGTGCTAACATCCTTATGATGTACGATGTATTTCTGTAGTTTTTTTATTAAAAACAATAGAGATTTATGCAAATAAGTGTGCATTCACATTATTTCTGAATGCATTCAAATTATTCACAATAGAGATTTATGCTGATTGGATATTATTTGTGCTAATCACATTTTATATTAATGTTAGCAGCATAGTAAGCAGCGTAAAAGAGAGGCAGAAATTTGATTGTGTGCCATGTTAGGTTCTGGAAATGCTATAACATGTGAGAAGCAATGAACCAAAACCTCTCATTGCAATTATGAACCAAAACATAGTGCCATAACACTTACCTTATGTGACCCTGAAATATTGATTTGTGCATCAAATTTGTGGACATTAGTACATATAGACAGTGAACCTATCTACCCTTCATTGATATGACCTTGAAATTTGAGTATACTTGACTGAGATATCATATTTGACAAAGTTTGATACATTGACATATTGCCACGATGTATTGGTCTTAACATTGACACATTCAACCTCCATTGACATTGAAATTACACATAGACCACAATGTAAGATAGACCTTTGGCATTTAGACTTCACAAGTGTTTTGAGCATTGATATGTTGACCTCAGGTTAGTAGCAGTATCCAATGTCCTTGAGCTAGTTCATCCTACATCTTAAATCTTAGACCCTAAAACTTTAAATGCATTATACCAAAATGTGAAGGCTTTAAACCTTGAACCCTGCTTATTAAGAAATATGAACACTAAAATACCCTTTAAAGCCCCAAAATCTGTGATGGACATTGGTTAAAATGTCCTCAAGAGATATCCAACCTGTCTACAAGGGTAGTTATGCACACAGATATTCATAAATAGCCCATTGTAAGTTCACATTCCATACTATGACCCAATTACCTTTTGAAAATGACTAAAAGCATTGCAGTATGCTTAAATAGCCCATTGGACGTGCACATTCCATACTATGACCCAATTAGCTTTTAAAAATGATTCTAAGCATTGTAGTATGCTTTAAGAAATGACCTTTTGAAAACGATTGTAAAAAAATGGTGAAACACTTTAGGAGCTTTTGGCATTATAGATAAACTGTACTTAAGGACTCTTTGAGATCTCTTGGAAATACAAGAGAAATGATTATGAGAATCATTGCAGTATGCTTTAACTGGTCTTTTGAAAATGATTCTAACAAAAAAGGTAGCAAACTTGAGGAAGTTTTGGCATTAGAGATAAACTCCACTGAAGGACTCGAGATATATCTTAGAAAAATAAATTTGTTCTAAATTACTAGGAGGCTGTTGGAAAGGCTTTTGCAGCTTCACGTACATTCAAGTTTTATATATCAATTAGGGGCCATGGTCTGATCTACACTTTGATAGAGGCAAACTTCATTTCACTATATCTATATCGCAAGGAGATGCAAGTTTTTTGTGGGAAAGGGATTTGAAGATTATTGATCGTCTGTGAAAGTAATAGACATCATTGAAATCTACCATATGTGCACTCCATATTGCTGCATCTAGAGTTGATTTCCTCCATAGGAAGTCTAATGCGAGTCAAGTTGTCTTTGTGGCATAACTAATAATATATGAAAGGAATAGTTTTCATGTAATAGTATTGACTAACAAGCATTCATTGCAGGCATATTAACATTCACCCCTTGAAAAAATTCATTCTTTAAATTTGCCAATCACTTTAGTTATTCAGATGAATCTTCCATTGGAATTGGTCAATAATTTCACAGAAAATATGGGAAAAAATAGCAATAGGATTAATAAAAGCTGCATTTTTTTCTTGCTTGAGGCTTTACTGATAAATGCTATTAAAACCGAGTATCAAAATATACTGCAGATTGAATCCTTACTGCAGTTCAAACACTGTCATCCACTGCAATATGTGGCATCATCCATTCTATTTTTGGAGGTCATCCTTTGTTAATTCTTGGGGTGGCTGAACCTACTGTGCTTATGTATACATTCATGTACAAATTTGCCAAAGATAGAGAAGACTTAGGCCCAAAGTTGTTTCTGGCTTGGACAGGGTGGTATGTACTTCAAATTTGATCACCTTGTGTCAACAAGTTACAAATTCATTCTAAATTGCAATAGTAGAATGTTTGATACCTGCAGTACAATGTATTTCTGTAGTATTTTTATTAAGAACAGTACAGATTTATGCAAATAAGTGTGCATTCACATTAAATAACTACAAGTACTTTGCTGATTATACACAGGGTATGTGTGTGGACTGAATTCTTGTTGGTTTTGCTGGCCATTCTGGGTGCATGCTCAGATGTAGAAGTTGATAAAGGATTCTGCATGCATGCTCATAACGGATACTTTTATTTGACTACCTTCTAGAAGACTTCAGAAAAAGGGTGTAGAAGTTGATAGGTTTAGTTTGATAGATGCCAACTTAAATCCGACTTAATTCTACCTCCAAAGAAAGAGGGTGATAGTGATACGGGAGGTGAGATTGTGTAGGAGTGTTCAATGGGATTTTTCCTTCAAAATGGAGGAGACAACAGTCTGATATTGTACCAACATAGGTACTAAAATCTGAAAAATGAATTGAAGTTGAAGGCATGGAACATAACGTTGTTACCATCCTAAAATATCAAGTTGTAAAATTTTAAACTTCCATATTGAGGGGGGTGAAATTTAGGTATAAGTGAATTGTCCATCAGGTACTGTTTGTAATTACTCTTGCCAATGATGCTCATTAAGATCTAGGGATGTCGTCCATGTATGGTCTTGAGACAGCTAAGTTCTTTGTTTGAATTTCTGAATAAATGTCATTTATCAAGAGAACCATCAGACTCTTCCAATTGTGCTTCACAAATTTATCTTTTAAGGTTTGAAACTTTGAGTTCGATATAACATTCATATTGAATTTACCTTTATTCATGGTGCTTCTCATGAACAAAACATTTTCTTGTATTTATTTCTTTTGTGTCTACCTATACAAAGGAGGTGTTTGATAATGCTTGCACTAATTTTCTACATTGGGTTTACCATCTGATCTGTTGAGATTTCTTATATCTTTTACATGTAGCTGAACGTTTTGTGGTTTTACTAGTTTATTGAGAGGCATCAAAGAAGTTTTGGCATTAGAGATAAACTCCACTGAAGGACTCGAGATATATCTTAGAAAAATAAATTTGTTCTAAATTACTAGGAGGTTGTTGGAAAGGCTTTTGCAGCTTCACGTACATTCAAGTTCCATATATCAATTAGGGGCCTTGGTCTTATCTACATTTTGACAGAGGCAAACTTCATTTCACTATATCTATATCTCAAGGAGATGCAAGTTTTTTCAGTGAGGGGTTTCATCAATCAGTTTGTAGATACATGGATGTAGGTTCATTTTATTGCCTTTAAATAATAACAGAGATATACAGTGATATGAAGAGGCTGAATAAACTCCAAACCAGCAACCCTAATATATATATTTTGCATTTAGAAAGAGAACACAGTGACTGATAATTTGTAGCAGCAAGGAAATATCACATGTATAAATTTTCCAAGACCTGGAAACATTATGAGAATGCTCCAGAACAGCTCATATTGAATGGACATTAAATGTAAAGGGAACATATACTGCTGATATAACATCAACAGCACTTTGAAAGATATTTAAATATGTCCACTACTGATATCAGAACTTAAAAATGCCCCAGGCTGTAGGATAAAGGCACAAGGAACCAATTGTATACTCAGCCTTCAAGGACTCTTGTCTCTGTCTCCTTGGTAATGGAAATCAGTCTTCTAAAATGAAGATATACCGGCAACAATACCCCTAAGAAAGCAACTCGATTTCTGAGATTTAAGGCAGGGATAACCTTTGTAAAATATATCCTCAATCCACGAGAAATGTATGACAGCTCTGTCCTCAAGCAGGGATAGTCGTCCTCCACAATGTGTGGGTCCTGGGTCTGCAAATAAACACAACCAGCCACACTTACGGTGACTCGCAGCCCTCCTCAAAGGATATTCTCTGCAATGTTTTAAAACTCTGACTCGGGTTCAGAACTAGCCGAGGGTCAACTCCGACTCCGACTCAGTATCTACTATCAACTCGGCTGGTTTGATTTCAATGACTCGGTCTTTGTAAAAAATACATTAAATATTTATTTTTTTTATAAAAAAACATAATTTTAAATATTTTCATTCATGTTTCCAAACACAAAGCATTAGAATATAGAGAGAAGACAACACATGAAAAAATTAGGCTCCTGAATATATCAAAATGGCACCCAGTGCACTATCCAATACATTTAATATATAGAGATCAGAAGAAAAACACAACCGAGGCTCTAAATGGCCTCACTGAAAAAATCAATAGTTGTTCATTTCACTAGTTGTTCTCTACAAGAAAAGTGAGAAGTAGAAAGAGCTTCATTAATGGGATTAAAGACCATCACCCTAGTTTTACTAACTTTAGCACCAGGTGTCTAATATCACAAAACCAACCTAAGGAGTCAACCTGACACTAAAATCTTCCTAGGGATGAGGCCAAAAGAACTGCTTGATTTGCAAAAGGGAGCAGTGACATCAAAACATGACGAGGAATCACACTCTCATTAGCATATGCAAGCTCTTTAAGGACTTGTTCCAGCTTATCAATTTAGATTCCAAAGTGTAAGAGAGAGTGCATATGTGCCTGATAAGCCAAATGTGTGCTTCCTTGAGCATCAAAAACAAAGGAATAAGAAAAATATCAAAATGAAGAAAGAAGTTGGCAAATATCTTTCATTAGCAAGTGCGGGATGGATAATTTAACTGGTTTCATAGTTGTTTAAGCCTTAATTGAAAGGGATTCTGGCTATCATCAAAAATCACAGAAAGCTTGCAACCCTTACACAACATTTACAAAGCATGATAAGACAATATATATCCAGCATGATAAGGTTTATATATCCATCTTACAAACAATAACCAAACAGTAGCAAGAACATCGCAGTACATTTGATGTAAAAAACATATAGCTTAGAGAAGTATAATAGTAATCATGTATCCAACATCTTAACCATGATATTAATCACAAGTAAGCTATCACAATCTGCGTCCAGAATCCTCAAATGTTTGGGATAGTAATTTACCAATTCATTGTTCTCTCTCAATCATTGATCAATTCAATGTCACTACTCTTCCAACATATAAAAATGTTAAGTGCATCTTCTAAATACTCACATTGACTACTTCTATGTTTAAGCTTAATTTCACAATCCGAATCAACCAAGATTGATTGTGGGCACACAAAATAATATCCTTCTCCTAATACTTCTCCATTGGGCATGACAAAATTTGGTTCAGTGTTTTTTATGTAACCCTTTGCAACCTTCACTTGACCATTAAAATATGTAAGTGAACATTTTTTCCCGTTCAATCCTGTATTTGAAGGTAGTAATTGCGGTTGACCCTGCAAATAAACAAATTCTTGTAAGATTCCATAGAATAAAAAGATAATATTAAAAAAGAAAATAAACAAGTATAAAACTTACCCGTGTTATTAATTCGCCAATTGGGTCATGAACAGGTTGTCCTGAAGTCAATGGAGTTTGTTCTAGTGAAGCCTGACTAAGACTTAAGGAACTCTGCTAAAAAATAAATAGTTTGAATGTGATACCATGAAATCAGAAGATGAACGGTTAAGCTACAGAAATAATATTTCATTAATTACATATCTACAACAATACAATCATGTTCATATTGTCATGTGCTTTTAAAATTTCAATCTTCAAAGATGGCATACATCAACAATTAAATATCCTACACGTAATTCTTACATTGTTGGTTGGTTTTGGATTAACTCGACCATTTTCTTTTCCCGCCTCCGTGGCAGCTTTCCATTGCATTAATTCTTCAACAGCTGCCTTCAATATTCCAAGTTCCTTGTCTTTTTCTTTCAATTTTTCTTCTGTATTATGTAATTGTCTCTTGTAAGCACGGTCTTTTCCAAACAAATCAGTTGGAGTGACTCCATAGCCAACCCCACGTACACGACCCCTCCTCTCAGGCCCCAAAACTATTGCAATGGCATCTTCCTTTGTTGCATATGCAGGAGACACTGAATCATTTTGTATCGATTCAATTTGTTTCTAACAAAGACAACATTTCAATAAATACATGTAAGAAACATCATTAATATTTTAAAAAGAAAAAAATTAAATAGATACAAAAATAGTTCGGGAACTTACTATTCTCTCTGCACTAAATGATGACATTGGAGTGCCATCCTTCTTTGTATGACATTTCATCCACACATCAGCCCTAGTTACAGGTGCATCATTTTGATTGCAAGTTTGATTCTAGTCACAAAAATTACAATGGTGTAGATAAGTATATTTGCAATTGGTGATTGTGAACAAAAAATAAATTTGATTACAACTTACAAGGTCATGTTCAACTCTTAAGTAACCTCTACGGCCAGAAGTGTGGGTCTCTGGTTCTAATGTCCTATTTTCCTGATTCACTTTTGCTTTCTCCTGCAACTCAATAAAAAATCGATGCTTAGATTGAAAATGATTATATGCAAGGATTCAAATTCAAATCTCATTTAACGATAACAAGTAGATTTGTCATTCATTTTTACCTTGAATTTAGGGTCCGATCGTATTCTAACAAATTCAATCCAATCGGTTTCATTTACTCCAATAGGAACATTTGTCATCCTCTCCTCATCTGTGTTGCATTTCAAATAATACTTTTTATACAAATTATATCTGTAAGTTCTCAAGCACTGAGATATTGCTTTATAACACCATTGCTCCGCTGACAAGTCTATTTGGTAGGTACGCTACAATAGATAAACAACGAATTATTAGATACAAATACTTATTTGAAATTAAACTTATCATGCACACGTTCACATACACTAATGAAATTTAGAAAAAAAATCCAATAATAATTTGGTTGATACTCACATTGATTGCACTCCATATGTCTTTTTTAAGTGCTTCAGGCACTTGTTTCCATTCCATATGTTTGATGCCTACAATCTCTCTTGCAAGGACACCTAAAAAGGAGGAGAATTTCTCTGATTGTGGACCAATAGGTTGTCCCCTCTCATTAAATTGAATTTCAGGCAATGCAGAGGCCTCTGTAGTGTTTCCAAAGAGGCATTTTGTTGGTCCCCTACCCTTCCTTTTCACATTTGTTGTACTATGAGCTTCAATACTTGGATCTTCTCCTTCCAAGCCATGCTCTTGTTGTGGTTGTTCTTGCTCCATATCATGATCTAGTTGTGATGGTTCTTGCTCCAAACCATAAAGTTGTTGTGATGGTACGTGCTGAGAATTTTCTGGAAAACAAATCACACCTTTTGAGACAATAACAGTATGAATCTCTTAACATAAAATCTTGAAGTATTTATACAAGAAATATAAAGTTGAAAAATGATCATACCTTCCAATGGTTCATCCACATTTTTCTCAAGAATATGTGCATTAGAATTGGTGTTGACACTAAAGCAACTAGATTCATGTTGTAATGGGGAAACAGATCCTGGTGCTCTATTTTGTGGATGTTTTTTGATAATGCCACATCGAATGTTGTCATTTTTTTTGGTAATGTGGCTTGACTTTGTGGTTTTATTCACTGTTAAAAGTGATCTCTTGCGATGTATTTCATTCCTATTGGATACCTACACATATAGATTGCGAAACTTAATAAAAGTTAGTAAGAGATCACTTAAAGTAGAAAAGAAAACACAATAATTGTTAAAAAATCATTGACGTCCAAAACGAAAAATAATTTCTTACCTCGGTATGGATATCTGCGGATAAACTGCATAACAAAAAAAACATTTTTATTAGCAAATCCTTGTCATTTCATAAGAGTTCAATTCAGATCATAAGAGTTCAATTTCATTTTTGTTCTTAAAGAGAAGTATGAGTTGTAAAATTTTATAGTGTAAAGCCACAATGACATTACCATTTCCAGGGAAGAAATTGTAGGGTGGTGTGAATGGGTTCACATATAACAATAATTGAGGAGTTATTTTGCCTAAAGATAAACAATAAACTTGGCATGCCATATTTTTCTGCAGAGCTTTTCTAACATTTTCTTGCATATTTGAAGCATAAACACAATCATCTTTTGTCGTTAGGGTTACAAGTCGCATATAACTTAAGTAATGGATTATGGTACACTTCTCAAAAAACTTTACAATAAAAAATGGTGACTCCACTGGTGTAGCAATACAGACCCTGGTTTTATTTGGTGGTGAGAGAAAGCATCAATGGAGCGCTAGGGTTTTTCTGCAATGGTGGACCAGTAATCGTCTGCAGGCCGGGCCTGCCTTAGGCCACACGGGAGGCGAGATGTGACAGGGGTCCTTACCTGTCAGGGTCTCGCCTAACCTCCTGCATTTTTCCGTGCTTAGTCATTATGAGCGCTCACCGAGATTGGAAAACGTGCGGTTTCATCCATAGCCTGTAAGCAGATTACTTTTTCCAGTTGTTTTTTCACCGGATCGACGAAGTTTTTACCTCCTCACGGGTTTCCAGCTCCTACGGTGTCGGGTTAGGGTTTGCTTTTATTTTGCAGGGATGGGGCTCGACCGTGAACTGGTAGATTTGGAACCGGCATCGGAGGATCTTCTCACTGTTTGGGGACACGATGTTTCTGTTCAAAACCTTGAGCGATTTTTTCCTAAGGCGCCTGTGAAGCAAGGGGTTTTCTCCAAAGAGTCTGGGGTGGTTTCTTCCCCTCACAGATCTGCATTCCTTGATTTGGAAAAGAAAAAAAAGGCCGACCGTGTCGTTTTAACCTCTAAGGGTACTTTCTCTGAGGGTGAAAGTTCCGATAGGAACCGTCTTGCTGCTCCCGGGACTCTTCCCCTTCCTTCGGGGTTAGATCTTTCCGATTTCACAGGGTTTCCTCCCCTTTCTGGAGGGCTAGAGGATGTGGTGGCCAGCTGCAGCCTGCATGTCTTGAAAGGACCCATAGATGCGAAGGAAAAGACCGGGAAAAGGCCTGATTCAGGAGCAGGCTTTCCATGGTTTTTTGGAAGTGAAAATAGGGTCCCTGCTCAAGGGAAAAATCTGGAATCAAGCTCAAAAAGTGTCAATGTGCCTTCGGTTGAGGTGATCCGGGATTTACCTCTAAATGACACCACGGCCGGAGCTTTGGGCGATGGAGTTGGGCATGCAAACGATCTGGATTTGTTGGGAGTGGGATTGAAGGGGCACCCACAGGGGGAGATTGAATCTGGAGGCGCCACGGATGCAGAGAAGTCCCAACCCGAAAAGCAACCTTTGGTTGAGAGACAGAAGATCTGTGACCCCTGTGTGAACAGGGTTTTGGAGGAGAGGTGCCAGGGCCCGGCAGGGGTAGAGGCCTCTGATGACCGGCAACATAACGAACCAGGGGAGGGTGAGGTGCAGGTTACCAAGGTGGGTGGGAAACGAAAAAAGCAGGGTCCTATTAGAAAGAAGGAGCCCCAGCCTTGTTGCACATTAGGAGTGGATATTCGAGTAGAAGAGGCTATGGCAGCCACTGAGACAAGGCTCGTTGGCAGAGTGCGAGGGCGGAAATTCACGGCTGATTATATTCGGGAATGGGTTCAATCGGAGTGGGAAAATGCACCAGGAAAGCCTGTGGAGATTAAAGCATTGGAGAGAGGTTGGTTTACTTTGCGCTTTGCCCACAAAGATCATGTTAATTGGGTTCTTGACAGGAATTGGTGCTTTGGTAAACGACCAGTCCTTCTTCAAAGATGGACACCTATGTTCGATGCCCAGACCGAGAAGCTGAACGAATCTCCAGTTTGGGTAAAATTGCCAGGGTTACCCCTTCAGTTCTGGTTTGATTCGGTTTTCATGTCCATTGGAAATACCTTGGGGAAGTTCTTGGATTTTGACAAATCTTTCGAGCAAATAGACGATCTTAGTGTGGCGCGGATCTTAGTAAGTCTTAACCCTCGAGAAGGGCTTGCAGAAGCCATGAATTTAAAGTATAGAGAGATGGAGTTCGTGCAAAAGCTGAATTATGAAAACTTGCCATTCCGGTGCCATCGTTGCCATAAATATGGGCACTTGGCCAAAGAGTGCCCGCTGGGCCATCGCCGTTGAAGGAACCCTCTCAAGGTGCCCCGAAAGTCGGTGGTTTTTCCTGTTTCTGAGATCATTGGCTTTTCGTCCTGGGAAAGAGATAGTTCCTGGTGGTCTAGAGCAGGATTTGGTGCCTATAGGGCCCAGGAAAACCAGAGGTAGGAAATCCAATATGTCCAAGGCCAAGCAGAAGGCAATTATTGATATTGTCGATGGGAAACAAAAATCCTTGACTGGGGTGCTTAGAGCAGCAAAGCCACCCTCTGACTCTCTGAAATGATTTTGCTTTCCTTCAACTGTAGGGGGTTAGCTAGTCAACCCAAAAAACTAGCTTTCAGGAACATAATCAGACAGTATAACCTGGATATTCTTATGCTTCAAGAAACTATTGGTAAAGGGGAGGAAATTATAGCTTTCCTTTCAAAATCGATGCCAGGCTGGCTCTTTCAGGCCATTGATGCAGATGGCCACTCTGGTGGTTTGGTCACAGGCTATAGAGCTGAAAATCTTAAAGAAATTTCTTCCTAGGGGTTTGAACACACTCTGGCGGTGGAGCTCTACTCTAAGGAGCTCTGCTTTCCCTTACTTCTTCTAAATGTTTATGGGCCCTGTCAGGAAAGGGAGATGTTCTGGTCCTCCTTTTTCCAAAAGTCTTTTCTTAACCATCAAAATTTGATCATTGGAGGGGACCTAAACTTCTCACTGGGGGTCTCTGAATCGTGGGGAGAAAATGCCAGAGCGGACCCTCTAACAGACTTTTTCCTTTCAAAGATTGCCTCTTCCCATTTGATCAACCTCTCGCTTCTTAAAGCCAGGCCTACTTGGCGCAATAAAAGAGTTGGTGATGACTGGGTTGGGAAGAAACTGGATCGCTTTCCCTTGGGTGAAGTTCTATCTGAGAAATTGTCTATTTTCTGACATTGGGTGGGTGAAGGGGGCCTGTCCGATCATTTCCCGATACTGATGGAGGCAAAGGGAACTCTTAAAAAACCTAGGTCCCCGTTTAAATTTAATGCCTCTTGGTTGTCTGATGATTCCTTTGTATCTCTGGTCTGTACCACTTGGAGGAGGGATGGGCTATGTGATGAGGGGGATTTAAGTCGAAGTAAGGCGTTCATGAATAACCTAAAGCTTTTGAAAGCCGCAACCAAAACTTGGGCTACTCATAAGGCTTTGCTCGAAGAGGAGGAACTAAGGGTCATAAACACTGAACTTAAGCTCTTGGAAGCCCTGGATGGGGGGGGATATGCCACAGCGGAATCTCGTGACAGAATCCGGGAGCTGGAGGCAGCCAGAAGGAAAATTCTCCAAGTAAAGGAGTAAAGCTGGCGTTTAAAGAGCAGGGCTATCTGGCTTCAAGCGAGGGATGAAAAGACAAAAAAATTTCAGCAGTATGCTAAAGGGAGGAAAAATTTAAATACCATTTGGGAAATGCCAAAAGAAAATGGCGAAAAGGCTTAGTCCTTTGAAGAGCTTGCCTCCCTTGGGGTTGCTTTCTTCAAAGACCTCTTTAAGGCCCCTGCAGAAGCTTCAATTGCTGAAGTTATAAGAGTAGCCCAATTTTTCCCAAGGTTCATTGAAGATGAAGGAAATGATCTTCTGATGGCACCGGTCTCCAAGGATGAAGTGGAATCTACCCTAAAATCGATGCAAAAAGAGAAAAGTCCAGGACCGGATGGTTGGACTGTGGAATTTTTTCTCCATTTTTTTGATTTTCTGGGTGATGACCTGACAGCGGTGGTGGAAGAATCTAGGGTCTCAAGCCTCGTCTACCAGCCTCTCAATGCTACTTTTCTGACCCTCATCCCTAAGTCGGACCACCCTACCTCTTTTAATGACTTTCGCCCCATCTCACTCTGCACATGCTTATACAAGGTTATTGCAAAGATTGTTGCCTCTAGGCTGAAACCTTTCCTCTCCAAAAGCATCTCTGTGGAACAGTTTGGTTTTTTGGATGGGAGACAAATCCATGAGGCTGTTGGTGTTGCCCAGGAAACCCTTCACAGTCTAAAAAGAAGCCGGAAAAAAGGGGCCATCATTAAAATTGATCTCTCTAAGGCCTATGACAGAATCAGTTGGATGTATCTAAGGCTTCTCCTAACTCATCTGGGGTTCAGGTATGACTTTGTAAGGTGGATCATGGCGTGTGTTACCTCGACTTCGATTGCAGTTCTGATAAATGGTGCTGCTTTCAGACTTCTTCAACCCGCAAAGGGGACTACACCAGGGATGCCCTCTCTCTCCCCTACTGTTCCTGCTAGCAGCTGAAGGTTTAAGTTTATTGATCAAAGCAGCGAAGAGACAGGGTGATATGAAAGGGATTGAAGTTGGGCTGAACCTATGGGTGACCCATCTCCTTTTTGTTGACGACATTCTCATTTTTAGTGATGGGAGCCGGGAGTACTGCTACTGTCTTAAAAGGCTCTTAGACCTTTTCTTAAAAGCCACGGGTCTGGTCATAAATGATCAGAAATATTCGGTCACTACAGCAGGGCTCTCCCCTCTCGAAGTAAACAGAGTAAAGGAGATACTCACGTTTGAATTAAAGTCCCTTCTGGATCTGTTCAAATACCTTGGCTTTAAGCTGAAACCTGATTCATACAGGGCTCAAGACTGGAATTGGCTCCTGGCGAAAATTGAGGACAGAATGAAACATTGGAGTTTTAAATGGCTGTCAAAGGCAGGCAGGCTTGTGTTGATTAAATCTGTGGTTTTGGCTATTCCAGTTTACTGGGCTAGTCTTATTTGGGTGCCTAAATGCATTTTGCTGAAAATAAACAAAATATGTAGCAGATTCTTATGGGCAGGCCAGAAGAAGAATTATGTCTCTCCTTGGGTTGCCTGGAATAAAATTGTCCGACCCAAAAAATGGGGGGGGTGGGGGATAAAGGATTTGTTCCCTTTCTCTCATCTTTAGCTGCTAAACTAGCGTGGAGGCTGATTGTTTCGGATAACCTTTGGACTGCTGTGACTCGGAGGAAGTATATTGACCCAGTCTCGCCTCTAGAATGGATAAGACAGCCTTTCAAATCAACAAGGAATTCCTCTGTGGTATGGAAAGCTTTGGTGGCAGCTGTACAGATTATTGAAAAAGGCTTGGCTTGGAAAGTGGGTGATGGTAGCTCCATAAGGTTAGGCAGGGACCCGTGGGTGGGCTGCTCGGACTCCTTTGCACTTTGAAGAGACCTGCTCGAGCATTTAAATAACAGAGGCTTTTTCTCTCTCAGTCAAATTGCTGATAATGCAAACTCATCAATCTAGAGGCAGGAGTGGCTTTTAGTGGATGCTCTTGCTCTAGAAGAAAGGTGGCATGATGAATGGGGGGCTTTTCGCGCAGGTCTGTTGAATTCACATATTCGTATTTCAAATGAGCCGGATGAGCTGAGATGGGTGCACTCTCAATCAGGCTTCTACTCTCCAAAGATGGGATATTATTGGCTCATGTCTCAAAAGGGGTGGGAGGAGCCAAACTGGTGGGCCAAGCCTTTGTGGAAACTGAAAGGGCCAGCAAAGACTCGGCTGTTTTTCTAGTGTGTTCTTCAAAAGAAAGTACCTACTTGGGATCTTCTCCAAAAAAGGGGGAAGATAGGTCCTGGGTGGTGTTCCTTGTGTAAGGAGAGTGAGGAAACTCTCCAGCATATCTTCCTTGCAAGGAGACTTAATGTGCTGGAAACCAAATATTTAAATTCTCCGAGGCAGCTTCTATTAGACCACGATATTCCTCTCAGAGCTTGCACCAAAATCTGGGGGTTGTGTAAAAAAGCAATTCCCATCCTTGCTTCTAACATTTCTAAGGTCCCCAAGGGAGGCAACAACACTAGAATAGGGGCTGATAAAAAAATGGGCTAGCTACCTATCAGCAGTAAGCCTGGAACCCATCAGATCCTCACCTTCCTTGACAACAAGGGGATTCATAGCTTGAGCCAGATATCCAAATGGGATATTCACACTCATCTCTGGACAGGTTGGCATTTCCTTGTTATACCTGACGAGCTACGTTCAAGCCTGGATAATCTGCAGACTCAAATCCATGGTATCGCCCCCACCAAACAAAACGAAGATGATTGCTTCTGTTGGGACCCTTCAGGCACCAACTATACTGTCAAAACCTCCTACCGACAAATCTGTAACAGTGATCGCCTCACGCCCATATGGACTCAATGGAAAACTACTTGGAAATCAGAGACTCTTCCAAAAATTAAATTCTTCATATGGGTTCTTCTAAAAGGGAAAATGCTAACCTCTGATAATCTGAAAAAGCGTGATATTATTGGTCCCTCCCATTGCCCAAATTGTCAAGCAGCTGAGGAAACTATTCAGCACCTTTTCATGAATTGTCCCTTCGCCGCTGCTTGTTGGAAAGAAGCCTTCCTAAAGGACCAGCTCCCCTGGGATTCCCACAACACCATTGCCGAACTCTTACACTTATGGAAGAAGAATTACCCCTGGCAGCGCAAGAAGAACAATGTGGCAAGACGAGTCTGGAACGCTCTCCCTTATACTATGCTATGGCGCATATGGCTAGCATGCAATCAAACAATCTTCAGAGACAAAAAAATCAAAATTAGGAAGCTATATAACAAGGCAAGACGACTCGCTTTGGAAACTATAGCTGTCAAGTGTCAAAGGAGCATTGACACTGCTGGTCTCTTTGTTGAAGAACAGAATTATATAGGATGTCTGCTCGATCAAAGCAACAGGGGCCAATATTATGGCCAAAACATAAATGACACCAACAGTAACCAACTCTCTAATAGCAGTTGGAAAATTAGAATGAAGGATAAGGAGTTTGCAGGCTGGATAAGAAGCTGTAACACGCACTATCTATTCTTTGATGGAGCCTCCAAGTCTAATCCTGGCAAGGCTGGGGCAGGCGAAATTATTTGTAATGCCAACAGAGACATCATCCTTGCTTACGAATGGGGATTAGGCCCCCTTTCCAATAACAGAGCTGAAGCCCTCGCTCTATACAAAGGCCTCCTTCAGCTCCAAGTTCTCGGCATTCGCACAGCAACAGTGATCGGAGATTCGGCAATCATCATCAGCTTAATGGTCCACAATCGGACAGCCTCCAATTTAGCTCTCCAGCAAATAATAAATCGATGCCATGTACTCACCCAGCTAATGCAAGAAACTTGATTTATTCATGTCCTTCGCTCCCTCAATAAGGAGGCCGATGCACAAGCAAACAGGGCTTGTTCCAAACCTCTTGGCAGCCTCAAATGCAATGCTTTCGAGTCTTTCTATTTTCTTCCATGAACAGGAAAAATTCTCTTAGATTGCCTACAGAGGCATTTGTTGTTTTCACGCCCAAGAGTTCGATGCCAACTAGGAATTTTTTTGGAAACATTGAGCCCAGTTTCAGCACAGCAAATGCAGGATCTACAAGCCTTGAAGGCATATTATTGTAGGATTTACAGGCTCTAAAGACAACCTCTCTTTAACATGTTTTACAAATGTATTTTTTTATTATCACAGTTTGTCCGAATCTACACTAGATCAGCTCTTACAACAGCCAAGCATAATCAGAGTGCAGGGGAAGCTGGCCTTACTGATGTCCCTCTCTATCTCTTTTTTCAAACATATTGCCCTGTAACAATGGAGCCTAGACTCCCAAATTTTTCTTTTTGAATACAAACAGCAACCGATTATGTCAAAAAAAAAAACAAGGATTTATTCAAATGTTAAAGCAGTGTAGAGCATTATACTATGAAAAACATCGTTTTACGGGTCGACAGATGCAGATCTTATACTATGAATCTTGAGTGATCCTCCTATATATAATTATGAGCTGAAACATAAAGAGGCGGACAATTTATATGACATAATCTGCCATTGCTTGCAGGTTTAAATTAGACAAAATAAGTGTGATGAAGATGAATCATTTCTGGCTTATAAAAGGTCTATTTGCTATATCAGAACCTCCTCCAGTAAGGCAGACACCATATAGGACTGGTTATATGACACAGCTTCAGAATTGACATCAGAAATGATATGATTTTCACCCCAAAATGTTGGTTGAAATTGGGACAAAACAGGGACAAATTATATATGGTTCATCTTGAAGTTTCAATTGATCAGTATCACAGATATATAATTTAGGGACTTAAAGAATTCTATAAATTAACGCAAGTCCATCTGTTGACAATAATCTACAGCAATTTGCAATTCTTCTAGTTACTTTCTATGCCAAATAAATTCTGAAACTAATGAAGATAATGTCATAATAAAAGTGCTAACATAAAAACATAATAGTAAACCAACATAATATTCATCAAAAATTGAAAACGCAGTATTATAACCGAACAAAACCCCAAAAAAACTTATATTGGGAAATCTGTATTGATCATTAAAACATACTTCTATGAAAATATTGAACATCTGCAAGGTGAAGGAATAATATGCATGCTGATTCGGAAATCTTGTGACTGAAAATATTGGTATTCTCACATTAAAAGACACTATATTGAATTTTCTTTCGAAATAAAACTTCGTAAACAGCGTTTTGGCAGGTTGAATGAAATCTGTTGTCACCGATATAGAAGTCTCAAATTGCAGAGCAGTGCTATGGTTCAACGCTAACATTTCTGGCAGAGACAACCAGCATAACATTTGCTTGCAAGTCTCAATTTTTTTTGAATTTTTTATTAAGAAACACAGGTAATTTGATTCAGCATTATTGTGAGAATGTAATCAAACGATGGAATGATATCTTGGCAGAAAACATAAATTAAGTGATGTGATTATCTTCTGGGCATACCAAAAACCATTACAAACTCTCACATGAGGAAACGCCTAAAATTGTCACTGCAATATGCCTCAAATCCTTTCGATCAGATGTCATATATTCGACTGGTCACAATGAAGGGCCACAGAATTTGCCTAAGCCACAAAACTTTAATAAATTGATGATCGTTAGCTAGATCCAGACCTTCGTTATATTTATCCAGCACCAGAAAAACGTAGCAAGATCTTGTGCCCGCATCAGAGCAAGCAGAGGTGGAGGCAGGTGGTAATGCGGGAATAGCCACCGATCATAGACAATTCCTATAGCCTTTACATTACCAGCCGGTCCTACTCCAGTCAGAGCCATTGAAAAAATTGTCATTTTCTTTATTCATCAGTCTGGATGACTTTTCATTGAGATTATGCAAACGAACGTATTCATCTGTATGAGTCCTTTAGAACTGCTAACTGTGGTTTTGATGGAAGGGATTAGCATGCAACACTGGAAATTTGCTGTGTTCGCTGAGGGACTACTAACTGTGGATTTGATGGAAGGGATTAGCATGCAAACATCTAAAACTGTGGAGGCAATCCAGAATTAAATGTAGATCACGTGGTTTTGCCTCATAAAAACGGTGAAGGCCATCAAGAATTAAAGCACATGCAGCGTAGCCAGACATGCATTGAAGATAGATGTCACCAATGTGATTCGGGACCGATGTCACCAGCACAATAAAAAGGTTGACGAACCCAAAAAAAACTGATTCAAAAAAATAGATTTATCTGCCTAAATATACATGCACACTTGCTTCAGGCGAAGAAAAAAAAAAACAGCTAAAACGTCCAAAATCACAAAAAAAAATAACTTAAAATAATTCATTATTATAAAACATAAATTTACCTTTTTTCATTTCTTCTTCTTGTAGTCATGGCGGGCTGACTTAAATAGTGACTCCAATTGTATCTAAAGCACACTCAAACGAATAGGAATGAGTTCTATTCTCAGTTTAAATAGTAAAAAACCCTAAAAATATTGGTGGGAAATCTAAATCTTAATAAAAATGGTGGGAAATCTAAAAATAGCAAGAAATCTAAATAGTGATTTCATTGGATAAGAATGAGTTATATTCTCAATTTAAACAAAATGGAAATTAGAAACTCTTAAAAATATTGGTGGGAAATCTAATTCATAATTTCATTGAATAGTAATGAGTTTTATTCTCAATTTAAACCAAATTATTAAAAAAAGGTAGGAAACTCCAGAAAACATTAGTGTGAAATCTAAACCCTAATAAATATGGTAGGAATTCTAAATCTTTTTTACTCTTATGACATTCTTGAGATGTTTCCACTTGTGCAATTGTGCTTCCAAATATGTGAACTCAACAATAAAACACACCTTAAAATACATGAATCTTGTCTCTCAATGTGTGAAAGAAAAGGTAAACCAACTAGCTATGACATTCTTCTTTTATACATGAGACCCTTGACTATGCCATGAAATCCTCCAAAATCTTTTTAAAGCATGGGAGCTCCTCTTCATGCACGAAGCTAGTGGAATATGACAAGTTATCCAAAATTAATCCAAATATGTGATTTGTGCCTTAGGAAATGTGAATTAAGGTACCCTCGGTGGAAAAACATGCATAAATATTTGTTGCTTGGTGCCTTTAAATGTGAGATGTTGCCACTTGTCAATTTTGCCTCTTCTTGATGATGAAACCGACACCCTAGTTTTGTAAGGATCACTAAGTGTCATTTTGTGTCAACCCAAGGTCGTTTCCATTGTCACCTTAGCAACGAATCCTCTCACTTTAGATTAATTATTGAATCCTAGGGGTGTCCTAAAGCACAAATTTATGGGGGCCTCTTTTATGTGACTAGATCACTAGCTAGCATTGAAAACCATCTTTACATTGTATGGTTCAACATCTTGATGATTCCTGTCCTATTGACCACAAATTTTGTATTCATTATTGCTTTCATCACAACACCTACAATAGATATTGATGGTGTTCATAAGCATATTCATAGTTGTGATAAGTGGATTAAGGGCTTCCTTATCACAACCCATAACCCCTAATACGTTTACTCCCTTACCCAAGGGGGCCCAAGGGTGTACTTGTAGGGGCATTGAAACCAAATTTGGGGGATCATAACATTAGGAAAAGTGGAATGGCATAACCAAAAGGTTCCTTTTTGGGGGGGGCGGGGGGGAAATCTTATGGTGTCTTGAACGGGCCAAAGGGACACAAGGGTAGCATGTATGTGTAGAAGTCAGAGGTGCAAGCATGGTTTACTAGGATCTATAATCCTAGCATTAGAGAATGAGAAGGGGGCTTAGGACCTAATTTCATAGGGCCTAGGGGACCTAGAGGGAAGGCAACGAGAGAAATTGATAGGGGAACCCAAAATAATGGTGATAAGGGTATACTCCGGATGCGGATGTGGTGGCAGTTTGATGGGACTTTGGCCCCTGCGCAGCGCCCAAAGGAGCTCGCATGGGATGCCCACATGTTCTCCTGCATCAGCCTTAATGACGTTATTAATATGCCTCCTCGGGCTGTCAATCCGCCGCTTAACTGCTCTCCGATGCCTCTGTATATGGCGGTTCTTCTGATCTCTGCTCTCATTATGGAACGCGAGCACGATAGTAGCAGCTGTGGGAGAGCTCTGACTCCACTCCGCGTTGAATGCCCTCCTGGCTTTGCCGACTCCAGCATTAAAACTCAAACAGGGCGTCGATGCAGTCTTCTGGCCTGCTTGGAGATTCTCCCTGGAATTCACTTCTCCAATAGCCCCTTCTGTAGTGTTACTTCTCCGCCTGGCGTCTCTGTAGAGCTCATAGAAGGCTCAGACATTCTTGCTAGTGTTCAATTGGCTCCCCTCGGTCGTCGTCCCTCTGCTCTCAGGGCCTCTGTTACTTCTGACGTCTCACCATTCTCGCGCCACCTTTGCCCTACTCACTTCTCCATGCCTCGTCTCTGACCGTGGATGCGCCGTCGACGTGGAATCAGTCGGGGTCAAGCCTCCTTTAATCCACCCTCGCCCTCCTCTGATTCGGGTTCCTCATCTGCTAGTGAAGACCCGGACCTGAAGGATGGCATCCAAGCTGGCATGGCTGACAACAGTAATGACTACGAATATGGTTGCAGGATCGTTGAGGAGCCGATGTCTCCAGAGCATGAAGGGTGAGCCGATGTGCGCAGACTTCATTTTCTCCAGGTTTCTTTGCTCAATCATTGTTGGAGCTGCTGTGCTTTTTAGTTTTAGAGCACAGCTGGAATGGCTGATAGACATTTTCAGTTTATATATTTATGTCTCTATGGTTTGTATAAATTCAAGGCCGGTTTCCCTACCATGGGCGGCCCAGACTATGATGTTAACAGGATCGGTTTCCCATTATGGGCGATCCAGACTTTTTATGAACAACATGCTTATCAAGCCCAGCTATCTGTCTTTCACAGCAGACGCTGAGGCAGTCTTGTACTAGTACTCTTTACACTTAATAGAATTAGTCTCACTTAGAAAAAAAAAAATGGTGATAAGGGTATAGTTCCCTAACCACTTCCCTCTGAACAACTCTGAATTTCTGAGAGTCGCAAGGGTTAGGGATGTTTTCAAAGATGGCTGCCCCTTCTGTTGCCAGTTTACCGATAGGGAAAAGAGTATCTTTGAAGATGAACTAATTTCTTGCAATCCACATTCCCCAGGCAATCAAGAGGGGCATAGTTCTAACTTTGTCATTAGGAGCTTCCTACCACCATCTTTGCCATGCTTCTGAGAGCAGCTGGCCTTCCTATCTCTGAGGAATATTTGTCATCTTCAGCGTTTCATTCCAAAGGCTGATGGTAAAGGGGCAAGAAAGAAAAATGTGTTGCACTGATTTTTCATTGTCTTTGCACAGAGAGCACCACCCTGGACCAATTTTCCCTTTTTTTTGGAAGGAAATCCCAGGTGGGGACTTTCTTATGAAGAATACACCAGAAAAACAATCTTGTCTTAACCGACTCTTTTAGCTTCCACAATGGTTTTGACCACTAGACAGGATCCTCCCACCCATTCTGAGACATCAACCAAGCATAACCCAGCTTAGGGGTATACATACAAGTCTGAGAGTGATTGAGCACCTTAATATCATTAAGGTTCTCAATCACGTCTCTCGAGAGAACAAAAGAACCCATACAGCCCACCTAAGAATCTCGACCTAGTCTGACCAATCTCCCATCCCCAACATTCTAGGCCAAACCTTGTTCGATAATTTTTACAACTGCCACCAAATCCTTCCAGAATTGCCATCACCATAGATTTGATTAGAACCAACCTCCCTACTCTAGACAGCCATTTGAAACTCCAGTGATTCATCCTATTCTCAATTTTAGCTAAGAGCCATTTCCAATCCTGAATCCGATAATTATCCGGCTTAAGAAAGAAGCCCAGATACTTAAAGGAGTCCTATAGAGTTTTAACTTCAAAGTGAAGGTAGTCTTTTATTCTGCCCACTTCCACCCTTGAGAGCCCTACAGTGGTCAGGGAAGATTTTTGGCCATTTATACTTAGTCCAGTCGCTTTTAGAAAAATGTCTAAGATATTCTTTAAACACCGACAGTCTTCTATACTCCCGCTACTAAACAGCAAGATGTCATCTACATAGAGGAGATGGGTTACCTAGAGATTGACCGCTACTTCAATACCTTTGAGCTCCCCTCTGAAGCCAAGATGTGTCAACTGCAAGAGTCTTAAAAACATCCAATTGATCCTATCATAGGCGCCCTTAGAGAGGTCAATTTTTACTATACTAGCTCCTTTTTTCCCACTCTTTTTGAGGCTGTGGAGGGTTTCTTGAGCTACCCCCACTGCTTCATGGATTTGCCTTCCATCCAAAAAATCAAATTTTTATGCAGAAAGGGTTTAAAGAATTTAAAGAAGAGCAGGGTTAAGGAGATAAGAGCGGGAGTGCAGTCCCGGTTACTTAAAACCTTTTTTCCAAAATTTCCTACTATGTTTCTGGCATACTTTTTCCCTGTCCTATTGACCACAAATTTTGTATTCATTATTGCTTTCATCACAACACCTTCAATAGATATTGATGGTGTTCATAAACCTATTTCTAGTTGTGATAAGTGGATTAGGGGCTCCCTTATCACAACCCATAACCCCTAATACGTTTACTCCCTTAATACCCAATCCATATTTCTTTAACCCCTACACTCATAAATCATAACCCATAAACCCCTTCATTCATTAAATCTTATGACATTAACCCCTAACCTATATTAATCCATGAACCTCCTAAGCCATAAATTCTTATCCTCTTAACCTGTGACCGTTAACCCCTAAACACCTTAACTACTAACCCCTTAACCACTAATAGCTAAATCTCCTAAATATTGAGTCCTTAACCGCTAAATCCTCTGACCCTAAATCCCTTTGGCCCTTGACGCTTGACCCTTGAAGCCCTTAACCACTAAGTATCCAAAGCTGAAAACAACACCCCAAACCAGCAAATTGACCTCCTAGGAGAATCCTTCGTCTCTAATTGAGCATATTAGAAACATTACTTGATTCTTAGAGAACTAGGTACTAGTTACGAGGATATGTGTTTGTGGGTAATGCCATTATTATCATGTATACCAAATGTAGACAATTGGATGATTTTCAAAGCCTCGATTTGAATTACTCACAATATCTACACTTCATCACGTTGAGATGGAGCTTGTAGTGTTCTCTCACATAAGGAGTTGTAAATGAAAAGGAACAAGCTCCTATTACATGGAGGGTTTAAAGATTTTAAAGAAGAGCAAGGTTAAGGAGATAAGAGCGGGAGCACAGTCCGGGTTACTTAAAACCTTTTTTCCAAAATTTCCTACTATGTTTCTGGCATACTTTTTCCCTGTCCTATTGACCACAAATTTTGTATTCATTATTGCTTTCATCACAACACCTACTACAATAGATATATATGATGTTCATAAGCTTATTTATAGTTGTGATAAGTGGATTAGGGGCTCCCTTATCACAACCCATAACCCCTAGTACGTTTACGCCCTTAGCCAAGGGGGCCCAAGGGTGTACTTGTAGGGGCATTGAGACCAAATTTGGGGGGTCATAACATTAGGAAAAGTGGAATGACATAACAAAAAATTTTATGGGGGGGGGGGGGTATCTTATGGTGTCTTGAACAGGCCAAGGGGACACAAGGGTAGCATGTATGTGTAGAAGTCAGAGGTGCAAGCATGGTTTACTAAGATCTATAATCCTAGCATTAGAGAATGAGAAGGGGGCTTAGGACCTAATTTCATAGGGCCTAGGGAACCTAGAGGGAAGGCAACGAGAGAAATTGATAAGGGAACCCAAAATAATGGTGATAAGGGGATTAGGAGTCCAATTATCACAAAACATAAGCCCTTAACCCATAACCACTAAATTCCCTACCCCCTTAACCCCCAATCCATATTCCCTTAACCCCTGCACTCATAAATCATAACCCATATACCCCTTCATTCATTAAATCTTATGACATTAACCCCTAACCTATATTAATCCATGAACCTCCTAAGCCATAAATCCTTATCCTCTTAACCTATGACCATTAACCCCTAACCCTTCACCCCTAAACACCTTAACTACTAACCCCTTAACTACTAAAAGTACAACACCCCAAACCAGCAAATTGACCTCCCAGGAGAATCCTTCATCTCTAACTGAGCATATTAGAAACATTAATTGTTTCTTAGAGAACTAGGTACTAGTTACGAGGATATGTGTTTGTGGGTAATGCCATTATTATCATGTATACCAAATGTAGACAATTGAATAATTTGCAAAGCCTCGTTTTGAATTACTCACAATATCTACACTTCATCATGTTGAGATGGAGCTTGCAGTGTTCTCTCACATAAGGAGTTGTAAACGAAAAGGAGCAAGCTCCCATTAGAGGGCTTTTCTGTGTGGGAGTGTTGGAGGCAGAGTGGTTTCTGGTATTCCATCTAGTTTTTTCACAAATTTTGTCATAGTTGGGCGTGATCGTGGAGGTCCCATTGAGGAAACCAAAAAGACAAAAGCGACTGCAGATTCGTCATGAGGAGGCTGCGCATCATTTTGAGGAGCAACAGGGGGTGGTTCCCTATCGAGATCGAACTCTGGGGGGCATGGTAGCGGAGGGCAAAGTCAGAATTTCAAACACCAGCCTAGATCAAGTAGCACGCACGAGCTCCCGTGTAAAAAATATATTCCCTAATATAGTTTTTATTAATGCTCTAATTAAACTAACATTATTACTTTATAAGTCTTCAACATCATTAAATATTAAATATAGCTTCTATTTGAATTGAACTTCTGTTCTTGAAATAAAAATAAAACTTAATGAAAACCAAAAATACTAGATGACCACAAAAATACTAAATGACCTCCTTTTACTCAAATAAAAATAAAACTTAATAAAAACCAAAACCAACATAGCAATTGCTTTATAATTTTTTACTATCTATTAAAATCTAACTTGGCCGCTAGTCTAAACTCTAGTAAATGGACCTCTTAAAATTTATTCGTAGATGTGAAATGACCTCTTTTGCTCAAATAAAAATAGCAGATGACCTCCTTTTGCTGAAATAAAATTAAAACTTTATGAAAATCAAAACGACTATTGCAATTGTTTTGGTATCTCTAAAAATTTAATTTTTGGGTGGCTTCTTAAAATTTAATTTCGGCAGCTTCTGAAACTATAATTTCGGGCGGCTATTTTCCCTTGGCCAGGTTCGGGACAGAGTTAGGTGATTTTGGCGCAGATGCCATACCCTTCTATGCTTCGCTGCACTCTGGATTCGACTATATTCTTAACGCGATTTTATTATATCAGATCTGGTTTAACTCTTTTTCCAGCTTTAATTGAGATATTATTCTCCTGATTTGGGGGTTTCTCTGCAATTCGGAACAGAAAACATGTGGTTCATTGCCAGCATATGGAGATAAAATTGCAACCTTCGACAACTCAAAGAGGGAGAGTGTGTATTGATAAGTTCTAAAGGTATTTTCCTGATATCTATGACTTTCATTGTTAAAATTTCAATAGATTTAAACTTGTATACCGAATTATGTAGAAGGCAGCGGTAGGGTTGACAAGATTTTATAAAATCAATCATCTTTTTTTTGTGGTTAGCAAGACCAGGCACTCCTTAGAGCTGCTCTCATATGCTGATTGTCCCTTACTTTTGTTGTAGGAATTAGTCCTTACGGCCCCTCCAACAAGCCTCATACAAACATGCGTTATCTCTATAATAACTATAGTGTTTGAGACTCTCTTAAACAATAAATTAAACAATAAATATGCCACCCCTTTTGGTACCAAAACAACCCTACTATCAACGTATTTACAGCTACTCCTCGGCCCTGTTATATCTTCTAATCTGACCTCAAAACAGTCATTTCAGGCTTCAGTCTTCTCTTCTTCAAGTTGTGGCTTACATCAAAAGGTGTTTTACTCCTAAATATTTTTGCTTGGATGTTATCTTAGCCTCCCTCACCTTCTATTTATACGCAATATAAAGGCTTCATTTGGGTGTCCACATTGGCTTGACAAGTTGTCACATGGCTTATTAACATCAATCCAACCTAGACTCTTCTTTAGCTGAACCTTTTGCTCCTTGATCTAGACACCCACAACTCCCTATGAGTTGCTTCGCTAACCACACTCTGATTCACTATCCCTTAAAGTAGCTCAAATACTCTCTGATACCATGTTGCTTTTCCACGATCTTGGGTCTAGGATAGTGTCTTAAAATCTTTCACGCTGCCAAACCAATAATCACAATGATACTATCTTGCACAACAAAATATAAAAAGCAGTAAATCTACCAATGCACAAAATATAGAAAACTTCTTACAATTTTTAACCCAACTTTGTTATATTAATCAACATATGATACAACAGTCTAGGGCTCCCATACCAAGGATAATGGCCTTCATACACCCATTGATACAAGATACAAAACTAGGTTTGGTGTCAGTCCATCGACAACCAATCTGCCCTCAACAAGATACTCTGACCATGTCGCTGTCACATTCTCTCTCAGATCTTCTCGGTCATGCCCTGTACAACCTCGGTCCTTCGGCTCCCGATCTGTAGCTCTTGACTCTATCAATGCTCCCTTCTTCGCTTCCGCAGGATGTACTAAAATGTTCCAATTGTCCAAACTAGGACCAACAATTTAACACAAAAACATACCTTCTCATGTGTTGGTACCTTGTTGTATTCTACAATCCAGTTAGGGCTTAGCGACAATCCATGTCAGCCCTCTCAACACTTGCTAACAATCATTTCTATCAATGTGGCTTGCCTTTACCCTAGAGTTTCTCCCCTACGCTGATTGTCTCTTAGTTATGTTGTAGGAATTAGGGCATCATTCAATTCTGAGTACACAAAAATCCCAGGCCATTAGGCCTTCTATGACATTCTGATATGTTGCCTTGTTGACTAGACAAACTTGCTAGACAGTTCCTGAACAGTTGAAGCTTGCATGACAAGTTATGTTTTCTGGTTTGAGCGTTGCTAGACATACAATTTGTCCAATCTACAGATTTGTTCTGCATGCCCGGAATAATATCTTCTTTGCAACAGAAAGGCGTGCAATCCATAGTAGGTATTTGATACATACCTTGTCAAAACATGGACTGTCCTTTGCGCCAACGACTCCCTAATATAGTAGCATACGCTTCCATTCTATCAGCGTACCAATTTCAAATATCTCCATTCCTGCTGCCCTCATCAGAATACTTACTAATGATCTAATCATGAATTGCCAAGTGTGTCCACCTTCTGTTGTACAAGGTCGTTTATGACAACAAGTCCAAGTCACATTGTCACCTTCGCACATCATAAAGATGACAAGCACATGATCCAAACACTGCCCCATAAATCATGGACCCAACACACCTCCACAAGACACTACTGTAATATAGTTTGCACTGTTAGATAGGGCACGTACTGCAGCCCTAGTTTCATCACACAGTCAGCAAACAAACCCTTCTACGGTTGCGGTTTACCTAGGAGGGGTTCCTTCAATGCCATACTGCCTCCTTAGGTTGCTATCCACTCTTTGAAAACCCTCTAATTTGACTGACCTGTGTGCTATGCCCTGTGGCCTAGCACCACAACTTCAAATCATGCCCAAGTCTGCTCAGAGAAGGCGACTTCCTTTTGCTGTCCTTCAGGACCTTCAAACAATATTTAAACCCTTAAATATGCCCAGACATTGCTTCAGATCTAGTGGTTGTCCTCTTGTGACAGAGCGGTCTTCTTCCTTGGCTTCCACATGCTGCTAGATAACTAATGCAAATCTGACCCTAAACTAGGATCCAACATACATCAAGATGCACCCAAAATGCATACTTCAGCTCCCTTTTTTAGGGTCTGCTCCATGCTGCAAATCTGGACTGGTTAGGGCACGAACCATAGTCCCTAACACCCTTTAATTTTGGCCCATAAATGCTCCTTAGAGCTGCGTCTATCTCTTCCTTGAAGGTCATGACACTTAGCTGTAGGTCTGAGCTGTTTCTAGTCTTTAAGCAGTCCTTGAACTTCCTTAATCTCTGTGGCAGGCTTCAGTGAAACCTCACAGGCCTTCGACACTCTTGTTTATAGACAAACCACCCATCAAATAGTCCATAGAGACGTATTTCCTACCTCGACCCTATGAAAAGTCCATTGGCCCTCCTAAATTGACCCTAAAACAATCATCTATGCCTCCCTGTTCTTGAACTTCATTTGTTGCAGCTAAGACAGAGACTTAGTCTCTCCTCCACGAGCTATTCACTTGTGATTATGTTGCACAATGGATCAATAGATCGGATATTTTCAATTCAACACAAATTGGGCATTGTTTTCCCCATAAAGCTCTGATACCATGTTAATTTCTGAACATATTCTATGCCATTTCAGATTAGGGCACACAATACTAAAGGAGATAGAACATATTAATAGATCGATGGAAGACAAGCCAAAACAGAGATAATGAATGGTGGCGTTATGGCGATCAACAGGATGCTTCTACCAGCAAAGTCTCCAATAGGTCATTCAACCAAGCATGTCACACATAACCCCAGAACAACCCAAACAAAGAACACTCCATAAATACGCAGCACCAAGAACGCAACTCCATTGCTATCAAGAGAGAAGAAAATCAAAGTGGAATAAATTCAAAGTCCCTCTTAATTAGGGACCTCCAACAACAATGGTGAGACCTCGATGTCATGGATTTCGATATTGAGGAATCTCCAACCTTTTAGCTTTATAGGGCACAAATCATCCATCACTTTCATCCTGAGTCATGTTAGCTATCAGAAAGTGATTCATCAAACTTCCTTATCTGGTCCACTGTTATGCCATGCTGCTTTCCTTGGAGCACTCCACCAAGGGTCGAGCCCTCCAATCTGTATCCAAACTCATCAGAGACAACGTGGCTGGTCTGCGTGAAAGTGCATAAGCTACCACGTTGTTCTTCCCCTTGACATACTTAATGTCAAAGTCATAAGCCTGGATCTTGCTGATCCACTTCTGCTGCCTCTCCTGTAGCTGTTTCTGCTCCAAAAAGAAACTAAGGCTGTTGTCATCAGTCCTCACCTTGAACCTGTTACCCACTAAGTACTGCCGGAATTTGGCCAATGCATGCATAATGGCCAGCATCTCCTTGTCGTATATAGGATACAACCGCTCGTGAGGAAGGAGCTTCCAGCTCTCATAGGCTATAGGGTGGCCTCCCTGCATCAAAACTGCGCCGATCCCCTCTCCCGATGCATCACACTCCAAAACAAAAGGCTGCGTAAAATTTGGCAACGCAAGCACTGGGCAGCTGCTCATAACCTCCTTGAGCCTGTTAAAGGCCTGCTGTACTGTATCTGTCCAACTGAATGCCCCCTTCTTCGTCAAATTTGTAAGGGGCGCAGCAAGCTGAGAGAAACTCTTGACGAACTTCCTGTAATAAGTGCAGATACCAACAAATCCTCGAAGTTCCGTCACATTTCTCGGCTCTGGCCAATCTCTGATGACCCTGATCTTTTCCTCGTGGACCCTCACATTGTCCACTCCTATGATGTGACCCAAATACAACATCTCTGTCAACCCAAACTCACACTTGGAGAGCTTAGCATAGAACTGTTGCTCCTCCAAGATATGCAGCACTGCCTCTATATGCTGGAGATGCTCCTCCCAAGTCCTGCTATATATCAGTATATCATCGAAAAAGACCAACATAAACTTCCTCAGATGACTACGGAAGATATGGTTCATGCATGACTGGAAAGTAGTTGGGGCATTGGTTAGCCTGAAAGGCATAACCAAGAACTCAAAGTGGCCATAATGGCACCTGAAAGCGGTCTTGGGAATGTCCTGTTCTCTCACGCAAATTTGGTGGTACCCGGATCTCAAGTCGATCTTTGATAAGAACTGTGCTCCTCTCAACTCATCCATCAGCTCATCTATCTGCAGTATGGGGTACCTGTTCTTCATGGTCTTTTTATTCAGGGCCCTGTAATCAATGCACATTCTCAATGTGTCGTCCTTCTTCTTCACCAACACCACCGAAGAAGCAAAAGGACTAGTGCTAGGCCGAATATGTCCAAGAGCCAACAACTTCTAGATGGCCTGCTTAATATCATCCCGATAGGCTTTGGGGTGCCTATAGGGTGTGGTAATAATGGCCTGGATGCCCTGCTTTAGCTCAATAGTGTGCTCAAACCTCTGATCTGGTGGCTGTCCCGGCGGTATCTCCCCAAACACCGTATCATATCTGTCAAGGATGGCCCGTATATCTAGATGAACTGTCTGCTCCGTAGTCCCTGTCTCTGATGCCCGCAACTCAACCACCCACTCTATGTCTCCCTTCCGGAAGTCTAACTCCATCCGGTGAGCTGAAACAGTTTAGGGTGGGTAAGTGTGCATCCCACGTATCTCTGATGCTTCCCGGTCTTCTTATCATCCCACTCCATCTCTAAGGCCTCCCAATCTGTGGTGACCTTCCCCAAAGTAATCAACCATTGAACACTGAGAATCCATCGAAGCTTTCTGTCGGTATGCCTCTCCGCTCAACCATCTGTGCATCGATGAAGTTGTGGGTTGCCCCACTGTCTACCAAAACCGAAACTCGCTTCCCCCATACTGTCCCTCGAACACGCAGCATCAAATACTTGGGTACTCCTCGCAATGCTGCAAGGGTTCCCCCTGTGGGTGAAAAAGATGCACCTCCTGCTCCTGGAGGTGGAGGTGGAAAATGGTCTGGCGATGTCTGACTGTCTCTTGCCTCTCCATCCTCATACTCATCCTCTTCCCCGCTGCTCTCGGAGAAGATCTCGATTAAATGTGCTTTTCCCGCAGCACATCTGTGTCCTGGTGCCCACGACTCCTGACAGGTAAAGCACAACCTCTTCTTCTTCAACTCCCTCCTGGCATCATCATCTAGCTATACCCTACCCTGATTCCCCTTTGGAGGCGGAATCCTCACATCCTTTCCCTTTGGTTGGAAAGCCTGTCTCTGGGGGTAAGGTGTCCTAGTCTTGGGTAAGGCATCCTGCAAATCACGGGTCCTGCCAATGGCATCCTGGAGTGTGGCTGGTCTAGTGGATCTGATTAGACCCCAAAGTGGCTCTGCTAACCCCTCAACAAACATGTAGATCATCTGTGCTGCGGATAGATCTGGCACCATCACTGAAACCCTCAGGAAATCCGCAATATACATCTCCGGGCTCCCAGTCTATTTGAGCCTCGTCAACTCAACAAAATGCTCCTCCGGATCCCTCCGGTCAAATCTCTCTATCAGTCTCCGGGTGAACTCGACATATGTGGTCACTGTCGAATGCCCGAGTGTCACCATCCCATGGAACCACCAGTCCTGGGCCTCACCATCCAAATGCAGCATAGCCACCTTGATGGCCTCCAACTCTGCCATCTGGTTAAGCTGGAAATATATATCCAGCTTCTCCACCCAAGACTTTGTCGAACTGTTTGATGAGCCATCAAACGTTGGCAAATGGAATCGGCTCGTTGTATGTTGTGTGTCCCCATCATGATAATGCCGGTGCTCTCTGTGATGATCACCGGGTCTGCTGTATTGCTGGAGCTGAACAAAATGTCTAAATGAAAGGGCATCCCTGAAATTCTGCCCATATGCCTGGTACTCAGCAAAATAGTCACCCATGTGACCAGGCTCTGGCTCATGCTGTACTCCTGCCCCTGTGTCTGCACCCAGAAAGGTGGGCATAGTGGAACGTGTGGGTGCATGTGATGCCTGGTGTGGAGTGGCATCCCGCTCCGGCAAATGATGGGATGTGCCTGACCCCTCGCCAACATGGAAACCCCTTGGGGTTTCACGATGTCTAGCCTCCACAACAGTGAATCTCTGACCCATCACCTCAATCTGTCTCGTAAGATCCTGCACTGATTTGAGGAGTGCCTCCCCAAACTGTTTTGCCTCACTATCATCTACCATTGGCTTTTTTTGTTCTGCGTCCACCACCCTAGCACAGTCACCCTCTCTGTAGGTGTTCTCCAACCTATGCTCAATATCTTTGTAGTTCCTACCTCTGTAGCAGATGTAGGGTTTCTGCCCCGGTGTCATAGACAACTAGCTCCATAGGTCGAGCTAGATCTATGGTCTGATACCACTGTAATATTCCATTTCAGAGATATCTCTAAAACACAAGCAAATTCCAACCAGAGATGGACTGGGAGGGCATTTACCAGATATTTCACCTCTGAAAAGAGGGTGAGATCTGGAGGCTATCTGGCCCTTTCCAGACTCTGTCTAAGAGTATGGGGAAAACACACCAAGTGGTATAGTACTGGAAAGCTCAAGGAGAAAAATAACTGTAGTGCAAGCATACAATAGCATATATATATAGAACACGAACATATACTCAAGAAATGCAAAGAGAATGCTGAGCCATTTTATTATGCTGAGAAATATAAGTGAGTACAATAGGTGATCCGAGTGATGGCACCTAGACTTGCTCAAGGCAAGCGAAGAAATACTCTCAGAATGTTGATGGAATGGTTGCTCTCTGATCTGCGTCCTAGCTGCTAGAAAACTGCCTTGTAGCTGCTACTGTTGGAACAAGATGAGTATCTGGGGCTGCTCCCCTACTCGGAATAAGTTGAAACTCTGGAATCAGCCTCTACTCACCAAACCCAGAAATACCTAGAGAGAATTTCTGGAATGACCGACCCTCGAAAATCACCCCCTTGAGGATCTACGCTATCCTCTAAGGCTCTGCGCTGAGGCTGAATGGAAACCACCAAAACACGGCCACAAACTCTGCCAAAATCCTCCCA
This sequence comes from Pinus albicaulis, assembly GCA_034641835.2. NCBI lineage: Eukaryota > Viridiplantae > Streptophyta > Pinopsida > Pinales > Pinaceae > Pinus > Pinus albicaulis. Next base: position 253,428,520 of record CM076573.1, read on the forward strand.
CAGGAAAGGGTTGGCCCCTTGCTCAATCTCCAAGCTCAAAACCTCCGAAAGAAACCCAATCCAGAGCTCCCCAGAAATGGACTGCGTCCTCCCTCTCAGGACTGCGCAGTCTATGGATGCACTGCTCCTTTGCAAAAGCCAAACTCCAACCCTCCTGCAAAATACTGATGGGACAACCTCACCCGAGCAGGCACTCAAAGTCCCCCGGGGCTGAGGATGAGATCTTCGAACGGAGACACTCGGTGCACTAAACAGTGCTGCAGACTAGCTAAACAACCAGCATGCTTAAGAAGTCGAAATGACTAGCTCAATATCATAAACATCAAATGACCAAAATGAGGAGGCTCTCCCTCTATATAGTGTTAGCCTCTCTCAAAACCTAAGGCTCACCTCCTCCAACGTAGCCTCCCTTTGCCACGTGCTCCATCTTGGCCTGCACAGTCCCTCCATGTGGTCTACGTGGGCCCCCTCTCTACGTGGTCTCTTGGCCCCCTTGGCTCACTTAAGTTACAACGTGTGTCTACTAGGGAGCGCACTTTTTATTTTTTGAGTGAGTTATGTCCCCCTCTACTCACTTTTATTTATAATCTAACTACGTAAGGCAAAATTGACCAAAATAGAATATTCCAATTAGCCATTGCTAATTGGGAATATTACATTTATACTTCATTGTTCCTTCACCGAGTCCCTTCTTCTTTGATGATTGTAATAGAGATCGAGCCCATCACTTGTCTCTATCCGAAAGATATTTGAGTTGTTGTTGACTGTGATCTAATCCTTAAGTGCCACTTAATATGCCCTTCTTTGACTGCCACCTTAGCTCTGATACCATGTTGAGAATCTTGTAGGGCTGTAGTCTAATAAAATTCTCTTCATGCTAATTTCTTGTGATCTTGTTTATGTATATTCTTCTTTAATATTTCATCAAGTCAATTATCAAATTACTCAGTCAAATGTATAGAGACAGAATTATTTTTCACTTGTAACTGAATTTCTTGACAATTAGTTAACTAATCTATCTTTAGTTCACTTTTTATCTATCTTTAGTATCAACTAACTTATATAGCTCTTTGCAGACGCAATTTCAAAGGACCTTGGAACATATTATCAAATGGACAAAAGAAATTGGATGAAATTGAAAAATAGGTGTAGTTTAGTTTGTATATTTGATTATTCATCATGATATGTGAAAAATGTATAAGTGGTAACTTTTTCTCAATTAAATTTATATGACTTGTAATTTGGTTATGTGTAGAACACTAAAAGAATATAGAGATGGGGTTGAGGAATTCTTAAAGTTTGCCGAGGAGCAATCAAGGAATAAGATGTCCACAAAATGTCCATGTAATAAATGTGGCATAGTGAAAGTACAAACATTTGATAAAGTACGAGAGCACTTGATTTGTGATGGTATAATCGAACAATATAACATTTGGTATTTCCATGGAGAGAGCATTCCCATTCATGTATCTTGAATTTTTTTTGAATTGATCTAGTTTTACTCTTATATGTTTTACAATAAAGATATCACTTATTTTTATATGTGCAAACTTCAATTTTTTTTCTTTGTCTCCTTTAGATTCCATCTATTATTGGCAAGGACAGGCAACATTCTGAAAATGAGCCACATGAAGTTCTCGAGCATATTTCATCTCAACTGGTAAGCCATTTCATATTAGTCAAGGGTCCTATTTGACTAGGTTGACCAAATGCTATTGATTCTAATTTACATAAAAACCATAAAATTATTAACATAAATTTTGATTTTCTTATTAATAGGGTTATGAACATGTTGTGGAACGTGATTATGATAATCAAGGTGATGAGCATGAAACATTGTTTAGGAACGATAGCGAACCTCTAATTGATGATGATGATGATGATGATGATGCAACCATTGTCGGTGATCAAATGCTTGAAATAGTGAATGATGCCAATCGATGTCTTAATCAAAACATCAATGAGAGTTGTGATAATGAGGGGTTGGCGTCAACAAATGTACTAAATGAAGTTAATGAATATAAGAAGCTTATCGAAGATGCCAAGAGGCCATTGTACCCAGGTTGTGTTGACTTCACAAAACTGTCAGCCACTGTAGAATTCTACAATCTGAAAGTGAAGAGTGGATGGTCTGATACAAGTTTTGACCAAATGTTAAAATTGAAAAAAAAGGTGCTTCCTAAAGATAACACATTTCCAGATTCTGCATATGCTGCAAAAAAGCTGATAAAATCATTGGGGTTAAACTATGATATGATACACGCATGTCCAAATGATTGCATTTTATATCGAGGAAGATATGAAAGTAAAGATCAATGCCCAACATGTGGAAAATCTCGATGGAAGGTGGATGCTCAATCTCAAAAGGTGCGGAAAGGTGTTCCAGCCAAGGTGTTAAGATATTTTCCCATAGCACCAAGGCTAAAAAGAATGTATAGGTATGATCTTGAACACTATAATTTTATTCAAGTTTTCCCCTTCTTGTATTATCTTTACCATTTGTCATAGTGTTATTATATGATAATACTTTATATAAATTTTTTTTTTTTTCTTCATTATAGCTCTACAGATATGTCACAAAAAATGAGGTGGCATCATGAGAATGCAAGCAATGATGGTCAAATGCGCCATCCTATTGATAGCCCAGCATGGAAAACTATTGATGACAAATGACCTAGTTTTTCTAGCGAACCTCACAATGTACGACTTGCAATGGCAGTAGATGGATTTAATCCTTTTGGAGACTTGAGCAGCACATACAGTGTTTGGCCTGTAGTGTTAGTTACATACAACCTTCCACCATGGTTGTGCACAAAAAGGAATTTTTGTATGCTAACATTGTTAATACCTGGTCCCAAGCAACCAGGAAATGACATTGATGTGTATTTGGAACCCTTGGTAGATCAACTAAAGGAACTATGGGACCAAGGGGTATGGACATATGATGCTTATAGTAAGACATCATTTAACATGAAGGCAATTCTTATGTGGGTGATCCATGATTTTCCTGCTTATGGGAATATGGCTGGTTGCACAACAAAAGGCTATAATGCATGTCCCATATGTGGGAGGAACACAGAATCAGAGTACCTCAGTTGTAGCAGGAAATGTGTGTACATGGGACATAGGAGATTTCTTCCTCAACGTCATAAGTTTTTCTCACAAAAGGCACCGTTTAATGGAAAGGAGGAGCATCGTTATGCCCCTCCAATTGTAAAAGTGTCAGATATTTTTAAGGAAACAAAGGGAAAGGAAGCAATATGGGGGAAGATTGAATCAAATAAAAGAAAAAGAAACAATAAAATAGGTGAAAAAACTGATGTTGTGGTGTGGAAGAAACAATCAATTCTATTCAATCTACCATATTGGGAGGTATGTAGACCCATGATCAACCATGCCTAATTATTGGACACAACTTGCTTAGTTGACCTCATTGTGATTAGATGTCTTGGTTGAATTGACTGTTTATCTTTTTGTCCATATTAAATATTTTTCTGATATTCTTGATGTGTTGGAATGCAGAAACTCCTAATAAGCCACAATTTAGATGTAATGCATGTGGAGAAGAATGTGTGTGAAAGCATTTTTGGAACCCTTCTGGATATAAAAGGGAAGTCCAAAGATGGGAAAAAATCACGTGATGACTTGCAAAAAATGGGCTTGAGGAAATCACTATGGTCAGAAGTTAAAGGACAGAAAATATTCCTTCCACCGGCACCACATACTCTTTCAAAGAAAGAGAAACAGACCCTATGTCATGTTCTTTTCATGTTAAAGGTGCCAGACGGTTACAGCTCTAATCCAAAAAATCATATATCTATGGAAGAGCTTAAGTTCCATGGTATGAAAGCACATGATTGCCATGTTCTAATGCAACAACTCCTCCCAGTGGCTTTGCGTCATGTGTTACCAATTGTTGTCCGAGAGACGCTTTGCAAGCTTTGTTACTTTTATAGGCAAATCTGTGCAAAATCAGTTTCAGTAGAGAGTCTTGATAAGCTGGAAAATGATATTGTGGAGACATTGTGCTTTCTTGAAAAGTACTTCACTCCTTCATTCTTTGATATAATGTTGCATTTGAATGTACATTTGGTACGTGAGCTTCGATATTGTGGGCCAGTTGCATATAGATGGATGTACCCCTTTGAGAGGTACGTGAAACTTTACTTTTTATCAAGACAACAAATATTTTTTTTTTAAGATTTTGACATTACTTAATTTTTTTGTTTGTTAATTTTGTAGGAACATGAAAGTATATAAGAGTTATGTTAAGAACAAAAATAGGCCTGAAGGATGCATTGCTGAAAGCTATATTGTGGAGGAATCAATAAAGTTTTGTGGAGGATACTTGAAAGGTATGGAAGCTATTGGATCCACACATGGTCGAAATGAAGTGTGGGATGAGGAAGTTGAAGAATTTATCCTTGATGGAAAGCCATTATCTGCTCCAATTCCTTCAGAATTGGATGGCATTAGTTGGGAACAAGCCCATAGGTGGGTTCTATTTCACACAAACGAAGTTGATCCATGGATAGAGTAAGTTACATATTTGGCCTGTAATTTTTTTGTTTGTTTGTTTAAGGTTTTTTTTTTCCCAGAGAAAAAAGCGTAATTTTATTACTGCAGTTGAGTACAAAATTACAATGAGAATCACATGTACTATGTGTTCTATGAAGACAAACCTAAGAGTTTGTATACAAAAAGCATTTACAGAGAAGAAAAAAACATTCCTGTTCTGAATCAAAATCTGTCTTTAACCCTATTCGAATGGAGAATCTGCTGTTCATATTTTAAAATGTATGAGTTGTTGCTATCTCCTTTTAAAACAGTCCAGCAAGAAAACATGCTGAAGTAGAACTACCTAGAAGAGAAAAATTTTAAGAACACCCAGCCAATCAAAGCCCACAGTCAAAGGACCAATAGGTTGCTCCAATAGTTAAATATGCCTCACAAAATAATTCTGTAATAGACATATGACTTTGTATGTCATATTAAAGTGGGACATATGACTGTGTATGTCATATTAAAGTGGGACATATGACTGTGTATGTCATATTAAAATAGCACCGCCCAGGTAATAGACATATGACTGTGTATGTCGTATTAAAATGGGACCAGCCCGCTGTAGTAATCCTTCAGTCACGAAGACCAGGCAGAATAACTGTGTTGTGCAGCCACCATCCCAGAAATAAAGTTTTGATAACGTTCTCCAAGCGAAAAAAAAAAAACCCACAGCAAAGCACAGCAAAACACTACCACAGCAAATAAGGTGTTCCATAGTTGTCATGGTAGAAAAGGTGTTCCAGCCCACAACAAAGCACAACCACGAGACTGCATCCCCAGATGGTTTGTTTGTTTAAGGTTGTTTAAGGTTTAAGATATTTGACCTTTAATTTGTTATTCATATTTAATCAAAACACATTAACCACCATATTTATTGTCCATAATTGTTGAATTAGGATGCACAAAATGGAGATTGCCAACTCAATTACCCAAACGAAAAAAGATGAAGCTCTATTGCAGAAACTCCACAGCCATAAATTTACTAGCTGGTTAAAACAACAGGTAAGTACATTATTTATATTATAAGTGTACTTAAAAATCATTACATTGGAATATTATCATGCAGGAAATTAAATATTTTTTTAGAGGTTGAATGTATGAATTCTAACTACATTTAAAAATCTAAAACTATACAGGTGGAGGGAGATGGAAATGTGTCTGATACACTTAAATGGCTAGCGCGTGGTCCCAGGAAATTTGTGAATAAGTACAAGGGATACCTAACCAATGGTTATAGATTCCATACAAAAAGCATGGAGAATGAGAGAACCACCCAAAATAGTGGCGTGTGTATGGAAGCTCAAACAATGATGAGGTCAAGTTCCAAAGATGCAAACCCTATACTTCAAACCACAACATTTTATGGAGTGGTAGAAGAAATAATTACATTGGACTATTTTTGTATGGAGTACACATTGTTCAAATGTAATTGGATTGATGTATACAATAAGAGAGGGATCAAAACTGATGTTTTGGGTTTTACAATGGTGAATATGAAGAAATTTTTAAGCCAAAATCATTAGCAAGATGATCCATTTATTCTAGCATCGCAAGCTAAACAAGTATTCTATGTACAAGATCCAGTTGAGACTGACTGGTATGTAGTGTTAACATGTCCTCCAAAAGGATTGAGAAATAATGCATCATATGAACCCGAGTATGCAGATTTGTCACATGTTGTGGACTTTCAAGACACAAAATGTGTAATTGAAGAAGATATAGCTGATGTCAATGTCAACGTTGACGTGAACGTGGATTATGTCCGTTCAGATTGTGAAGGAATATGGTTGAACCTTAAGAAATAAAACATATTGATTTTTCTATTTTCTTTCAAGAACTCCAAAATTGATATTTGGTTATGAAGAGAGATTCCTTTGTTTCTTATCTATAAAATGTTTTAGGCCCATTTAGTAGATATATTTTTAGTCCCTGCCAATGATAGTGACTATTGTTTTCGGATTGCACCATTAATCTTGTCCATACAAAAAATTGAACACATAAAAATTTGATATGTGTGAAGTTTCTGTAATTTTTATATTTTTTAAGATTGAAATGAGAATTTTCTATATTATTATTAGATCATAGCCCTAGAAATTACTCATTTAAAAGAACCCAGAAAATACAAATTTCTTGCGCACATGCCATTTTTTAGCCTTTTTTAGCGACTGTTGGTTTCAAAACGAACTATTCGGTTGTGGGTTGCAAAACAAACTATGGAGAAAAAGGATCATAAAGAATCTGAGCATATTACTGGACGGTCAATTGGAGGATTCCTTAGCTTAAGCATAGTTAAGCTAATCATTTTGCATTTTCCTCCATGCAGGTCAGCAAAAACCAGGATGAACATTTACAAAAACGTAAGTGCCATTCTCACATCTCAGTTTCTTTGCAACCAGTGTTGTAGGATAATATCTACCTTTAATCTTAATATTTCTTGTTTTATTTCCTAAAGGTTCTAGCTTTAAGAGACTGTATAAGCTAATAATTCTGCATTTTCCTCCTAGTCCTTGAGATAATACTAACTGGTATTCCATCTCCATTCTTGGTGTTTACTAGTGCTTTAAAATATTACATTGACATTCTAATCTATTGGGGATTTATAATTGTAATTCAGATCTTCTTGTGCTTCTTTATGTATTGTCCATCCGTGCAGTGATTGTTTTTCTCCAATTGATAAATTGCTTCTTCCAACAGTTAAAAAATAAATATGACTGTAAACTTGCCATTCAAGTATAATTGTTTATTTCCTTGGAAACTATGTAGGTGATTGATAAGGATGGTGACTTTCTTTAAAAAGGTAACCTGGAAAGTGGTGCAAGCTGGTCAGTGGAATTGGGTCGTCAAACTATGGGGTGCCCTATCATAGTGGAGAACATGAGTCAGCCCTAAGAATCGCTTATAGAGGTCAGTTAAATTGTTAGATTAATAGGGTTTTTATATGCACTCAATAATTCAATTTTGTTATTTTGAGACATGGTTTAAAGTCGTCATGCTATCTTCTGTTGGTTTTTAGTAGGGGTTGTGTGACACATGTGGGAAGCTAACCTTATGAAGACTTTTCTGGTTGAAGCATCCTGCTGATCGCTGTAATGCAACTGTTCTTTATCTCTGTTTTGGCTTGTCTTTGATTGATCTATTGGTATGTTCTATCTGTATCTTACTTTCATTGAGCCCTAGAAGTTGAAAGTATATTTGCATCTAGCATAAAACATCTTCAGAAATTTACATGGTATCAGAGCTAAGGGGAAGACAAAGTCTAATCTATGTTGAGGGACAGCTAGTAAAGTGCGGATCTGTTGAAGGGATGTTTTGAAGGCTAAAAGACAGATTTGTAGGGCTATTCCAGGGCCGAGGTTGCTGGGCATATAGGCTGAGGAGAAGAGGGACACAACGCTGGCGTTTGTGCTAGGCCTCAGGCCTTAGCACACAATTGGAGCTGCGTAGAAGGATTAGCCTCTCTAGAAGACATCATGGACAGGAGAAGGCTCCCCAAGAGATGCCGTAACCCTTTGAGGGCTTGTTCAGAGGTTTGTTTCAGGAACTGGATTACTGTGAACGGAGGCCGAGGCAGCTCCCTAGAGTGCCAAGTCAAATTAAAATCTGCTTCAGCCTGCGTAGAAGTGTCGTGGATGCAAGAAATGATAGCATGAGTCAGGCTACTTCAGTTAGGTCGCAGGCCTCTTTGTGAATTGAATTCATCGACGGTGAAATATAATCGCCGTCAGAATCTGGCACGTATGGATGACCACAGTTTTCTGGGAAACTTTAAATGCAGAGCTCCCTGTCAAATATCAAAACGTAAATTGGCACCGTGAATGGTTTTTGGCACCGTCAGAATCTGTGACGGACAATCAGTGCCAACCGTAACATGTATCGATGGGAGGATTGAAAATAATGACAGCCGTAAAGTTTAAGTGAGATCAACTACATATGCAATGTTGGATGGAGTGGGGGATGACTGTATACAGAAAGAAGTGAAAAATAATGAATGTCATGCATGATGTTTCGGATGAGTTGAAGCTAATCTTACCAAAGTTTTTGAAAGATACTATGCTTTCTTTTTTTGTTATTTTGTTATCGATAGCTCATTTAGTTTAAGAGATTTCAGTGCTGTGGACTTCATCATTTTCCCTTACAAGGCTTCCTTGCAACCTAATATTGGAAAATACCATTATGGTTCTGATTGTTGTCTTATCAATTCTTACATAGCTGCTATTTGTTATCATGTTGCATCTGGAACTGGATGACCAATTTGGGTAGATCCTGTGGATGAAGAATCTTGTTGGTTGCCTTTCTGATTTTACATTTTTCTATTTTATATCTTTCCTTCAACAGCTAATAGTTCATTTTCTTCTGGATAATATTTTCCGTGATAGTTTTATTCTGCTGAACAACTTTCCTTTCAACTTGTAAGGTTTGTGGTTTGAAATCCTTGAAATATACACCAACTGTTTAGATAAACTATGAAATGGTTGCGAAGAGTTTCAGTTAATATACTTCTGCAACAATTATGCATGCTTGCTCCTGCAGCCTTGTACCGCTTAGGTTTATAAGAGATATTTAACTGCTTGAAGCTTGACCTTATCATTACTTTTGATTGTTCGCGGAAAGAGTATGGCTAGTAATGTGTCTAGATTCTAAAGGCGATAATTTACATGCGTAAGTACACTTATTACAATTTTCATACATTATTCATCATTGCTCAAATGAAGCTAACACGTATATTGCTCGTAAGCATTCCATTGTATGTAAATTTTGCTTTATCTACATGAGGCTCCTAACAAATCGAAGTTGTCTATTTGAAGGTGGGGAGGTTCAAGTGGTTCTCCAAGTGACACATGCCAAGCACAATGATGCGAAATGCTCGGGATTCGACTCGACATTAGAGCCACTCTGGATATTGATGAGGATGGTCGAGGTATGATTAGATATATATTTTCTCGCTATGCCTCAGAAGTTTGAATTCAAAGGTTTACTCGCTTTACTTGAGACGGGGCTTTATCAACTCGGTTAAGCATTATTTGGCAATACCATGCTTGTTATATTGGTGTGCGTGATTTCTCTCCAAGGCGATCAGCTTGATGGTGCAGTAATCGCAAAATCAGGATATCCATTGTTAGGTCTTGCGAATACATTTGATTATAAGTTGCGTGATTTCAAGGGGCATATACATCGTTTTCAATCGTGGTATGAACCGAACTTCATAGAATTCCACTTTTACCGATTATCCATTTGGGTTCGGGAAGTTGAGACTATTTTTGTAAAAAGGCGATACAATGTAGATATCGATGTCTCAGTGTTGTTTTGGTGATAGGATTCGAGAGCTTACCGTAGCTTGCTTTCCGTTGTTGTTCAACGAATAGAGATGATATCGATCAACTCCAGCCACTTCAGATTTTGGTACTTAGTTATCAAATTTAGTTTTAGAAAGCTTCGATAGTGACCAAATCTTATGTATTAGAACATTAAGTTTTCAACATGATATATTTACATACAATTTTATTTGATGCTTTATGATGGCAAAGCATGAAGATGATGAAGGTGATAAGGTCATACTCTCCCACCGATAGTGACCTTTGTTGTACATCGTAAATCATGCCAGACAAGCGGGTTTGAAGGTATTGCTCCCTCTCCAAAAAAAGCTCGTTAGTATTCGATAAGATATATTAGTCTGTGTTGCATGGATGTAGTACATATGAAACCTTACTGCTTTAATGATTTAATTGTATCATCCAAGACAATTCTAGTCATACTTTATCAAGGTAGTATTGTGTTGTTTATATATGGGTTAAGGTCTCACTTTATCTCAATATTGCCTAACATTTGTCCCCCTTTTGCTATTCTCTTAATGTTTGCTTGTTGCTATGAAATAATTAATGTAGGGGCTTGTGGCTCGCTAACCATGGTAATCGGCCTACTTGTTCTCCTTTTTACTTTGTATTTTTAACATGTCAAAGCATCGTATGTGCATTATGGTTTTTATTCATCATAATGTATTGAAGATGTCTCCTATAACAAACATTTGAGATATGGGGGGTATAATATTTACCAATTTTGTAGATGCTATGTGAGAAGCTGGGGGCTCTTCCTTGAAATGGATGACATCATTTGAGGCTTGGGGGTTTATGATTTTAAAGGGGGGAGTCATGGAAGCTCACAGATGACAAGATCTCGGGATCGCTTTGTTGTTGAGGTAATGCCATAGTTGCAAAGACCTTTCATTCCATGTAAAGCTTCCTCTTTTGTTTGTGTTTGGTTGCTTGAACAGCATCCATAGAATTCAAGAATTGGCATTGTGATTTATAATGAGAACAGAGTATGCAATTTATTTGAAGGCTACATGTGTTTCTAGAGACCAAACAAATTGCATGGTTGATGCTTAATAACTATCACTGGAGATTGTTCTTGGGAATTTGATTGAGTAGGGTTGTAGACCATAATATATTCTAGCTATATTCTAGACGTAACATCGTCATTATTTTCAATGATTAAAGTTAAAAATCCCTTTTCGTTCCCAATAATATCTTTAAGTTTCTCGAGGATAGGTGGCTTCGACGCAAGAAAAACATGAAACTAGGTGAGAACATGAGCCATGTATTATTTTGTTCACATTGCTCCAAAAGAAGAAATTTGTCTTTCGGATGTTGAAACTTGAGATCTATGGAAAATCAAGAGGATAGGATTAGTTCCTATCTGAAATATCACAATAAATCTGCATTAAAAAGAATAAATAAAAATAAAAATTGAAGGATTAGCACATTTGAGATTAGATGGGAAAATGGACTGATTTGAACTTTATTACCTGTCGTAGTACTGTCAAAGCCTATGGGACTTGTAACAAGGGTTTCTAGAGTGAAACTTCATGAGTTCTTGCATTGGTGATTTCAAGGGAATCTAGTAGGACTGTGTATAAATCAAAAGGTTAAAGGTCCCGTAGTTTGTCCTCTTTAGGGTGCTTGTTAGTACCTGGAATTTGTTATGAGAAACACTTTCGTATACCACTTTCTTAGATGGTTGATAGGTGAGGCATCTAAGAATGGGATGGTTGTCGATGATGGTCATTGTCCGATTTTTCACAATCGTAAGCCCATTTTCTTGATTCATACGTTGGCCATTTCTATCTACCAAATTTAATTTTAAGTCATGCAAATTTGTCCTATTCGTCGGTTTTCAATATTCACTTTCGGCTCCACCCCTCAAAGAGTCTCTACCTATGTCATGACATGTCTCGTTTACAAAGGAATAAGAGATTAGGAAATAGGTATCTTGCCAAACACCCTGGGTCTGGTGTTTTTTGCTAAGGATTCATATACGGTAAGTATGAAGTCTTGACTTTGAAGTATTCTTGTACTTTGTCGCCTAACTTTATGTTTTTTTTTATGCAAGGGATTTGCATTTTTTCTAGAAATTTCCTTTTTAGGTTGCCATTGTCTACGTGCTTTAATGAATGCCATCCATTCAACCATTTGCGATCTCGATTTTCCAGTGTCCCAACTATTGTTTGTCAATTTCAGTTAATATTTCTGCTAGGTTATTTGTTTAATAGCAAATAGTGTTAGATGATGTCACGGATGATAGGAATCTCCTAGCTCGCCATGAGTTCCTAAGGTTCTCCACGAGTGTCTCATACTTTCTGCATTGTATCGGTTTAATCCCGCTCAATCGCTCTCATCTTCGGGTCCCGATTGTGGTTTTCTTTTAGTTTTATTGATTGGATCTACAACCTTTTGGGAGAGTTTTTGGTACCTCAAATAAATTATTTAATAGTTAATACCTAGTTTGGTGACTCGGTCGATTGATGAGAAACTTCACTTTAGGTATCCTTCTTTCGATGCTATCACAAATTCGCAAATTCCATTAGGAGAAAAACTCATGCATATTACAGCCACCGTAATATAGATGTACACCGTGAGAAGAAGTTGATTTAGATGAGGCTAGTTTCATGGAATGGGCAACTTGAGAAATTAAATTATATTGGTAGAAAAAATGGATGTTCTAACTTCTCATGTGACAATGGATAATGTCGAGATGCCGTCGTCACATGAAATGTCTCGGCAGTTATGTAGCCGAGAATGATGTCACGAGCTTAATGTCTTAGGTGATGTTCTTCAGAGCATAAGTGCCCTCCCCGTATTGATGCCCTTCTTGGCATTGGTGTAGCATGTGTAAATGGAGACTTCTGTATAGATGTTCTCTTTGTTAAAATTATGATGGCTTTGACAAATATTAATTTGCTGCACTTATGACACCTTGTATGGTTGTTTTATCAGTTGCAAATAATGATGTCTTGTATATTCACCATCTCATTCTCCCTTTAATAATAATGTCTTCAATTGACGTGGTCCTTTCAATTAGGGTGTCTTGAATGGATGCCCTTTTATCTCATGAGAATGATGCTTTTCTAGGGAGATTCTTCGAGCTAAAATTTCTGCATGGAATTATTTAATGGGAAATAACATGGCTACAAATTTCCGCATAGACTGTCAATTGGAGAAAACTCGTGTTCAAATTTCCTTGAACCCCAAGAACCGGCAATTTACTACCTAGCGTATTACGTGATCTGTACGAGGAGGAGGTAGCACCCTAAATTATTCACTTGCAACATATTGTTTTAAATTATTCACTTGCAACAGAGACCAATCATAAGAATATTCTTATTTTGTGCAGCCCATCAATCCATGACTCGAGGAGGAATTGACAGAGAAACAATAAACCACATTGCTCGTAGGCATTCAACAAAATTGGCGGATCTTTGGTGTTTTTTCTCAAATTCACCCGACTGTTCGGACGTTGGCTGATTCTTCTTACATGTATGTTCAAATGCATCTCCCAAAATATATAGCCATCTCAGAAGGTAATGACTCTTTGAGCCCTTTGAAAATACACCACATAATAATCTTCGCCAATTGTTTGAGTCGCTTATCAACTCACCAATGTCCGAGTCCAAACAAGTTTCCTTTCAAGGATCAAATTAATTTCCTCTTTTCAAATAGAGTTTAGAAGCATTTGAAGCGTATTCTCGGAGTTGTTGCTTTCCGACTCATACATTTAAAGGTCTCAAATTGCTTGATTTATATGTATTTCGCATCCATTTAAAGGTCTCAAATTGCTTGATTTTATATGTATTTGCACCCATTTAAAGGTCTCAAATTGCTTGATTTAAAGGTCTCCTCCTCATATGATGTACTATTTTGAATATTCTATTCTTTGCATATCAAACATTATAAAGCCTCTCTGCACACACATCTCTTTTATTTGAACATAATTTCGATAATCATTGCATTCATGAAGAAAGGATATATTCATGTGAAACCCTCGTCCAATGCTTCTCTGCTAATGCCATCACCTACATCCCATAGAGAATCCGACAATTGAATGTCGACTTGACCAAAGGCATTGCTTACTTCCCTGACGAGATTGAACAAGAGAATCAAAATCTCTCCTTCCAGGGGGTCATTACTGCGTGCTTTGAACTTGAAGTTTGCCTCTTTTTCCCTTCTCTTCTATCCCGAGACTCCAAAAGCTTGCTTTGCAATCCATCCTTTCGTCGTCTCCTCCGCCCTACTCGAAATTTCAAAAGCACTTCATCCTCGCCTTATATGTCCTTCGACTTTGAAATCCAAAATTATCATTTCCACTATTCTTGTTTTCTCGTATTTACTCGTTGAATCTCGTATTTTGTGCTAGGTTACGATAGTATATTGTTTTAAATTATTCACTTCGGGAACGTAGACCAATCATAAGAATATTCTTGTCATTGTGCAAAGCCGCAATCCATGACCGAGGAGGAACGACAAGAAACAATAAACCACATTGCTCTCGAGGCATTCAACAAAAATTGCGCGTATCTTTGGTGTTTTTTCTCAAATTCACCCCTGACTATTCGGGGACGTTGGTCGATTCTTCTACCCTGTATTTTCAAACCCATCTCCCAAAAATATAGCCATTTAGAAGGTAATGACTCTTTGAGCCCTTTGAAAATACACCACATAATAATCTCTCGCCCTAATTGTTTGAGCCGCTTATCAACTCACCAATGATCTGGTCCAAACAAGTTTCCTTCAAGGATCAAATTAATTTCCTCTTTTTCAAATAGAGTTTAAGAAGCATTTATGCATTCTGGAGTTGTTGCTTCTGACCATACATTTAAAGGTCTCAAATTGCTATGATTTATATGTATTTTGCACCCATTTGAATCGAAAGCTATATTGTAGCAAAGTTGTTTCAAGCTCAAAAGTATTATCTCACTTATAGAAACTCGAACCCCAATAATCCTTGCAATTTGGCCACTTTCACCAAGTAGAATATGTGCTTCATAAACATCATCAAACCTCAAACCTCAATTTCCCTTCCAAGTTTTTCTCTATAACAATTTTTGTGAGTCCTCGTCATTTGGACACCAAGGCTATAAACTTTTCTTTCACTTGAAAAATTCACAACAATTGAATTTAAATTAGCCTCACATGGGTTGTATTTCATTTTTAGTATATTTCGCTTGATTATTTCTTTATACAATCTCCCCACTTTTCTTATCCATGTTCCGACGTCTCCTTTTTGCACCTCTTGGGTGCAATTGCTAGTTATAAGAATATTTAAGATTCTGGTTCTATTGATCTCGAGATGGATATTGCAATATAAATCTGAAAGATTCATGAGGATTACTTCATGCTTTTTGATCAGATTTTTTTAATGATAAATGTTATCTTGCGGAAAATTTCAAAATTTGAAGTCATATTAATTCAAGACATTGATGCAAATTCATACGCCGGTGCGATGTATATGATGGCAATTTAATTTTTTTTACGCTTACTTTTAGTTTAATTATATCATTTAGTCGTGATGCTTTCATATATATTTAACTAAACCTTTCTTGCTTTAACAAGACTTTGTCATTTCCATGTTTTAGTGAAAAACTGTTTATGGTTTGATACTCTCATACAACCTTTATCAAGTTACATGCACCCTCATTCGAAAAAAACAAGAGAATTTTTGCTTGCCATGACTAAGTTTCTTTGTCATTGTTAACTTAAGAAAGTCTATTAGCTAAGAAACTAGTTTAAAGGTTATGGCATAACTTGTCATATAAATTGAACGAAATTTATATCCAAAATGTTAACTTTTGTAAACTACTGGTCGGTTTTAGGCTTTCCATCTAAAATCTACTTCAGCTTTTGAACTTTGATCTAGTTGTTCCATAGACTTGAATATTAAGAGATTTTGGTGTAAGGATTAAAAATTAGCTCGTAAGGCCTCTCAAGTTATTCATTTGTTTTATCTAATATAACATTTACTATTAAATTAGAACCACTCGCAGCAAATACGTCATGATCAAGATCGTACTTTTGCAGAGTGTCGTAGAATAAAAATAGGAGCAAGGACACCTGAGTTCTTTCTGGTTTTCTCGGTTCTTATTCCTTTGGTGTATCTTTGCAACTTTAGGGGCAATTGCTAGTTTAAAGTCTAATTCTTTAAAGGGTGCTAGCTCAATGGAAGAGCACCCGCTTTACAGGCAGAGGTTGGTGGTTCGATTCCCATCGTGCCCCGATATTCATATATATGGAATGACGAAGATCAGCTTTTTGGTGACGGATGCTCTTTTGACCATCACCAATGAGTTTATGGTGGAGACTTTTCACCCTCACCAAAATATGAAATGGTGACTGGTCAACGAACGCCACCATATATATGCATCAATAGTGACGCACCATTAAAGGTCCGTCACTCATAAATCGTTTTTGTTTATATGAAATGGTGAGGGTCACCTGTTTGTCATTATAGTCATTATTCGTGACTGGACCTTGATGTCACCAATGCGTTTATGGTGACGGTCAATGAACGTCGCCATATATATGCACCAATAGTGACGGCCATGAAAGGTCCATCACAAAAAACTGTTGCTGTTCATATGAAATGGTGACTGGTCATTATCGCGTCATTGTAATTAATATTCAGTGACGGACCTTGAATGTCACCACAACACATACTTTCGGCGACGCCACCTTTGGTGATGTTCAATTTTTTTGGTGACGGAGGCTATTGTCCGTCACCATTGCTCATATGAAATAGTGACGGTACGCTCGTCCGTCACTATAAATCATTATTGGTGTCGGATCGTGAATGTCACCACAACACCTATACTTTTGGGCGACGCCACCTTTGGTGACGTTCAATTTTTGTGATCGGAGGCTATTGTCCGTCACCATTGCTCATATGAAATGGTGACGGTCACTATCCGTCACTATAAATTATTATCGGGTGATGGACCTCGAATGTCACCACAACACTCATACTTTTCGGCGACGCCACCTTTGGTGACGTTCAGTTTTTGGTGACGAAGGCTCTTTTGACCCTCACCAATGAGCTTTTGGTGACCATTTTTGCCCCTCACCAATGTGCTTTTTTCTTGTAGTGCATCCACTGAAAAATTTGTGAGATCCTTAGTCTCCTCTATGGTGGTGACAATCACATCGAATCTTGAGGGTAGACTCCTCAAGAGTTTTTCCACAATCCTCTTGTCTTCAAGAGTCTCTCCATGAGATCTTATTTGTGTGACCATTCCAATCACATGAGTGAAGAATGAGTCAATAGTATCTGACTCTTTCATACATAGAGTCTCAAAGTCTCTCCTCGGTAGCTGAAGTTTTGTTTTCTTCACTTTTTCCATGCCTTGATAGGTTGTCTTGAGAGTTTCCCATGCTTCTCTGGATCTCTTGGCTACTGCTATCCTCAAAAACACACTCTCATGAACTGCTTGATACAATAAGAAGAGAGCTTTGGAGTCTTTCTTCCTATTTCTCTTCAGCAACTCTTTCTCTGCCTGAGTTAAATCATCAAACTCTTCTTCATCTGCTCGCTCTTCAAATCCATCCTCAACAAATTCCCATAAGTCTTGGGAAAAAAATAAAGCTCTCATAGTTACTGACCAATAGTCATAATTTTTCCCATTAAATAGTGGGAGGTGGATATTTCCAATACCCATGCTAGTGCTGGCTCCAACCATTCTGTGCTCTTAACTATGATTCAAAAACACTTGACTGTGTATTTAAAATAGCTGACTGTTTTGCAACAGTAACATAATAAACTGTATAGAGAAATACCTTGAATTATTTTCGGCTGAGTCTTCACACTGCTGGAAAATCTGCTGCAACAAAGAACTCTTTTCCTTCAGCTTCTTTGATCTTCAAAGAGCCTGGACTAGCTCCGATACCATGTTGGAATATTTGAAAATTCTAGAACAACAATGGAGATGGTAATACTCTCCTCTACTAACACAGAGAAATAAAAATTTCTTTACACAAGACAGAGTTTTCACTTGAAAACAAACTTCTATTCCTTAAACAAAAAATGTTACAAATTCTTCCTCACTGAGAGGGATTGCAAAAAAAATATGATTGCTACAAAACGAAGTGCATAAAACCAACTCACTGTCTCACTATAACTACGCACTGCTGTGCAAAAATAACACTCTGTCTCTGCTGAGAAAAAACTCACTACTGTGCATAAAACAATAGTTACATTTTTTGTATGTCAGTTTTGCATCACGGGCTTTTTCATTATATATGCTCCACATATTCAAAACATAACAAACTAAATTAAAAATAAATCTATTTAAAACCTTTGTCGGGGGCCCCACATTTTTCTTTGCGCAAATGTTTTATAAAACATATGTAATAAAACATATATAACATTAATAAAAAACAATGTGAACCTTCGCAAAAAACTCTGTCGCGCATAAATCTAAAACAAAACCACAAGCCTTTGACTTGTTGGACCCCACCAGAACTCAAACGAACAATAAACCGACCTGCATAAAACATTTTCGAGTTACAAAAGAGCCTGCTGACGTCAGGGCCTTTTGTGATGTGAAATCCTTATGAAATGCGCCCTATAAAAATTCGGGTCTGATTTGGGCTCGGCGTACAGAGGGAAGAGTGTGACGCGAAAATCAAATTAATTCCGCCCTAAACAGTTTCGGGTCCGGATTTTCCACAATGCGAACGACTTAAAAATAAAACCCGCTCCAATGATCTGATGCCATGTGTTCTGCGTTGGCTTGTCATGGTGTGGGACCACTGCTCTAACAAATTTAACTCTCGTGCACAGAAACAAAATTAACTTTGTTGTTATAAAAGGAAATCCTCTATTCTTTCAAAATACATACGCTGGTGTCGAATACCAAAATGAATTTGACTGCTCTGTTTTGAAGGACTATTTGTTTTTTTTTTTAACCCTGACTTTGACTGTTCGAACATTTTGGCAAGGCGGCCTGGTGACAAAACTTCTTCAAACAAATATAGAAGGTGGCTCTCAGTATAGAGAAGTTGAAGGTAATATTTTCAACACTGAACATGTATTTATGGCCGACCTCCATCAGTATCGATCCATTTGGGATAATGCTATCATTTTCTGAGCTTCTCGAGGTTTTTTCTCTTTGAGTATTACTAAAACTTGTTGTCAGTGGCGGCTTTTATTTATGGGTGGTTGGGTCAGTGGGATTGACTATTGTGAATGATGACGCAATTGGATATGGCTTTCCATCTTGGGTTTATGGCTTCTCGAGGATTTTTCTATTATTTGTCTTATTGATCCCTACATTAGTCACATCCTTTGGTAAAGGGCCTTTGTGGTGGCGGCTTTCTGTAAAGCTATTTCCGTAAGTTCTAGGGCATACATCTTATCAGATGTCAGGATTAACCTTTCAGGAGGAGTATGGAATCATCATCATAGGTTTGGTTTTCAGAATGTTTGGGTAGTTTTCTTTTATGGTCATGACTTAGTTATTTATGGGATGTTTGCACGAACGATTTTTTGTCATTGATGTAAGGTATCTTCTGAGGTGGTGGATGCAAGGAAGACTCGGGGTTGGTGAATTGTTTTAATTTTGATTCGTGCCATTTCAGGGTCCGTCCTTTCACTCCCTTCTAATTTTCTTTGTCAGTATCACAGTGGCGGCAATCTGAATTTTCAAGTGTACTTTTTTGGATTTTCCCGTTCTTGTTTGCAATGGCGGATTCCTCTTCCGGACTTCATTCAAATATATCCGCCCATGAGGAGCACAATACTACTTCTCTCACTGCTGGACATAGTTGTTTAAATGAGTTGGATGTGGATGAATTGATCATCAGACAAGCTATCAAGAATGTTCATGGTGATGAAGTGAACGTGCATGGATGTCTAAAAGGGAAGAGATATTGTGGGCGTGGCAAGCATAAGAAAAATTTTTACAAGCATAAAATGGAGATTAAGGAAGTTATCTTAGACTATGAGGATCTGTGTGGGAGGGTGGCGAGCCTTCAGAAGAGGGCGGTGATCGCCCAATGGATGTTCTCAGATAACAATGATTTCGACACGACTATTTGGATCAAACAGTTCTGGAATCCTATTATCGGTTATATGCCTAAGGTTAGTGTGCTCATAAATGGTTGGTTCATTATTCATTTCTTGGACAAGAAAGATGTCTACAAAATCATTAGTCGAACATGGGTGCGGGGGTGTAGTTTCATGTAATTAGTCTCGTGGTATCTAGGTTTCAACCCGATCATGGAGGTGCCGCACAGTCGAGTTGTATGGGTGAAGCTGCCGGGACTCCCGCTTGAGTTCTGGACACTCAAGGCTCTACGGGCGATTGGTAACTCCATTGGGAGTACCAAATACATTGATCCAAGTATCCTGGGTGCGAGTGATAAGAGAATTGCTTGGCTGCTGGTTGAGGTTAACTTCGTAGGGGGTTTGCCCAGGGACGTGGACTTAATCTAGGGCAACAGACACCATCGTCAGCGCATTGATTTCTAGGGAATTCCTTTCAGGTGCCTTATTTTCCATAGGACCAGACACCTTAGGGAGCACTATCCTTTTTGGCATCGTGTTCATTGTCCAGGTGGTGCTTCGGCTGGTGTGGGTGATAGTCGACAAAATCTTGCTGCCTCAGATACTTCTGGTGGTTTCGCATCAGGTAATCCTACTTCCTCATCTTCTGAGGATGAAGCATATGTATCTGCAGAAGGGCATAATGATAGAACTTTTCATCTTGATGAGGGAGTTGATAGGGTCTCTAATCATAATAGTCCTATTCATGCTAACTTTAGGGTTTTGGAACAAGAGTCAAATCATGAGCCCTCCAACATAAATATCAGCCCCCCAAATATTCTCGGGTTGACACTGTCCACCCCGTCTGGACCAAATCCTTCTGTTGTATCCACTAATCTGGCTTCTGATCCCTCTCCTAAGTTTCACTCTAAGAACTTTCCTGTTGGGGATCCTTACGATGGCTCAAAACTTTCTGCTGATCATTCTATTCCTACTGCTAATCTCCCTCTATTTCAATCTACGAATTTCTCCATTGGGGAATATTCCGCTCTTCCACTAGGATCATCGGGTGGGGTTCCTCTGTCTCCTAAAAATCCTTCTATACCTTTCAACCCTGTACTCCTTTCCGATTCTCCTAGGAATTCAGTTGGGAGCGACATTGAATCTCTCATGGGAAATCCTAATCTTGACCTGGAAGCCCTCACTATTTTTGACAAACCTCTTATTTCAAGGGATTCTCGTTCCACCCCTCCCCTGTCTTCCAATATCACTACTAGGAAAAAATCCAAGACTACAAACAAACATGCCAAGGGAAAATTTAAATCCATCTCTCTGTTCATGGATGTAGAAGAGAACTTTACTGATATTCCCATATCTGTAAGTGATGGCATGTGGGAGCACACTCGGGCACTTAGAGCAGGATGCCCTGATGAGGTTTCCCCATGACTCATATCCTTTCCATGAATATCAGGGGGTAGTGCAATGCCTCCAAATCTCATTGCCTTCGGGACCTCTTAGCTTCTAAGGATCCCATCATTTCTCTGGGACAAGAAACTCTATGTGGGCGAGAGAAAGCTATTAAAGAATTTTTGGGATTTAAGACTGGGTGGTGTGCGGCGGCCGTGGACTCAAATGGGCATTCAGGGGGGCTAATTTCCATTTGGAATCCAAATAGGGCAATTTTTAAAGCTTACAGTTTCTTTGGTGGAATTCTACTAACGGTTCAGATACGGGGATTGGAAGGATCTCTCAATATTATAAATATCTATGCTACATATTACAACAGGAAATCTTTATGGCTCTGTATGCGGGACTCGAGTATCCTCATGTTACCGAATTTGATCATGATGGGTGATTTTAATTCAACCTTGCAGACAGATGAAATATGGGGCATTAGAGCCCGATTGGATCCTCTATCAGATTACTTGAAGGAAATGTTCAATTCTCTCCATATGGTTGATATCAGGCTGCTACCTTTGATGCCCATGTGGACAAACAAGAGGGCGGGCGACAATTTCATAGGT
This sequence comes from Pinus albicaulis, assembly GCA_034641835.2. Lineage (NCBI taxonomy): Eukaryota > Viridiplantae > Streptophyta > Pinopsida > Pinales > Pinaceae > Pinus > Pinus albicaulis. The sequence goes on from CM076573.1 coordinate 253,450,413, forward strand.
AAAAGACTCGACAGGGCCATGGTTAAAGACTCTTTGGTGGATATGTAGGGAGCCCCTAGATCAGTTGTCTTGGCATCGGACATCTCAGATCACATGCCCATTATATTATCTTAGAACACAGGTGGTGAGATCAGGGGGAGGCCATACAAATTCAATCGTGTATGGTTGGAAGATGCAGATTATGTAAATCTTGTCAAACGTATATGGCAAGATGATGAGGGGGTGGAGGATCTCAGGGGCTGGGATCGTTTTCATTTTAAACTTCAAAATATTAAGAAGGCCTCCAAAGATTGGGAGATCAACAAAAAGAAGGCTCTCAAGGCAGAGTTACAGGACATTTCGAAGCAGATTGAGGAGATTTACACGAGCTTTTCGGTCACCATCCCGAATGAATCTACATATGATATTCTGAATCAATTGGGGGCCAGGAAAAGAGAGATTTTGAGAATTGAAGAAATCACTTGGAAACTCAAAATCAGAATTACCTGGTTGAAGGAGGGTGACCTTAATACTCATTTTTTTCATAAAAGTGCAAATGACAGGAAGAATTGAAATGCAATTTGGCACATTAAAAGCGTAGATGACATTTGTGCTTATACAACCTCAAAGATTCAAGGAGAAGCTTTCTGTCACTTTTCCTCCTTCTATCAAAAAGATCAAAGGATCAGTGCTGATAACCGGAGTTGGGTACTGGATCATATCACAAGGATGTTTGATGAAGAGGCTATTAGATCAATAGATCAAAGTTCATTGGGAATGAAGTCCTTTTGGTCCTAAAATCATTTTCTCATGACAAATGTCCGGGGCCAGATGGATGGCCCACGGAATTTTTCATCTTCTTTTTTGAATTATTGGGTGCTAAACTTACGGAGATGGTAGAACTATTCCGTACAAGGGGTTATATGCCTGCAAATCTGAACTCAATGTTTATTGCTCTTATTCCTAAAGCGGCTAATCCTCAATCCTTTTCTGAATTCAGGCCGATTGCTCTCTGTAATCTAATACATAAAGTCACCTCAAAGATCATTGCAAATCGAATTAAAATAAAATTATCAGATCACATTTCTATGGAACAATATGGATTTCTTCAAGGATGTTCTATTCATGATGCAATTGCCATAGCGCAGGAGGTGCTTCATTCTATGCACTCGGAAAAAAGGGAGTCTCTTGTGATGAAGGTGGATCTTCACAAGGCTTATGACTCATTGGATTGGTCCTATATCAGACTTGTAGTACTCAAGATTGGGCTGCCAATTTGGATCATCAGATGGATCATGTCTTGTATCACCACGTTTAGATATGATGTTATTGTAAATAGTATTCCGACTCAATTTTTTGAGGTTGGAAGAGGTCTGCGTCAAGGATGTGCTCTCTCCCCACTCATCTTCATCCTCATCATGGACGGGTTCAGTAAGATTATGCATAGTGCCAAACAAAAAGGGTTCATTAAGGGATTCTCCTTTTCTGATTCTGTGTCCTCATCGCATTCTCTCTTTGTCGATGATATATTATTATTTGGCTACCTTATTAGAAATCACTGGTTTTATATTCATATTATGTTAATGAGGTTTGACTCTACAACATGATTAGGTATTAACAAGGAAAAATCTTTTCTTATTTATGAAAATGGTGACTTCCAAGAGATCCTTTTCATTGCTGGTTTTCTGGGAGTTAATTGTAGGTTGGCATCTGATGGATTTAAATATATGGGATACAAAATTAAGCCTTGTGGCTACAGGATCAGGGACTGGATGTGGCTAATTGATAATTTTAGGGCACGGATCTGCAGATGGACACATAGATGGTTGTCTATTGGTGATCGTCTCATTATGATTCAGGCGGTGTTATCTTAGATGATGGTCTTCTAGGGACATATTTTTTATTTGCCGGAGCGGATTGTTGGCATGATCAATAGTATTATCTCCCAATTTCTATGAGGGGGTTCTAATATGGGGAAGAAATATCATCTATGCAAGTTTGATATTTTATGCATGCCCAAAGACCAGGATGGTTGGGGTATATTGAATACTCGAGTCTTCAATACTGCCTTGCTAATCAAATATTTCTGGAGAGCAATTAAAGGGGATAAAATTTGGAATGTTATCATTAGGTGAAAATATATTGATGGCGACGTCCTTCATCAACTCATCTGCCAGGAGTTCTCCTTCCCACGGAACATCTCGATCATTTGGGGAAGTTTTAAAAGAGTCTTGGGTCACATGGTTGCCCGATTGATATGGCTTTTTCGGGATGGAGGGCGTATCTCGCTTGGATTTAAGAGCATGCTTTCCCTGCCGCATCACACTGGCCCTTCGCAACGCCTACTGCACCATCTTTCACACAGGGGTATTTTTTTTCTGTCACAGACTATTCATTACTGGTCTTTTGGCTCTCCAGTTCTCAAAAAAACACTCCTACTGGGTTTGGGTGGGGAAGATGCAGTAGAATGGGAACTATTTTGCAATTCTATAAGAAGTGCTGGTCTGTGTCATGCACAAGGGGGAGATCAGATCATTTGGGATGGGCCTACCAAAGATAAATTTGTCATCGTGAAGGACATTTATCAGAGTATAAATTTCTCTTTACATGAGGGACAATCTTCTAGGATCTTCTATCCATTCTGGAGCCGAAATATTCCCACTAAGATCATTATGTTCGGCTGGTTGGTTTGGCGTGGTAAGGTTCTAACATGGGACAATCTTATTAAGCGGGGGCAACATGGGCCTAGTAGATGTGCTATATGTTGTGATGAAGAAGAAAAGATTGCACATCTATTCTTCAGGTGTCCTGTGGTCACTAGGCTAGGGAGGCTGTTCAGTCCTTTATTTATGGATTCTTTGTGGACAACTGTGGATTTTATTTCTGCTGCTACCGATTGGGATAAGCTGAATGGAAAGTTTAAATCGCTCCCCCTTTTTAATGTCTGGGAGGTCTGGCTGGCGAGGAATTTTTTGATATTTGAAAGTAGGCCTTTCGACATTCAACAAATTTTCTCTAGTGTCATCAGATGGATCGAGGAGCGACCTCATCCTGTTGAATTAGTTGTGGATGGCTCAGTTTGCATTAGACCTCACGAGATTTCCATCCCAGCAATTGTTTTTGAACGTGCATGTGTTGAGGGCATCACGGGTTGTGATGCATGGATTAAGTTGTCTCAGCGTGAAAGGATTCACTTTTTTTGGAATGGAGGGCCCGGGACCAAAAACAAAACAGAGATCATGGCCCTATGGGGTGGCCTTCTTGCGACCTCCAACCTACAATTGCAGGATGTCAACATATATGGTGATTCAAAGTTGGTTATTGGGTGGATCACAAACAAATTTGAAATGATGAACCCGGGTTTGGATGGATGGCGATAAAGAACACAAAGACTATGGCAGAGGTTGAATTTTCCTCCTATCAGTCATATTTATAGAGAAAATAACACGCGTGTAGGCTGGTTATCAAAAAAAGGTATTACAGCTGACTTTGGGTTTATGCAAGTGCTCCATTTCAGAGATGGAAATCAGATTTGGGACACGTCCATTCCAATTCCATGATAATGATGCACAGGGTATCAAGCGTGTCCGGTTTTTGCTAGTTTCCTCATGTTACATTCCTAAATATGTTACGCACTCTTTTATTCGGCTTTATTATATCTGGCTATATTATATCAGACAAGTTTTTTCACTCCTTTTTCGCAAGGGCAAGGTGTGGTGTCCAGCTCTTATTCAGGTGTGCTTTCAGAGGGACCTCAAGCATATCAGAAGCTTTCAACCATCATCAAGCGAGCCTAACTCACCAGATCTTGGATTTTCTGAACATCACAGCCATTGGCCAAATATATCCCCATATTTTCCTTCCCAGCAATTTCAATTTGGTTTTGCATGACAGACTTTCTCTAATTGTCTAGTTTTCATTATGTCTTCATCTCTATCTGGTTATGGTTTTCTCATTCTTACAAGGATGAACAACATCAAATCATGTTGGGATTGGATTATTCCCCCCGTAATTTTGTTCGCCACTTTCATTCAGATTGCTTTTTCTTGCTTAGAAGAGATCTTTTTTCAGTGGCTGGGGGTTTCTGTTTTTTCTCGCTGACTTTGGCTCAGTTGAGAATGTAATTGGAAATATGCACTGCTATATCTAATATACAACGTTTTTTTTCTTTCTGAAAAAAAAAAAAATCTTAAAACATCAGACCGGAGCTATGGTGGATCGCTTGAATTGAAATAACTGAAACTAGGGACTAATAAGAAGCAATAACAAACTTTTAACAAAGAAAAATTGAGATGTTAGGCTTAAAATTTTCTGAGCAGATATCACATTTCAATTTGTTTCTTCCAAGGAGATCCAAGAAAACGAATTTGGGATGAATTATACCATATTTTAGATTAATCTGAAAGGTGTTAAAACTTTATCCGCCATGTCAGATCCCAAATTTGTAAGAATGCCAAAACCGATGTAGCACAGTTTACACTAAAGATATGAATTAAATTTTTAATGGTACAAATGTTGTTTATATCCTACAGCTATTTCTGGTCCGCACTAGATTGATGCAGTGGCTATACAGAAATATGGAAAGCTTGCATTCATTCAAACTTGAAAGCCGCCCGCAGTTTACAGTCCTCAGGCAGCAGAAAAAATTTCCCATCAAATTTTGCCCAGATTCGTTCAACTGGTGATCAACCTCCAATGGTGTATTTGGTTGTGGCCAGATTGTCATGTGATGTGGTTTGCTTGTCGTGCAGCACCTAATAGTCTCGCTCGTTTGATCCAACAATGTAACTTCTATAAGTACTGGGGATTTGGGAACGGTGGTCTGCTCCATGGCTTCACTATACAACGTTTGAAGTGGTTGCATGGACGTGATAACATGTGGTACACCGAACATGAACTAATTTAATCCATCGTTTTTAATGCTTCTTTTTGTTACTTCTTATCTATTAGGACTCTTAGTTTTAGTGTGTTATCATTTTTGTAATTTCCTCCTTATTTTATTAATATTTATTTAGCATTTCATTGGTTTTATTGTACTTTATTCTTAATTTTTATTCCTTATTATTATTATAATGGTTTCCTTATTGATTTGTATTTTTTTTTTAACTCCTTTCTTCCTTATTTTACTTCCCCTAACATTTCATTTTATTTTTCTGGTTAATTCTAATAACCAATAATTTTCTTTTATATTTAAATATATATATTTACAATTATAATAATAATAACCCCTTCTCTCTCTATTTTAATTCTAACTATCAATAATTATTCTTAATATTTAAAATAAATCTATATTAAATAAAAACCCATAAAAGTTTTAGTATTATTTTATTATTAATTAAATTAATTAATTAATTTTATGTAAAAACTAATTTGATTTTCATCTCCTAATTCGATTTTCATCTTAAAAAAAGCTAACTAACAAATTATCTAACTCTCTAATGTCCAGTTTTTAATGGATAACTTTTTAATGACTATATGCATCCATACTATACTAACCACTATCTCCAGTCAATAATGCATCCATACTATTTATTCAAGAAGATCGATTAACTTCTTCACCTTGTCCACATTAGTTGGTATGAAACGATGATCAAATCTATGATTAGTCCAAAAAACATTTATCTACATTGTAAATCACAAAAATCTTAAATACAGAAAAAATTGTTGATTAACTTTTTACATGAAAATTCCTTCAACCATGGCCCCTGTAGAACACATATTTACTAGTTCATTACCTTATACATAGTGTAATTCTCTCTAAAATGTCATGTGCATGTTATATCTCAAAATATCATTTAGATTGACTAGTTTTGTATTTTTCTAGTGCATCTTTATTATGTTTATAGGAGATTGGGGATATGTTAGTGACAATACTAATAATGTTAATAATAGAATTGAAATTTTTTGCTTTGGTTTTATTAATTGAATATAATGTGAAATGTAACTAGGGAATTGATATAGCCCCGTGGGCTTGGTTCAATGGCCGCTCTGACGCTCATATATGTCAGGCCGAGCATGTAGGTCACAAGTTCAATCCCCAACCGTGATGCCCTAAAGGTCAGCCGACATCCGTGAGACGTGTGTGTGGGCTCGAGATCCCTCCCTAGGGTTATAGTGGTAGCCAGGGGATTCACCCGTGTTACGCGAGTACGATACTCTCCGCTCGTTGCCGATTCCTCTAGCCAAAAAAAAAAAAAAAAAAACTAGGGAATTGATATAATTATTTTTAGGCACCTCTACATTAGGGAGGTTGGATGTAAAAATATCTCACAAACATTATTCAAGTGACTATAAACCTTGTTTTCTTATTTAATAATTGTTTTCTTATTTAATAATTGTTTTCTTATTTAATAATTATTTTGGAGATTAAATAGTCATAATAAAGTGACATGTATCTCACCACATTCTATTTCAATAAAGCCACAACCAAAGACATTGTAATAGTCTCGTTGGTTCATGAGTTAAAAAATAATCCTTTTTAGGTTGTATGGCCTCAATGAGTTTATAGTAATAAGTGTTTGAATGAAATATGGGAAAGGAATATGAGGAAGTCGACATTAGCTTTTTATTTTATTGGTGGTTCTTGCATAAATGAAGAGGTGTCCCTACCATGAGTGGGTGGATGCAATGTGATGATTGGATGGATCAATAACATCATGAATGAATCAATGATTTGTATTCATATGAGTATGATTGTCTATAGGTGGTGGACCGCAGTGAAAATGTTGGCCCAACACAAACTAAATAATTATGATAGTTTAGTTGTCAAATTGGTACTTGAGATAGTTATTATGTTCTTATTTATGAATATAGGCTGATTCATCATTGTTATTTAAGAAAAACCAAGTCACCTAGAATTAACTCATGAAGGAGTAGTCTTTCAATCATGTCAGATGCTAAGGGAGCAGTATTTCACTCCTGTCAGATTCCTCTGAGTTTTAACTTGTTTCCTTAAGTCCAAAGAACATATGAGTTTTAGCTTGTTTCCTTAAGTCCAAAGAACACAATCTTTTAGCCAAGAAGAAAGAGTTTTAAAGCATTCCAAGTCCAATTTTTGCAAATGGTAAAACCTGTCCTAACTTAGTTCTCAAACCCTGTTATTCAAGATAAACAATGTTTGTCATCATCACTATTATTCAAGATAAACCATCTATGTAAAATGGCATGCTTTAACTCTTGCTAGATACCTTTCGGTCTTGAGCCCTTAACTTGTTTTTTTAGAAAAAGTCCAACTCTTAATCAAACAAACACAATTTTACAAATTAAATATAAATTTAATTTACTTATTACAAGTCAAAGTAATTTGATAATGCTTTATTGAATGAAATTTTTATAAATATTATCTATTTTATTCATAAATTTTATTTAACAATATACCATACTCTAATAAACCATTATGAATCGAAAGATTGCTGGAAAGTTGCCTTAAATTCAGTATAGAGCCAACTGGAATATGGTAATTTTATTATCGAAATGGTTATTGAGCGAAAGACTATTCTATAGTTTCATGTATTTAAGAATCCATTGTAGGAAGGGAATCAAATGGGATTTACATGAAATGGAATTGAAGAACATTTAACCATATCTCTTTATAAATTGTAGAAAGACAACTGATAAAAATACAAATCAAATGAAGATGAACTGCATACTCAAGAGAATGAAGATGAACTGCATATGGAATATCTTGTATTACAAAAAGAAAGGAGACTTGGACTCTCTAAATATGCGTCTCCTTACACAAGTTCAAAATTATTTGAACAAGAGTTACAATTCAATTATGTTCTATCGACGGTAACATATGTGCAAATGACTCAAACACTGAGGAATAGAAACACCCACGGGACAATTTTTGAGTAAATTTTTTAATTTGAAATAAAAATATATTTGTTTATTATCTTTAAATAAAAAAAATTTATTTTTATAAAAACAATATAGGATATTTTATAAAAACAATATAGGATACGCATATTATTATTGTTGAATTATTTTCATAAAAACAATATAAAACATAGTAATAATTATCTCTTAAAAATTAATTTTATTTATTTTGAAAAATGTGTTTAAAATAAACAAATTATTTTAAATATTTTTTTAAGGTGGTTTCAACATTTAAAATTTCTAAATAGTAATTTTAACTACCACAAATTATATTCTTTATAGAAAAAAAAAAAACAAATTCCAATATATTTTTAAGATAATAACAAAGTTTTTTTAAAATCTCAATGACAAAACAATTTCCAAAATTTAACAATGATGAAAAGCATCTTCGAAACAATTTCCAAAACTTAACAATTATGAAAAGCATCCTTCAAAATGATATGATAACACTTATATTTACTAGATTTTGATAACACTTATATTTACTAAAAATACATTCATGTCATTGAGTTGGTAGGAAAATACTTTTAATTTATTCTCCTGTTACCATATATCTTCAAAGAACCCAATTGGGTCGCTCATAGGATCTTTAAGGTGGGTATTAGAGAAGACTTATGGGAACTGGCTGATAGGCTCTCTAAGGTGGGTATTAGCAAGCCTTATGGGAACGGGCTGATTGCTGAAAATAAAGAAGTAGAACATTATGAATTTTAATATTATTATTGAATAAGGACAAGAACTTCAACAACATTAGGATTTTAAAACAAGGTTTTGGTCTTTTGACATATAGCTTTTGTACACGTTACCGAAAGCTCTAATGTTGAAATATAGATGTTGATTAACACAGTAGCAAGATACTTATATTTTTAAATAGTTGTTATGATGAGAAATTTTACAAAATATAATACAATTTTACCAAATACATAAAAAAATAAAAATTAATTTGTGAAAAATGCAATTTTATTTTATTTTATATTAAAGAATAAAGCACATTATTATTATTATAAGGTGAACCAACAACCTTGACTATGGACGGCCAACTATGCTGGGATGTCTGTAAATTTATCAGTAATTGCATTCTTTAGTTGCCTTGCGGCCATCACATAGACCATTAAAAAATATTTAGCTATTAAAAAATTAAGACAAGATTTGGTGGCTTTCGTTTTGGTGCGCGTTTAACCTAAACAGGTTGGGGCCACCGCCCATGTCAGCGACGCCTGCGAGTGGGACTTCGAAACTGAAACGTTATTCTAACGGACAAATGTTTGTTTTCGACCTCTTCAGCTTTATTGCCCTTATATGATATTCCATAAATCTTCGCCTTTAATAGAACAGTTGATCCATAAATTAAAGAATCGGGGCAGAGCTGACATCGGTTTACTTGGAATAAAATCGTTGAAATGGCGATGAGAAAGAAAACTTGTAAAACTTTTTTTTTTTTTTAAATCAGATTCGTAACGCCATTTACTTTGTTCCATAAGGGTGATTCCTCGGCCTTGTTTATATTTTGAATAGTCCCACTAAGCCTGAACGATAACTCGCTGATTTCGTTCTTGGAATTCTTCGAGGAGGCGGCCAAAGAGTTGACCTAGTGGCTATTCTCTTCATCATATTCCATGGCATCCTTCTCCATGTGACCATTGGCAATGGAATTGAGATTGGGATCAAAGGGTGAGGTTGGCAATGGAATTGAGATTGGGATCAAAGGGTGAGGGATTGGCTGGGGAAGTAAATTTCCAACAACCTGGCACTGCAGCAACAGCCCGGAAGGAGCAAGAGAGGGATCAGAGCTAGCGTTGCTATTAGACTGCTCCTCATCTTAAATCTGATTAGTATTACCAAACAAACAATAGAAATAAGATATATTATGGAAACTCAACGTTGGCAGATAAACGATATGATATCTAACCGATAGGTTTGCAGAAGAAAAGAACCTTAGTGCGGGAGAGAGAGCACTCAGATATGGGAGACAAGTTAAAATGGGGAGGATTGCGAGATTCAAATAATCAACGCTTGATGCCGCTACAATAGACTTTACAGTGACCTTCGATCAGTGCCATGCAACGATGCTCATGCACATCGCCCTCCTTTCTCCACACTCTGATTGTTCTAGCCGCCGATCCGCTGCAAATGATCGTCTCTCTGCACGCAGCCATACACAAAACGGTTGACCATCGAGAACACTGTTTAGATTCTGATAAAATATTATAACTATTATTATCTATATAGTTGTTAATAATTAGAAATAATTAGCCTTTAACAAAATATGTTCAATAATTATTAATGTGATGAGTAGTGGATATAAGTCTATATATCAACCCAATATAGTTGTAAATTTATTTCATATAAATTTATAAACATATATCAACCACATTAACAAATATAATTATATTAGTTTAAATATAAACTTATAAATTAATTAATTTACATAATTTTCAATTTTTATTAATTTCAAATTGAAATTCTATTAAAATTTACATAATTTTTAATTTTTATTAATTTCAAATTCAAATTCTACTAAAAATACAAATATCACATATTTATTGGATTTATTAGTATTAATTTTATTACAAAAGCTCCATGACGGAGGGCTTACACAATAAAAGTCCACTTATTGAACTGCAATGTGGGATAATAAAGAGAGGTTTTATGAAGTTTTCGTTCTACGATCCCGAGTTTTTCGGGCCAGAACGACCCGCCTTTAGAATGAAGTGGTGAAAAACTCCAGCAACTGCAGCTCCAATCAACGGACCAACCCAGAATATCCACTGCCACACATTCAATCCATTAAACAATAAGTCGCCATCAATTTTCATTTCTATCCCTTATATAAATATCCTTTTTGACGTTACATTATTTATATTAGTAAAATTTAATGCTTCCAAATAGGGAATTATAGATATTATACTTACCAGGTCGTCCCAGGATTTTTGTTGGCCATATATCACACACTAGTACATTTGGCAGAAATTTCGATACTTGGTTCCGACACTTTTGACCAAATGTCAGAAATTTTCCCAAATTTTTTCAACTTTTTCAAATCCCGCCCGAAACCGTCGCTTACCGACGTTTAGAGACAAGTGTCGCAATATCGACGCTTAGACAAAGTGTCACAATTGCGACGTTTGGAGGAATCCGTCGCAATACCAACACTACGCCCCAAAGCGTCGCTATTGCGATGACTTCTTCCAAACGTTGCAATTGCGACACTTTGTCTAAGTGTCGCAATAATTGCGACGTTTGGAAGAAGCCGTCGCAATAGTGACGCTTTGGGGCTGTCGCAATAACAACACTTATATGCTATTACTCTTTGTTAAGTCAAAAGTTTTAATTCATTTCCCTCTTCAAAATTTAAATTTTAAATATCAAAAGTTTTAATTCATTTCCCTCTTTTATTTCCCTCCGATTGCATGGTTTGTCCAGGGAAGGAGGGAGGATGCACAACAAAAACCCTGTCTATCACATGCACAGCCGTGGCACCATCTTCTGCAACCCCACGAACATGATTCTCAGATCCAGTGCAGGATGAAGGTCGCGTGTTCAATTTCGCTGCAGGGCCAAGGACTCTACCCGCAAATGTTATAAAAATAGCTCAGGCAGAGCTCTTCAACTGGAGGGGCTCAGGGATGAGATAACTTGGATTGTAGATACCGTTTTCATTGTTGAACTCCACTATTACTAGAACTGGAACATTAGATGATCGGTTCATGGGCAGCACAGTTACTCTGGCGTGGCTCAAGTAAGGTTAAATTCCTTTTCTGTTTTCGCAAAGTTTCCTCTGCTACAGAAAATGTAATTATATTAATTTTTTTCCATCGATATATGGATTGGATCTAATTAGATGTAAACCCTTGCTACAGTGGTTATTCGAATGGGTTAGAATGTGCATTGTTATTTGTTTCTTTTGAAATACATGCATTACCACTACGCGAGATCTTTGCATTAATTTTGAAATGTTGAGATCTTTGCATTGATGTTGCCTCTGCTTGGTGGTGTCTCTGAGATTGAGCTGATCCAAAGGCAATGGTTGTGCATCAGTGGTCAATTGCTCTTTGCTAGTACTATAATCCAAATCCTCTAGCATGCAAACAGGTGCCGAAACAATTATATCTAGGATTGATCGTTTTTTTCTCACCTTCACTTTAGGCTTGGAAAACTTTGTTCCAGATTTTTTAGCATTTGACTCACCTGATAGACACTGATCTATGTGGGCATTTAAGGCTATATTGGATGTAGATGAGCAAGATCTACAAACAGGACAAACCTTTTGTATCATGGCCTCTGGAAGAGATCTCGGATTCCCAAATTCTTCATTCTTCCTAGGATCTGCCTTGCTCTTCTCCAAAGTTTGGATGTGCCTAGTAGGCTCCTGCCTCTTGTACACTGCTTGAATTGGAGCACCTCCATTATGATATCAAATCATCTGCTACTATGAAATGACACAGTTTGTAGATGCTTTGATAGACTTTCATTTTGGGCACTTCACTGCGAACCAAGTTTTAAAATGTCACAACCCACTTGATATTTATCCCTAGAAAAAGTGTCACATGTGAAGATCAGGATTTTGATGAAGCGAATAACTTGGTAAAGATAATTTTTGATTACTTATGTATTCGGCCCAAAAATATAGATTTTGATGCACTATCATTTTTAACCATGTGCTGAAGAACCATACAAAAAACTATGTTTTTAGTGAAATTTGAGTTCACAAGAATTGATGCCAGTCAAAATCTAGACCTTGCTCCCAGCTTACTGGTAAAAGGCAGTACTCATATTTCATGCAAGTAATGGAATGCCTTTTTTTTTGTTTTATCTCGTCTTATTCGAACTTCCAAGTCTAGCATCAATGATTGTTTTATGCTTCAGAAAAACGGTATTATGCTTTAGAGAAGTGTTTCTACTTCTTATTATACTTCTTAACTTCCAAGTCTAGCATCAATGATTATTTTATGCTTCACACATATTCTAGTTTTCATTATACTCCTTGAAACATTTTTTATTAGTTGAATGAGACAAACTTAAAAGGAGTAAGATAATATATTAGCAAAAGGATTTCTGTCACAAATCTAAGATTCTTATAGGAATTCAGTGGAAATTTCAAGCATCACCTGAGTAATATTCAGTGTCCGCAAATCCATGTGCAAAAGAAATGCATTTCCACAAGTTTTATTTTGACCTCCAAATAATTGGGTACCATGCTCTCCGAATTGGGTATCAAACCCCTAGAAAGAGAAACCATGACTATCAGCATACACAAAATCCATGTGAAAAGGAAACGCATTTCCACAAGGAGTAAAGATCCAGTGAAGATCTATTTCTACAAATCAGAGGCATGTTACTAATAAATTTTGCTGCATTGGAAAGCTCTGCAGTAGCTTGTATTTCCTATGGGGTTGCCCCATCTTTATGATAGGAAATATTCTCCTTAATAGTGGTTACAAATAGAGCAGATTCCTTCCTTAATAGTGTACACTATCTATAAGCACTTCACCAGCTTCTGGATCATAGACTTCTCACCTTCACTCTCTCCAACTAAAGTTGCAGTGGTACCTCCACGTATTTGCAGTGAGAACCCAGAAAATATGCGAGCATCAATCCACAATGGATAACTGAAATGCACATCTTTAAGCTATTTATCACCTTGAATATCCTCAATTACCAATCAATTTTTATCATATACATCGATCGATGGCTTTCTATCAATTGTCTCAGACATTTAGTAAGTTGCAGCTCGTCCAACTCCAAAAGCATTGAAACTTGGTGATGTTGTCCCAGAGACCTACAATATGGAAAAAAATTTATCATTTTGTTCTCATTAATTAATGTGAATTTATCTAGTTCAAATAAGTGCAAATCCCTATAGTCAAATTTCCCAATCAAGTGACAATAATGCATTTCACAATGCAGATTCAACTTACATGCCTCCAGTTAGAACTGCAATGATGACATTAATCACACTATTGCCACAATATCCCTTATGAATAAGGAACTATTATCCATACCAAAGAGCCAATAAATACCCAACGCCAAAACCAACTGCCATCCCTTGATGAGCAATAGCCTTGTAAACGATCGTAAGGGACATTTCATAGTCACAACATTCTTCTCCCAGATAAAAGAAGCAACCTAAAATGTATTATTAATCTGAATGGATTATACACATTAGAACTTGTGCTCATATGAAGACATGGTAACTCTCAATTTCAGATATAAAAATCCTTGGTTTTATGACATGAAAGGCATAGTTTGTGATGTTGATCACATACCTACCGTCCTAAATGAACCAATTGCTTGCTCCACAACATTGCCCTCTTCTACATATGCTTGTTGGCCTCAACATGACACCATTAATATTTATCATGGCCATAACACTGCCCGCCAGTGTGAGAAGGGGAATCGTACATAGCATTTCTAGGGTAAGTTGATGAAGTGAACAACAAAAATTCTTTAGAATGCGGACATGTCACAACCCACTTGATATTTATCCCTAGAAAAAGTGTCACATGTGAAGATCAGGCTTTTGATGAAGCGAATAACTTGGTAAAGAGAATTTTTGATTACTTATGTATTCGGCCCAACAATGTATATTTTGATGCAATATCATTTTTAACCATGTGCTGAAGAACCATACAAAAAACTATGTTTTTAGTGAAATTTGAGTTCACAAGAATTGATGCCAGTCAAAATCTAGACCTTGCTCCCAGCTTACTAGTAAAAGGCGGTACTCATGTTTCATGCAAGTAATGGAATGCATTTTTCGTTGTTTTATCTCGTCTTATTCGAAATTCTAAGTCTAGCATCAATGATTGTCTTATGCTTCAGAAAAATGGTATTATGCTTTAGAGAAGTGTATCTACTTCTTATTATACTTCTTAACTTCCAAGTCTAGCATCAATGATTATTTTATGCTTCACACATAATCTAGTTTTCATTATACTCCTTGAAACATTTTTTATTAGTTGAATGAGACAAACTTAAAAGGAGTAAGCTAATATATTAGCAAAAGGATTTCTATCACAAATCTAAGATTCTTATAGGAATTCAATGGAAATTTCAGGCATCACCTGAGTAATCTTCAATGTCTGCAAATTTTGACATCCAGAGAGAAGTTTGTTACAAAATTAGGCAGCTCCTACTTGAAAACATGTTGATGTTGATGTGTAGCAATCTCCTTCATTTATAGCCATGTTGAGTCTTAACATATATTAGTAAGGAGTATTATAGTAGTTCACACCTGTAATACTCACAAAGGGAACTCAGACAAACCATCATCTCTCCAAAACAGTGACTAATATTTTCACAGTTGGTTTCTTCAGATTTATTGATGCCACAATACCATGTCTCTTTCATATTACTTCAAATTCACCGAATGCTTTCAAGCGATTGTCATTATGAATTAGTCAAAACAGGTTTCAGCATACGACAAGGATTTATATGCACTAGATTTGGATAGTTTAACTACCACTTCGCACATTTCCGGGAGTTTATATGCCAAGAACTACTGCACTTTTAATCAGGATGTTGGAAAATTTTGTTTCATATTTTGACATTATTAATGCCAACCCTGACTTGCGACTCTTCGAAATGAAGATTCAAACAGTTGAGTAATGTGGTTATTAAGGGACAAGAGTCAGATTATACATGTATCAAGGTAGGCTTGATCCAGATGATCTCCACCTGCAGATTACATATGTCTATCAACACTTGTATCCTTCAATAGTGTAGTTTGCAATACCATCTCATTCAATATTTTGGTGTTCAAGAGTCAAGATCAATAAAAATGCATGAATCTTTCTTGGACTGCTTATATTTTCAAATCATCAACTCTAAACCTTTGAACACCATGCAAAAAAAATTGAGCACCTGGTCACTGGATTAAAATTTCTCGCATGGCTACATTGTGTATAAGCTTCTCTTACCCCAAACATCTCCCACAATCCCCCATAAATAGAAAACAATGGAAATGGTTTGCATCCCTCTTATTTGACAATTTCTAAGCTAACTTTATGGAACTATTCTAGTTACCATAAACATATCTTGGTTCATTGGGGATCTTGGTTATAACGAATTTGATGTCTTTGCAGCCTTCAACTTTCTTAGAGCACATGGACTTGTGGTAAGTGTGTTTGTCATTTTCTAAGTTGGTTTTTTAGAGGGGAACAAACAAATAATATATCATCTAAAACTAGAATAAATGTGTAAAAGAAGCCCAACTTTATAGAGAGATTGAAAAGCAGTGAGAGTAACATCTATCTTGCATCTCACTTTTTATCTAGAAAAAATATTCTTTGAATCAATTGATTTAGTCAAGCTATGGATAGGAGTGCCATTTTAGTCTATGTTTATTTGCAAAGATGTATGGTGTTTTATACAGTCATCTTGTTCTCTATGGCTCCTTTTTTCGTTTTGTTTTTGTAACTTGTTTCAATATTCTAAACTGAGAAATCAATGCAGTTGGTTATAATCTTACTGGTTAAATGAACTTTTAAAGCATTATATTGGCAGAAGTTTCTTTATATGAACAAGTCTGAATGTTTTTTTTGTCTCTCCTATTGAACATATAGGTGAATAAGTTAACGCGATTTGTGAGGTTATATTACTTACTTTTTTGAGGTTTTTGAATGGTCCTTCGTTTGTTATCCATTGCATAGGATCTTGTATTTTCTTTAGCTTCACAAAATTTGATTTTATCTTAGCCATTAATTTAGTCGGCCAAATCGTGGTTAAGTGGTAAGAACTTGTACTAGGATGGATCTCTATACATTTGACATTGCCATAAAATAATTTTGACATTGAGGAATGTTAAGACCCCTCCACTTTCAAGTTTCACTATGCCTCTTTTCATGAATTTGTAAGACCCACAAATGCAACTTCTTTTACCAACTTAAAACTTGTCAAATACCTTGAACAAACATTGTTTTAAGAGTCTTTCCCCCTCATAGGCTATTAGTTTCTCATTGATATTGAATAAGAAAATGTATGATAAACATCTCATACCTTCAAGTTGATTACTTAAATGCTTGTAGATTCCTCTTCAAGATTGTGATCATGGAACGACGATAAACTAAACTTTGCTCCTCGACCATCATTGCTTTAGCTTTGTTGTCATACTTTATGAGATATTGAAAGTCTTCATTACTCTATTTTCCTTCTAGTTTGAATTGAGATGACATCCTTCATACTCTCATCTAGTACTTAATATGGTATTCTTGGTCTTCAAGCTCCATACCTGCATAGTCCAGACTCCATCCTAGAACTCCATTTGCTTTTTCCAAGTTTTCTTCATACTTGGGTCAATGTTCTTCTCCCTTATGGTTTTTCAAAGGTCCTTCAAGCTGAGACATAGGTTTTAGATGGATCAAGAATTCTATTTCTTGGCATATGACAGAATACTAGCTACTCTTGCATGTATTATTACTCTTACTATATGGCAGACTGGAGAGTCACAAGTACAAAAAGGTGTGTACATCAATCAAGGCCCTTATGTAATTTTTGTATTAACTGAAATATATATGTGTGTGGTGGGGGAAAGGGGATTGAAGTAATTTTTGTATTAACTGAAATATATATGTGTGTGGTGGGGGAAAGGGGATTGAAGTAGAAATATGTTGATATATGGATTTCCCTTTCCATATGTTCACACAGTGACAAAATTATGGTATATTCTTTCTTGTGAAGAGTTTTTAACTTGTACATATTTCAGGGATTGAATTTTTCAAGACACAAGCTGGAAAAATAGAGGAGGAGGCTGATAGCCACAGCCCAAGTGGATTTGAAATAGTATTCCCTGCAATGCTAAAATAAGCTAAAGCCTTAGGTCTAGATCCACCTTATGAATTTCCTTTCATCAAGAAAATCATTGAAAAGTGGGAGGCTAAGCTTCAAAAGTTAGAATCTGATCACCATTCTCCTCTGTCATTGATAAATTTTCCATCTCTCAAAGTGATAACTGACTAACTTTACCTTTTACCTTGGTGGTGTTTGGATCAGGCTTCCTCCTGATCTTCTCTATGCCTTACCAACAACGTTACTCTATTATTTAGAAGGCCTGCAAGAAATAGTAGACTAGGAAAAAATAATGAAACTTCAATCCAAGGATGGATCATTCCTCAGCTATTGCAATACCAATGCCTAAATAATGATTTTTTGTTTTGTTATATATATATATATATATATATATTGAATTTGCAAGAGTAACATTTGCTGAGGAGCTCTCCTAATCTGGGGCACCCTTCTGCAGCTCTATCGAAAACAGTTTCTTATAAGCCAATTTCTATGTCTTATCCAAGCAATTAAAGATTATGCTACGGACCCACCATGTCAACTGTCTTGGCTGAGATCTTGCCTTTAGCTGGGTAGGCTGTTTCAACTGTCTTATATGTGCCTGGTGCATATTTTACCTATGGTCTGTACGTTAGATGATTGTAAATAATAGTAAATTGTGATCTACAGAAATATGGTGACAGCATTTCGTAATCCTACTAAATCACAAGGGGTTTATATGGTGAAACCTCTGGTAGAAAATAATAACGACAAGCTTCACAGACCTACGAGGATAATGTCTACAGGTGATTTGAGAAAGGCTCTCAGGTAATTAAGTCCTTCTGTGTCATTTAAGTAGTCTGTTAAAGTTTTTATTTTATTTCTTGATATAATGCATTCACGTGATTCTAGAGTCTTATGTTTGAAATGATTTTTTTGTGAGAATTAATGCAGACAAGGTGACAACTAAGCACCAATCACAGGGAATTAGGTTCCTTGCAAAAGTTGCAAATGCAAGTATTTTTTATATTTTTCTTCTTTGCAAGTTTCATAAAAATCCAGGCATTTTCATGTTTATGAATAAAGATGGATAAATCAGAGCTATATGGTTCTGTTCTTTGAATGCAGAGAATATTTACCCAAAGTCTATTGATGGAAAATTTGATATCCAAACAAAGAAAGCGAGGCAGTATGAGGAGTATCTCAAGAAAAGGTTCATATTCAGATCCAGATGGTTTTTGACTTTTGTCATACTCATATATGGTAACATGGTACTACAATGTCATTGTTGCAAATGCTGTTTATAACTCAGTGCAAGACTCTCTTGCTCTTTATTCCAGGGCTTTCTCTACTACCAAGGTGAAAGAAGTTCCAGGAAAGCACGAACCTGAAGCTAAAAGGAAGAAGAACATACAAAACCCTGATGATATGATTGAGTTAGATATTGATGATTGAGAAGATGCAATGGTATGTTGGAGAAAGAATGATTAGAAACATTTTCAGTAGAAAATTGTTTCTTGCTTGTCTTAAATATATTAGCTGATGTTCTATACCAGCCTGTAGACCTAGAGATGTTTGTTGATGCTTAAATTTTATGTTTATGAAATTTTCAGGCACAAGTTCTCCTGTTCTAGCCAGGACAAGTCTGAGCAGTTTGCTTATGCCATGGGAAAAAAATCTCGTCCCAAGAATATCTTGCATGGTTGGGTTTACAACATAGATCACCAAAACTGCAAATTATTTTGGTTAAGGTGCTTAATGAATTTGGCCTTAGGCCTCATGTCTGTAATGTGGCTATAAGGATTTTCAGTTTCAGCCCTCAAATGAAAGACGCTGAAACATTTTTTACATGGATGTGGACATTTTTTTGTTTTCCTGATTAGAATTACAGTGTACACATGATCAAGGGCAAGGAATATTTGGCAGTCAAATTTTATGTAAATGGGTCTAGACACCTGAAATTTTCTGGGATGTCTAATCACAACTGCAGTTATTCGATAGTTGTGATGTGTGTCTAAGTACTGTGTATATTTCTCAGTACATAGTGGTGATATTCAATAGAGAACTTGGCTATTGTTGTTCAAATGGAGATCTAATGATTCAACTGTAAATATCTTCCTGAAAAATTTGGTGCTGCTTAGTGATAGATAATTATTAATTTCATAGTAGTGTGGCCTCGTGATATATGACATTAACTTGTCATATGGATGTTATAGTTGAAGTCATATGGATGCTCGTGCAGCTAGTATCCGTGATTAATCTTGCATGATTTTAAAATGATTGCTCTTGGACATTGTTGAAGTCATCAATGTATTAGAGTGAATTCCTGTTGTTAGTGATACATTTATAGATTTATGATGTTTTTGACATGTTTGCTTGCCTTGGTGTGAGAAAAAAAAAAATGAACCAAATCATATTTCTTGAATAAAGAATGCAACAGAACTAGCTATTTTTATGCTATTCTACTGTAAGGAAAAGGAACCTTAAATGTTACACTTTTTTGTTTTACAATGCTTTGCCATTTCGTTTGATGTGAATGTATTCGAAGTTTGAATTGTGTGAACCCTAAATTGGCTGGTTAGATATTTGTGAACTCATCATTGACTATCAGAGGAGAACGATCAGCATCAACAAATTTTTTCCCATACTAATATCTGTAAATGGCTTTTGCACCAATTAATATTCATTAAATTTTGTAGGCTGGGAACATCCTCGTTGACTCTGGTGGTGCAGTTAAACTGGGTGACTTTGGCATGTCAGCTTGTATGTTTGACACGGGTGACAAGCAGCGATCAAGAAACACTTTTGTGGGAACTCCATGTTGGTTTGTATTTCTGTTTCTGTAATTTGTTCTGACTTGATAAAATTTTCCAACATATTTATTTCATTTCTTGTTATATCTTGAGATTTCTTGTTAGTATTGTTTATAAAGATACATTTGCTCATTTATGCTGTTAATATATTGTTTGACTATATTGGAAGCTAAATAATGTGGACTGCAAGCTAGAGTTCCTTACTATTGTAGCAGTAAAGTCAGGATTAACGGAGGCAATACTTTTACTGTGTAGGATGGCACCAGAGATCTTACAGCCATATATCCCCTTTATCATACCGACACAGAAATTTTCATTTTTTTTTTTTTTAAATATAACCCACTGCAGTGTCTCCACACGGAAATCACTAGCAATCAATGCAACAAGAAGCTGACTTGAAGGGTCAAGACGTGGCTCTTGATGCCTCTGATGCTAAGAGATTGAAGGTCATTGGCTCCAGCGTGAGATCACGTTGGACATTCAAGCTAGTGACGGAGAATATGTTGTGCGTGAACGAGAGATGTGAACTGCGCAGTGAGAGCTAACAAAGGAAGTTCGTGGAGCTGTCATGGTACATGGAAGGTTCGTATTTTGGTGACTCTAATTTGCAGTTGGAGTGAAAATTCCAGCCCGTGTATTTCACGATTTTGGTGACTCTGATTTGCAGTTGGAGTGAAAATTTCAGCCCGTGTACATGGAAGGTTCGTATTTTGGTGACTCTGATTTTAGCCTATGTATTTCACGATGAATTCAAGTTTCTGTTGAGTCCAGACTAAAATTTTGATTTTTTTTTTTAAATTTAACTTGCCGTTGGAAGCGTCGGTCTTGCGACGTCCAAAAACGTCGGTCTTGCGACGTCCTAGAAACATTGGTTTTGAGATGCCTTTAAAAGCGTGGTTAGCCATAGCGTATTGTGACACTTTGTAAGCGTCGGTATTGCGACGCTATCCAGAGGCATCGCAATTGCGACACTTGCAAATCGTCGCAATACGAACGCCTCTGGATAGCGTCGCAATACCGACGCTTTATGGAAGTGTCGGAAGACTGAGATTATGGCTAGACACGCTTTGAAGTGCCTCAAAATGTCGCTCTTGCAACGACTAGGTGTTGGAAAACCGACAAATTAGCCATCGGAAATTGGGCCAGATTTACTAGTGATAGCGAGGCCAAAGCTCCTGGTAGGGTTGATGCTTGTGCCTGTGATGGGAGTGGTTGCCAAATGGACCAAGAATACTGCAAGCCCAATTGGAAGTGGAGACAAAACCTGCATTAACCACTTACTCATATTAGAAATTTCCATCAGTGAATAAATTTTTAATAACAAGAAGGTTCATATATATAGAGAGAAAGAGTTTCAAGGATGGAGTATGATTTGTGTTATGTACAGGGATGTGGGAGTGGCGGGCTTTGCGCTTGGGTTCTGCTGCAGAGAAGATGGTGTAAACCACGAGGAACGTGCCAATTATCTCAGCGAGAAGGGCGGTTCCCTTGGAATAAGCGGGAGATATAGAGTTGGATCCTCCTCCATTGGAGGCATAGAAATTACCCTAAATGCCCTTCACAAGGGCAGTTTCGCATAGGGCACCCAGGCATTGAGCTATAATGTACAATAGGGTGCAAGGAAGAGAGACCTTCCGGTCAAGAAACAGTGCAAATGTCACTACCGGGTTGATGTGACCCCCTGCACACACGCATTCATAATTAACTTAATTTCTTGAATATGAATATGAATATGAAATAGGGAATGAGATTAGGATGAGGGCTTCTTATAATACCTGAAATTGCCGAAATGCAGTAAATGAGAAGGGATATCATTCCTCTGAAAGTAGAGGCTTCTCCCAACAACCCCACTCCGCGACAGGTACCTTTGCTTCGTTTGTCTTCAACAACGGTTGTGAGTGTTATGTACATGAAAAGCAGCGTAGCAACGAACTCAGCTATGGTGGCTCTATAGAATGACCACAACTTCAATTCTAGCGAATCCAAAAGAGGGGCAGGGGAATGATCTTCGTATTCCATCATCTGTTGTTCTCCGCCTTCTACTTCCATAGATGCCATCCTGGGCGTGTTCTTCTGAGCTTAACAACAAAAACTATACTGCTGCTAATAATGGATACTCCACTGTGTGGATTTTACAGAAGAAGGCTCTTGATTAAATAGCAGTGAGGAGAGCTAACATACCGTATCCTTCACATGAGCATAGAGTATAAGCGAACTGGATTTGTTGTAACAGTCGGGGGACCGGTCTCGACCATTCAGCTAAATTTTTGGAGGAGGAAGTAAATAACACTGAACTTATAAGAGAGTTGACCATCTCCGCACACAGCCAAACACAAAACAGTTGACCATCGAGAACACTGTTCAGATTATGTTAGGAACGACGAATCTGAACAGTGTCGCAAACTAAAACCCCATAATATAACACCTTCGGTGTAATTAATTAATTAATTAATTATATATATATAAATATATATATATATATATATAATAAAATAAATAATTTAAAATATTTTGGATATTATGATTTTTTATGTAATTTTATTATTAATAATAAATATGGATCATAGAAATTTACACTCTCAAAAACTTAAAATTTATTTACTTTTTATGAATTTTTTAATATTAACAAAATAAGATTAAATAAGTTTCTTGATGTTGATGTTTTTATGATTGATATTTATCAATATTTACTAGCCATATAATTTAGATAATTGTACTAGTATTAATATAATTATATAAATTAAATAGTTAGCAATTCATTTTATAAATATAAATAATTATCCACTAAGCTAAGTGAGTTAGCGTCAAGAAAACAACCACCTTGAGATTTGATTGTGTTAATAAAACTTGACATAATTATGCTAATAAAACTTGACATAGTATTTCTCACATTATTACTTATTATTACTTATTAAATATTAAAAAATGTAACAAAATAAATATAATAATATAATAATAAAAAATTAATGATAATATATAACAAACCTTTCAATTTAATTTTTTAAATACATCTCAATTCTTTATTTTACTAAAACTATAATCTCATTTTTCTATTGTAATTATTACTAAAACTATAATCTATTCTAATTATTACTTAAAAGAATATTCACTTAAATATTTTTCGAAATTAAATTCATCCACCACTTAAAAGTTATTGATAATTAAAAATGTTTGAAAATCATATTGCAGACAAATGGACGTCAGACAAATAGAGGTAACAAATGGTAAAATTGATGCAAGCCATATGAATATGACCCACAATAAAAGATGGCAAAGTCAGCAGGACGGAGGAATATGGCATGGGAAGGGCTCTTGAAGAATGGTATGGTGCGGGTGTTTGGACTATTGGAGGCGGGCCCAGGTTTGACTCCAGCCGTCCTATCATCACCAACAATTTGAATATTGATAAAACGTCTGCTTCACAGCACTTAATTTCTGAATTTTGGAGAACAATGGGGAAGACATATTCCACTAAATAAGTGAGGTAAGTGGATTTTCGTAAGCTTCATTAATCTGTGAGCAAGCCTGAAGGGTTGTGCTGTGATTACGGCGGGCTTCCAGTGTGCGGCTTATTTACAATCTCGCCGGTTTGACTGATCTAAGGGTGTAAGCTTCTGGAAAATCTGAAGCGTGGTGATCTGCTGGATGGTGGACCAACAAGATTAAATATAAATATAAATTTCAATGGTTCTAACACCAACCTTGCGGCATTGAAAAATTAAATAAAAAGTTCAATGGCAAATTAAATATAAATATAAATTTCAATTCTGGTAATAATACCCTTCACGACATGAACAAATTAAATATACATATAAATTTCAATTGTTCTAATGTCAATTTAGATTCATTCTTAAAAAAATCATAACATCTTTCGTTAATGTAAAGAGCAGTTTCATACAGCTTGGGAGGATAAAGTTCCTCAATTATATAGCCAATTCGGTGAGAATAAACTACTACATTAGGCACAACACATATCCAAAATAGGCCAGAGCCTTTAGGTGAGAACAAATTACTATATTAGTGTATATTTATTGAGATTGATTTCTTTTTTCATTTTAAAAGATGTTTGCACTATTGTATCTTAATAGATTTTATCCTCTACACATTGGATATATATATAAGTCTAAAAATTATGAATTAATTAATTTACATGGATTTTATTTATTTATTTATTTTATGTAATTTGACTAAATAAAATATTATAACATCTTTTTCAATTAACTTATTACACAAAATGCATTTTGAATTTGTTAAGTAATTTGATAATGCTTTATTTAATAAAATCTATATAAATTTTATGTATATATTAATAAATTTTATTTACAAATATAACACACCTTAAGAAACCATTTTTTTTTATAAATAAGACTAATTCTATTAAGAGATCATATAGTACAAAATGAGGTTACAGTCAAGAGAAGCTAGAAAACGGGAAAGCCAGAAATGATAAACTATCAACCTCGGTCCCGATAAGTAACCAGGAAATAAGCAAAAGAACCAGGAAGAGTAACAAGGAAACAGAAGTAGATAGACACTGGAATCTACCTAGAATGGATCGAATCCTCCATACGACATTTTTTCCTTTCTTTTTGTTAACTTTGAACCAACTAGCCTGGTGTGGATGGCGAGAACCACTTGGAGACTGTTGTTGACTGTGGGACGAATCTCCTTATTTGAATCAGAGGAGGAGGACCCATGAATGTGTTTCTGAGTATTCAAAGAAACCGTGGGTCCCTCAGGGTTAGCCAAGGGCATATCCTTGTCTGCTTTGTAGCCTCCATTTCTACTTGAGTATCCTCCTCATCTGAGTTGAAGCAATCAATGTCATCCATGGGGGGTGGATCACATGGTTTCCAGCTTTTGGATTTTTATTTGTGATTTCTTTTCTTCTTTTGGGCGAGGAACATGGTGCATTAGTTCTGAAGGTTCCGTGTTTGATGGCAGTGGCGGCAGCAGAAGACAGTGTTCTCATAGTCCAGGGTTTGTGTCCACAAGAAATCACCAATTTTGAGATTGATTTGATCAAGAAAACCTTTACTTATGTCTATTTCTGCACATATTCTACCATAGGTGTATATTCATTTCTCCCCCCTAGAGGGATCTGTTGCTAGACCCCCATGGAAAACAGAAAAGTGCCATAAATGCGCAGGTAAATTTGGAAGCCTGAACCAAATAGGAAGCTTGGTAATGACTGTCGTAGAGGGGTCGAAGTGTGGGAACCAGTGGGTGAGGAATAGCCTTGTTGTTCCACAAAACCATGGACCCCTAGTTAAGGCCTTTTGATAATATTCGCTCAAAGAAAACACAACTATGAAGAAACCCTTCAAACAAAAGATAACCTTGTTGTTGTTGGTTCGGGTGGAGTGAATCCATTGGTAGAGATCTCCTGTGCGAGGCCAAAGTCTATTAAATCAAAAGACGATGGCAGATTCTTTATATATTTTAAGTTGATCTTCAAGAGCTGGATGAGAGATTTCTATGGAGGGGACTTCCTCTAGTTTATCAACCAAACAAGGCTTAGGATCCTCAAAGGGTTGAGGAGCTTTCTTGGAAGGTTGTGCATGGAAAACATCCTTGTAAAAGATAGCTGCAGTAGAAGATGGTTGCCCGACTGCTCCCCCTCGCAGAAAAAGGGTTAAAACTACATAAGCATATCTTTAAATGTTATAAAATGAGAGGGGAAGAGTCCTCTAGTTGTTTACCTCCATATAGAAATATCTGAAGAGCTGAGGGAATCCCCAACCTGTGTTCAAGGGCATGCGAGAGGTTCTGCACCAGATCCATTGAGCGTACCCAATGAAGCATGGATTTACTTGAGAGGAGTGAGATATAAATCTGGAAAGCATGGGATGAGGGATCTAGGAAACCCTGGCTACCATAGCGCATCTGAGAGGCCATATTGACGATCCTAGTTGGATCGCTACAGTCCATGGAAACATCTTTTCTTTTGTCGTTTCCCCATGTGTGAAAGCTGCTCATACTTGTTAGATCCGAGGTAGCACACTAGATCCTTGAACTATTGGGGCGTAGGGTCAAACTAGATCCCTCGATGCATAAATCGTTGTTAGACATTGCGTGGAGGATCCTGACGTCCTTCGAGAATCCATCGGGGTAGGGGTCATCCTCATCTGATCTACGTGGTGGCCGAAGACCTGCAAGTGAAGAGGAGTCACCGCCATATTTGCTTCAACGAGTTCACAGCATGCATGGAGCCCAACACTTGCCTTCTTCTCATTTTCCTTCGCATAGCCACGCTCGTCCTCATTTTCCTGCGCTGGCCTGAGTGGAATCGGGGTCAAGCTTGACCTCTGGACACCATGATCCACAAGGCCAAGTAGAGGCCTGACGAGAGTGGAAGGATGGGAGTTGCCTACTAGAGACTTAGGGTTCATCTTGGCCACTCCATGCTAATAAATGATTACTAAGCGAAATATAATTCTTTATTTAATGAAATATATATGCATTTTATGTATATATTAATAAATTTTATTTAAAAAGATAACACACCCTAATAAACCATTATTAAGCGAAATATTGATCGAGAGTTGCCTTAAATTCAATATAGGGTCAATAGCAATAAGATATTTTTGTTCCCCGGATGTGGGTGACACATCCAAATCTCACGTGGAGAGATCCTCCCATGCTTAGAAAATCAAATCGTCAATCATTTTTACGTCCGCTCTGCCACACCTAACCTCTTGCGACACTTTGTATCACATGCAATCACACTTCGATTGTCTCTCACCACCTCTGCGCTCGTGCCACAGGTCTTCAAAATGCATTGAAGCTCCTCATTAAGCCATATCATTACTGCTCCAGCTAGTTTCGAGAGCCATCGATGTTATTCCCCTTACCATCACGTCGCTACTCCAGATTGCCTCGCGCACCTCCATTGACATTGCGCTCCCTGCTGCACGTCCCATGTTGCGATCCCCCTGTCACGCTCCCTCCTGTTGTGTACTCCTCCCCTTGTGATTGTCCTTGCTACACACCCCCTGCTGCGAGCGCCCCTGCTGTGCGCTTCCTTACTGAGAACCCCTCCTTCTATGCTTCTCCCTGTTGCGCGACCCCTGTTGCGTGCCCCGCTGCTGCAGGACTCTGTTGTGTGCACTCCAGCTGTACATCCCCCTACTCTTGGCCCGGTCTCACTACCAGCTTCCCTCTCTCTGCTTGATATCCTCTCCATGGCCTCGTGACAACATAAAAAGCCCATCAGGGGTAGCCCTAAAGGAGCATTCTCGGGGCGCTATTACCGCGGCCAAGACCAGCATCTAGAATCCATTGAAGGTTCCTCTTCAGGAAGCCACGAAAGGCGGGCTACTCAAATGCCTGATTACACCCAAGAAGATATTGTCTTGACTCTGGAGAAGCCTAGGGGTAGAAGAGGTCCGAGAAAATATACCATAGTGCACTCTAAGCTGCCCACAACTCGGAAAACGGAGCCCCTCCATGTTCACAAGCCAACGGAGGAGGAGAGAGACATTTTGATCATGGATTCAGATGGTTTTTGGACCAAAGTTTTAGATGCAGAGTACCCTGTTGCTCCTATCATCCGCGTGGCCCCTCCAAAGAGTCCACGCGAGCCCACAGCTGAGGAGGAAGCCATTG
Organism: Pinus albicaulis; assembly: GCA_034641835.2. Lineage (NCBI taxonomy): Eukaryota > Viridiplantae > Streptophyta > Pinopsida > Pinales > Pinaceae > Pinus > Pinus albicaulis. The sequence goes on from CM076573.1 coordinate 253,478,453, forward strand.
CGCATGAATATGGATGCCTCATCGAGGAGGAGGACCCCGCAACAAAGGAAGATGAAGGAACACCATGACTACTTGGTAGCACAGTTCATTTCTGTTTTTTGTCAACTTAGTACATACATCAACTATTTTGTTTTTATCTGTCACAGAATATTTTGTAAAACATCACTATATGACTCTATTAAGGGGTTTGTTTCCTCCCATGAGGCAACCCCAAACCTACTTTATTTTGAAAAATACCAAGCCTGGGATTGGCTAAGCGTCGCTTGCCATCTTAGCCCAATGCCTATGTAAAGTTTCTTTTATGATCTAATATAGTTTAGCCTAACTTTAAAAAAAAGAAGAAGATATTTTTGTTATCGAAAAGGTTATTGAGGGAAATATCCTTCGAGAGTTTCCTGAATTTTAGAATACATCCTCAGAAGAGAATCAAATGGGATTTACAAAAAAGAAAATTGAAGAACATTTAACCATATCTATTTACAAATTATAGCTAGAAAAATAATAAAAATACAACTCAAACTCTCCACGGTGAGACATATGGGTTCTATGTCCTTCGAATTCTAATTTTTAGGGCTTTCGAGGTCACCGAGATAAGAAACACATTCACCCTTTTAAGTATATATGTCGTTTGTGATTGGTCTTACTTGGCATAGGACCGTCTTTGACCTGAGGCAGTACTTTATAGACTGTCTTTATGAATCCATGTGTCTTACGAAGACAAAAACCAGTGGAGGGTAGTACGGAAAATGAAGCAGAGTTCACTTTGAATAGTTGAACCACGAGAGTGTCAATTTCCAAACCATGTAAGAAACATGACAACATTTAAGAGGAAGGGGGTTTTGGGGTTCACTTTGAGGGGTGGCCTAGATGTACCAGAGACAACGACGTATGCAGTGAACACTTAGCACAAAGTGATAGAGATACCCAAGAGAATAAAGACGAACTGTATATGAAATAGCTTGTAAAGTAAAAATAGAGGAGACTTTGACATTCTAAATATGCCTCTCTTTCTGCGTGTTCAAATTTTATTTGAACAAGAGCAACTATCCAATTATGTTCTAGAGACAATGATATACGTAGAATACTCAATAATGGGAACAGAGGATAAAGACAAAAATTTATATGAAATAGTATGTATTGAAAAATCAAAGGAGATTGAAACCGTCTAAATATGTCACTCTTGAGTAGGTTCAAAATTGCATTGAACGAGGCAAACTACCCAAAATTCCAGTTGTTTGGTATTATTTAAAATTTGTGTAATTAATAAGAATGTTTGAAGTTGTTCAGTTTGGTAGATCATCACGGATGTTGTAAATAGTCTTTAATTCTATGCCTAACATTAAGTAGTATCAGATCTAAGTTAAGCTCTAAGTATGATCATTAGTTCACAAGAATGTTTTGAGGAAGGACTTGAGAGAGGTAGTTTAACAAGATTATTGGAAGGAAACTTATGGAAAACTGAATCCATGGTAAGACTTGTGACTATTAGTCAAGTTAAGGGTTACTAGACAAACTATGTGAATGTTACTGCTAAGAGAAGAAACAACAAAAAGAGGTGCTGGGAATCAAGCTATGGAGAAGCTAAGAAAGAGGACAAAAGAATTGGAAAAAGGAAGAATTGGGTATATGCTTAAATAGACTTAGAAACAAAGGAAGAGATTGAAAAGGCATGAAATATTGAGGAAGGAGATTCCTCTATGTGTTTTATATATTTTTTAAAGGAAAAAGTGAGTGCAAGGGTGAAGTCTTCATTCTAAGATGGTAGTTTGAAGGATATTTCTCTCATTCACTAGATAGGGGAGTTCAAAATGTACTTTTGAGTACGCAAATGTTCAAGGTCCCAATTGGGTTTAATTTTCCATAAAAAATATAAAATAAAGTGTTGTACTTTGGTGGGTTATATTGAAAAACAGTATGGTAAACAACTAACATGAGAATATTGAAGCTAGAGGTTCAAGATGGTGAGAAAAATTAAGAAGAAATTCCTACCTAGTGCTAGTAGAATCATCAAGAGAATCGTGAAAGCCAAAGGCACATTTTCTTTGACAACAATAAAATGGATCTCTTCTTAAGATATTTAACAAGGAATTTAGATCTCTTAACATACAATGATAGCATTGATCACATGTACCACAATTTTGCCACAACCCTCTCCACTACCATCAACAAATTCTCTACTGAGATATCATATAAAAAGAACAATAAAACTTCCAACCCTTGTGGTATGATAAGGATTGTAAGCTTGCCATGAAAGGGATTAGATATGCCACTAACAAAATTGTTAAGCTTGATAAAATAAGTGTGTACAAAGCTCTTATAAAAAACAAGAAAATAACTATATAAATAAGAGACAACAGTGCCTCCTTCAGGTCTCTAAAACTAACCCTAGAAAGTTTTGGAGGAATATTATTTTCCATAAAACAAAAGAAGAGAATTTGATTGGGATATATATCTTAAGAATATTTATGACTCCCATCATCACTGGAAACATCATAGACACTCCTATAGACGAAGATATATTTTCTTTGGAAGACATGGTGTTTTGGATTAAGAAGCTAGCTAATAGGAAAGCTAAGGATATTGAAGGTTACCAAGATGAAATTTTCAAAATGGGAAGGTCTATCCTCATCCCTCATATACACAAACTCCTCAATTTATAACTCACCATACTCCCTATTTATAATTTACCATACTCCTCAATTTATAACTTACAACCTCAATATTAAGGTAAATACTCCCTAACGTATTCTCTTGATTGAAGCTAGTCTCTCTCCCATTAAGAGCATGGTTATGTTTAGGTATATGATATACAAGAAGAAGTTGTGGAACATCGAAGCTAAGAGGATCCCCAAGATTGATTCTATCTCTAATCAAAACCCCCACCTTTGGTTAAGGGAGGCTCATATACCATAAAGGAGGAGATCATCGTGGAGAATAAGGATAATATTAAAAAAAAAGAAACTAGGATGTTATAAGGAGGTGATCAACCCCTTTTGCTCACCAAAATTATCTTTCTGTCTTGACTAGTACTAAGAAGAAAATGAAGATTGCAAAGATTAGAACTAATTCTTAGAAGCTTCTAAGTAAAATCAAGAATTGATCTATTCTGCTAAAATTTTAGACAAAAATCATTTTTTTTAAATTTATATTATTTTTAATTTTATATATATATATATTTCATGTAAAAATTATATAGTAATTTAATATTAACCTAAACTGAATTGTAAATAATTGAATAAATTATTAATAAATAAGAAAATCATAAGAGTAATAAATTTAATTCGGAAACAAAAGAGAAAGACAAAAAGGAAATCATGTGCATATTGATAGCTCCACCAAAAAAAAGAGGTTAAATAACTACGTACATAACTACATATTATATGTGTTAGGAGGTTTCCCGAGTAATAGATATAATCAAAACGTTGTAAATAGTCAGCGATATCAATTCAGGTTTAATAAATAAATTAGGGAAGATAAATCAGGCTAGAAGAAGTATGCTTATGTGTTTTTGTATCCGTTAGAAATGAAAAAGTGAAGATAAAGTGGCGATTCAAAGTTAAAATGCTCTTGGTCAACCAAAACCTACAGACTCTAAAAAAAATAAGAAACCTTGAGTAGAGACATTACGGCCAGCGGAGCATAAATGAATTCATCGATCTTGAAGTCCAATAATAAGTTAGTCTATGGTCCTTAATCGACCATCACTCATAGTACTAAAAGGTAAGGCAAGATGTGGCGCATTTCTATTTCATAAGTAAGACAAATATTTGGCATTTTTCGGTTGTTTTTCCTTCGTTTAACATAAAGAGAGGTCGAGGCCATTGCAATGTCACAGCATCGTGGAAAGAGTTGAATTTGAAACCGAAAGAACATTATTGTAATAACCAGAGCTATCAGCGGATCGATGGCAATAAAAAAACTGAAATTGGGCATTAGTAAGAAGTGGTAGCAAATTTTTCACACAGCTAAATTGAAATGTTGGGCATAACTTTTTCTGGACAGAAATCATTTTCAAATTCGTATCTTCTGGTGAAATCGAGGAGAACGAATTTGGGATAAAATTATACCATAGTTAAGATTAATCTCAAGAGTGTTGAAATTTTGTTCACCATGTCAGATACCAAATTTGTAAGAATGTCAAAAACTGTGTTGCACAATTTGCAGAAAAAATAAGAAAGAAATTTTAATTGCTAAATATATGTTGCTTGTATCCTACAGGTATGTCTAGTCCGCACGAGATTGAAGCACCGACTGTACAGAATTAAAGAAAGCTTGCATTCATTACAGGCCACCGGCAGTTTATAGTTTTCAAGCAACAGAAAAGAAATCCCCACCAAATAGCATGATTTGGGTGATGGAATCTCTTTTCAGATGATCCTCAAGGTGCGTTGCATCCTAGGCATCATGGTAGAATTCAAACTGTTGATAGTTTTCGATGTCGTCTTCGATGTGCAGTTTTCACCAAGGGATTTCAGATTCGGATTCCCTGGCAAACCCTCGGATGTTTCCTGTGAAGATCGACAGAATTTTTTCGTTATGTCCAAAACGGGGCTTGGAGGAATGCCAAGATCGTCGTCTGAAGCGTCCAGGAGATCAGATAGATCAACACCCGAGTCTGTATCTCGGGTTAGGCCTTCATGGTTGCCAGAGCTATCAGTGGCTGCAGAATCATACCCCGAGTTAGGGGAAGGATAAGAAGTGGAACATGTGGCAATTTCTTCCTCAAGGCTTCTCATGACTCTGTTTACAACCTCCTCACTGGGACAGAATTCATCTTCCTCGTTGTCTTCTGCTAAAGCTTGATTTAATTGCAGTAGTTGAAGAAACTGGTCCGTTTCTTCTCCCTGAAAGCGTTTCCGCTCATGGACATCTATGGACTCCGGCAGAGCCTCGAGCTCACGGTTGCATTTCCTGAGCAGCGCCTTTGTCATGATCGAGATAAGGCTCAATGATCCGAACACAGAACACAACGGTGTTGCAAGGACGAGAGGATGATGATAGTTTTTCTGCTGCGAAGAGCTGTCTTTACTGATACGATAGTAGCGAACAGCAGGATAGACTATATATAGCTTTTTAGACTTTATATTTATATTTATTTATTGGTTCAAATTGTGTGAATAGTATGACTTTGGAGACGGCTGGCATGACTCCTCCCGTCTACCATATACGCTACATACAAAATTTCTAAAACGTCTGCTTCACGGCAAAGCCGTCAATTTGCGCATATTCCAGTAAACCTCTGTGAAGTGATTTATCCCGTTTAGGTTAAACTTGCAATACAGCTCCAGAGGCGTATATGGTTGTGGCCGGCTTGTCGTGTATCACCTATATCTTGCCAGCTTGACCAACGGTGTAAGTTCTAGAAGATGAGGAATGGTCATTTGTTGGATGGCTTGAAAAGTTATGTATAATTTCACATTTTTTTTTTTAACATATATAATTTCTTACAAGAAACCGAACGGATAGTCCTTCTAAAACTTATAATAATTTCAATAAGCGTATTTATTTCAATTATGTGGGGTTGTGAATTTCTTGTTTTTATTGTCAGGGTTTAATTAGGAGAGCTATATGCCCTTACAGAGTGTTTTTTAGGATTATATGGCTGTTTTGTTTTCTAAATGTATTGTATATTTTAAATTAGTAAGATGTAAAGTTTGATTGTCAAAGTGATTTGCTTATTTTAAAAGGGATCAGAATTCAATTGTTTGTGATTTGATTGTGGGTATTGTTATTTTCACAGATGTACTCTCGGAATTTTAATAAGTATAAATGATCATATATTTTTACTTAGATGCTCATTTTTAACTAACAAAAAAACCAAAACTGTTTGATTTTTATTAATCCATTCATAACAGTTTGGATATTAAAATTATGGATATTATGAAAGAGATTTCATCATGAAACACAACTCGATCTATGATTTAAGATATAAAGACAAACTTAACATGAACGTTTGTCATTGTCACCCTGCATTCTGGTCTTATGGAAGGGACGAAATTGGAAGACATTTCTAATAGATTCAGATCAAACTTGGATGCAGAAATATTGCAGGCTTTAGTTTGTAAACGGCGTGGCTCTCTTTTAGTTTTAACTTTTTTATAAATTTTAAAACACAAATCATATTCATTTTAGGTTTTTATTTTTTTTATGAATTTTAAAGGGAATTATTTATGGAGAAAGAGGAATTGTTTGGATTGTCAAAAGTGACTGAAATCTAGGCAAAAAATAAAATAAAAAATCTTGCAATAGCAGTGTTTGAATCATATTTTTGATAGTGAAAATAGATTAGTACCATCAAAAATCTCTAAGACATTCAAAATATTGAAGTTCAATAAATATAATCTAAATTTATAAAAATCTCTATCGAATTTTCTTAAAATCTTTTCAGAATTTCCATAATTTTCAAAACAAAAACACAGCATTTTAAAATTGTGAATTGTGCCAGGGCCACAAGTTCCGTCCATATGAATAGAAAGAGTATATTTTAGAGGTTTCTTTTAATAGAAATAATATCAATGACATCAACCAATTGATATCCCTAAAGTCATTTTCGCGTCAAGTCGTTTGAACTCGATGTGCACCTTTCAACTTTTGATTTGTGTGGTTCCCGACAAATCCCTTCAGATGTTTCTAGATGGAAAGATCATGTGAATGACTGGAAGCGTAGTTGTCGCCCATATTTTTCAAGTTCATTTACGAAAATGGGCAATCCATATTTGTTCACCATTTTTTTCCACGAATTTGCCTATCCATTCATGCTTTTCAAATGCGGAGCCCACGTTCTCCATTCTTAATGGTCCGATATCTAGTGTGCCACATTTACTTTGAAATAAAATAATTCAATGAACAAAGTATTTAATCACTTGGAAGGGCAAAGTGCCATTACTCCGCTAGATAAAAAGAAAAAAAATATTATGACACACTTTTCAAAATAATTCAATGAAAAAAGTATTCAATCACTTGGAAGGGCAAAGTGCCATTACTTCGCTGGATAAAAAGAAAAATAAAATTCTGACCCACCTTTCAAAATAATTCAATGAACAAAGTATTCAATCACTTGGAAGGGCAAAGTGCCATTAGTTCGCTGGAAAAAAGAAAAATAAATTCTCACACCTCCATCCTTTATGACGTAATGTCTTGCGTGCCAAATCATCTCCTCTCGGCCACTTACATTGAATGAAGAGTGCAAAGTTCAGTAACACCGAAAGCATAAATTGTGAACATGTTGATGTGTCTAAAAGAAAAAGGCGGATTCAACTAACCTTAAAGTGCAATAACATGAATTTTCCTTTTCTTTATAGTATCCTATTTTTCTTTTTAGTCCCTGCCCAAATGGCCGGCAGGGACTCTTGTAATCAATCTGCGTTAAAATCTAAGCCGGTTGATTAGTTTTACATGAAAATGAAAACCCAAATCTAAAATTTTTAATATATTTTTTTTTGCTCCTTATTAGATTTGGACATGTTTTTAGTTGGCCAATAAAAGCTTTTAACATCTTATTTGCCCTTTTTTCGAGGCCGTTGGAAAAACATATGATTAAAACTCATATTCGTCGGAATTTTTTTCATGCTAAACTAATATTAGCTATACTTCCTTCATCAAGCGCCACGATGTTGAAATATTAAAGTCACCTGCCGTGCCTTGGCAGGAAGAACAAAGAACAAAGTACAAAGGCAGCAGCAGCAACAGAGATTGAGTGCGCAGCACTCTGTATTGAAGAATGTTGGTGAATCCGTAAGGAAGAATTAATTTTTGATGGGCCGCAGCCACAGATAGTAGATGAAATTTAATTTGGAGATGGACAGAGCCGTCTTGCAGTGGAAGGACGAAGATTTTTGTAGATCGTTTCTACAGAGGAACAGAGATATTAAAAACAGTCATTTCGGGCCTTAAAGTCCTCAACAACCAGAATGAATGGAAATTTTTTTAACAGGCGGAAGTCCTTTTATTTTTGAATTGGCGGGACAAGTGGTCCCCACCATTTATATGCCAATCGGAATCGCTAATCGGAGATTTATTTTGAGCAGTGTCTTGTTGATATGGAGCTGCGATGCGATGTGATCCAATCGCAATCGCAAATCTCAATGCATATATTATAAGTCAAATGTCTTGCATATGTGGAGTTCCGCAAAGCGGAACGTTTAATGTAAACGAAATATATATATATAATAATCGCCCCACAGCAACGGAGGCCCGTGGGTCCACAAGACCAAGTGGCAGAAATCTATTGGAACCACTTGGTTTCAATCGCAAGGTTTAAATTGGCGGGATTTTATTGTGTGCCCCGATCAGGGCGGATCCGATCGCAATCGAAGGATCGAAGGTTTGTTTGTTTTGCAGCGCGTTTTGTTTAAAGCGCGGATCCGACGGTTTTATACAGCGGATTTAATATCGGGCCATCGAGTCCATGGAGTATTCGCAATCGAAAGATTGAATGGATCACAAGTCTTGTTGACATCACAAATTGGCTGATTGTCGATTGCCGACTGCGTAGTGGTCCCCACTCGTACGTCAGGCATTTCACATTTTATAGTTCCGCAAAGGTTTTTCCTTTGTATTTTTGGTTTTCATTTCTTTGATTTAAGTTTTCATATAGTTTATATGTAATGTAAAAATATATGCGCGGCATATATAAAATGAAAAGGCCCGCGCATGTCATGAATTACCATATTGTATTGTGAACCGCTGTGTGAGCCCGCAGGCAAGAAGAAAACACAGTAAGAAGAACAGAGAGCACTGTTAGTGCATTCTTGAAGAGAGACAGAGAGTTGTTTTACTTAGCACTGCGTCTGTAGCAGTCATACATATTTGGTGAATCCCTCACTGTTGAGGAAGAATTTGTAACAGTTTTTTTTAGTTTGTTTAATGAAATAGAAAGCATTTCATGCCATCTCTGTCTGCAAATTAAAATTTATGTTTTAAACATCTCTGTGTTGTAGAGGGGAGTTTATATTCTCTCCACTGTTTTCTTGGAATTCCCAAAATTCCAACATGGTATCAGAGCTAATCTAGGCTCTTTGAAGAGTTCAAAGAAGCTGAAGAAGAAGACCTGTTGCAGCGTTTCTCTCCAGCAGCGTGAAAAGCTCAACATAAGTCAAGGTCAGGTATTTCTCAAAGATAGAAGTGCAGTTGTTTATTGTTTAAAAAAGTTTGTTCTTTCAAGAGAAGGAAAGACAATTTGTTTAAAGTCTGAGTTCAGTGTAAGACACAATGGCTGGACCAAGCACTGGTATGAATCTTGGAAGTGTTCAGCTTCCACAATTTAATGGAAAGAACTATGATTATTGGGCTATTACCATGAGAGCCCTATTTGTCTCACAAGACTTGTGGGAACTAGTAGAAGATGGTTTCACAGAACCAGCTGATGAGCAGGCTTTTAATGCCTTAACTCAAGCAGAGAAAGATGTATTGAAGAATAATAGGAAGAAAGATGCTAAAGCTCTCTTCTGTTTGTATCAAGCTGTAAATGAGAGTGTGTTTCCAAGGATAGCAGCAGCTAAGAAATCCAAGGAGGCATGGGAAACTCTGAAAGTAGCCTATCAGGGTATGGAGAAAGTTAAGACAACAAAGCTTCAGTTGCTGAGAAGAGATTTTGAAACTCTTTGCATGAAAGAGTCAGACAGTGTTGACACATTTTTTACACATGTGATTGGGATTGTAAATCAGATAAGATCCCATGGAGAAACTCTTGAAGAAAGAAGGATTGTGGAGAAACTTTTGAGAAGCTTACCCTCAAGGTTTGATGTTATTGTTACCACCATAGAAGAGACTAAAGATCTCTCACAGTTCACAGTGGATGAACTTCATGCCTCACTGATAACTCATGAACAAAGATTGAGCAGAGATGAACACTCATCTCTTGAGCACGCCTTCAAGACCCAGATGCCTTTAGGAAGAGGAAGAGGTCAAAGAAAAGGAAGAGGAAGAGGCATAAGTCAGAATAGAGGTGGAAGGAAGAGCTCTTCACATTCACATGGAAGGAGCAACAGTCAAAGCCAAAGCCATGGCCAATGCAACAGCCAGCAAGGTGGACATCAATACCAACATGCTCAAGGACAAAGGTATGACAAAACCAATGTCCAGTGTCATTATTGCAAGAAATATGGGCACTATGCCAATGAATGTAGAAAGAAGCAAAATGACATGAAGAATAGGCAGAATGCTAATGTAGCAAAAGAGGAAAATAACCCAAGTAATGTGTTGTTAGCTTGTAATGTAGCACAAGATAAAGAAGATGATGTTTGGTTCTTAGATTCTGGATGTAGTAATCACATGACTGGCAACAGAGCAATGTTTGCCAATCTTGATGAAGAAGTTAAATCTGAAGTGACCACAAGGACTGATACTAAAATCTCTGTCAAAGGGAAAGACAGAGTTAGTATTCGAGCAAGGAATGGGGAGCAAAAATTTGTTCCTGATGTGTATTATGTTCCAGGTCTGAAATGTAATCTTTTGAGCGTTGGGAAACTCATAAACAAAGGTTACAATGTTATATTCAAAGATGATGTGTGCACCATAAAAGATATTCCTCCAAGTAAGAAAATTATTGCTGAAATACAAATGACCAGCAATAGAATGTTTCCGCTCAAGCTCAACATTGACTTGAAGCAAAAAGGAAAGAATGTAGCAGCTGTAACTCAAGAAGCCTTCCAGAAGGAAGAGAAGGATGAAAATTGGTTATGGCATTTGAGATTTGGACATCTCAATTTCGGAGGATTAAAGTTGCTGCACATAAAAGGAATGGTAAGAGGTTTACCACTGATTGAAAAACCTGACAGCCTATGTGAAGGCTGCATCTTGGGAAAGCAACACAGAGAAAATTTTCCTTCAGGGAAAAGCATAAGGGCGAAAGCACCTTTGGAGATAATCCACTCAGATTTATGTGGGCCGATGCAAACAGCATCTGTTTCAGGCAGCAATTATATGCTGACCTTCATAGATGATTTCACACGAAAAGTGTGGGTATATTTTCTAAAATATAAAAGCGAAGTCTTTCAGAAATTTCGTCATTTTAAAGCTCTTGTAGAAAAACAGAGCGGACTTCACATTAAAGTCCTCAGAACTGACAGAGGAGGAGAATATATATCAAAAGAATTTCTGCGTTTTTGCAGAGAGAACGGCATACACAAGCAGTTTACCACCAGGTACACGCCACAACAGAATGGAGTTGCTGAAAGGAAGAATCGAACCATAATGGAGATGGTGAGAAGTATGCTAAAGGCAAAGCACTTGCCGAATGAGTATTGGGCAGAAGCAGCAAACTGTGCTGTATATATTTTGAATAGATGCCCTACAAAAGCGGTGATGAACAAATTTCCAGAAGAAGCGTGGAGTGGCAGAAAACAGGGAGTCACCCACATGAGAGTTTTTGGGTGTGTAGCATATACACACATTCCAGAAAAATTGAGAAAGAAGTTGGATAGTAAGGGGGAGAAGTGCATTTTCCTTGGATATTGTGAAGATTCCAAAGGATACAGACTGTATAACCCATCCACAAAGAAGTTTGTAATTAGCAGAGATGTGCAATTCATCGAAGAGGAAGCGTGGGATGGAAGCATTGAGAAAACAGTCAATGTCAAAAACTATTTATCTCATGATGAAGATGATGTAGATGTGGTTGAGATTAATAACCCATCCATTGCACAACCTCCAGCAGCGCAAGGCCAGCAAGGGACGCCTCAAGCGGCTGTAAGAACACCCTTGAGAAGAATCGGCAGTGGTTCACCGAGTACACCACAAGGAGCAGAATTGAGTGCTTCATCAAGCACGACTACACCAAGTGAAAGAGGAACAAGATTCAGAAGCCTTAGAGAAATCTATGAGCAAGGAGAAGCAAACGAAGGTATGAATTTCTTATTTGCTTTGTATTGTCAAGTTGATGATCCTATTCATTTTGAAGATGCTATTAAAGATAGAAAATGGATAGAAGCTATGGATGATTAAAGCCATAGAGAAGAATAGAACATGGGAGTTGGTTGATCTACCAGAAGGTAAAGAAGTCATTGGAGTTAAATGGGTATACAAGACCAAAAGCAATTCTGAAGGAAAAATAGAAAGACACAAGGCCAGACTTGTTGTCAAAGGATATAAGCAGAAGCAAGGGATTGATTATGAAGAAACTTTTGCACCAGTTGCAAGAATGGAAACGGTAAGAGCAGTGCTGTCCATAGCAGCACAAAACAAATGGAAAGTATATCAAATGGATGTAAAATCCGCATTTTTAAATGGAGTTTTAATGGAAGAGGTATATGTGGAACAGCCTCTTGGATATAAGAAGAAAGGCCAAGAGCATAAGGTCTGTAAACTGAAGAAAGCTCTTTATGGGCTGAAACAAGCACCAAGAGCATGGTACAGCAGAATAGATTCTTATCTATTGGAGAATGGATTTGAAAAGTGTGAGGGAGAACCCACCCTCTACATCAAAGAAAAGGATGGTAAGTTATTGATTGTTGTTTTATATGTTGATGATTTAATTTTTACAGGTAATGATGATTACCTTGTTGAAAATTTTAAAACAGTGATGAAAGATGAATTTGAAATGACTGACATGGGTTTGTTAAGATACTTCTTGGGAATAGAAGTGGAGCAAGGTGAGAAAGGAATTTTTATTTCTCAAACAAAGTATGTGAATCAAGTTTTGGAAAGATTCAACATGCAGGAGTGCAAAGCTGCAATTACTCCCACGGTAATGGGATTGAAGTTGAGTAAGAATGACAGCAGCAAGGATTTCGATCCAAGTTTGTATAAAAGCATAGTTGGCAGCCTCATGTATTTGACTGCAACTAGGCCGGATATTATGCATGCTGTTAGCTTAATTTCCGGATTTATGGAAAAGCCAAAAGAAGCACATTGGCAAGCAGCAAAAAGAATTCTGAGGTATGTGAAAGGAACAAAAGGATTTGGTATTTTATATACTACTTCAAAAAATTCAGAATTAGTTGGATACACTGACAGTGATTGGGCTGGAAGTGTAGATGATCGAAAGAGAACTTCCGGTTATGTTTTTCATATGGGTTCAGGAGCCATTTCATGGGCTTCCAAGAAACAGCCTATTGTAGCATTGCCTACAGCAGAGGCAGAATATGTGGCAGCTACAGTAGCAGCGTGTCAAGCAATTTGGATGAGAAGGATGTTGAGAAGTTTGTGCCAAGAACAGGTAAAGGGCACTGTGATTTATTGTGACAATAGCTCAGCTATTGCATTGTCAAAGAATTTTGTGTTTCATAAAAGAACAAAGCACATAGACACAAAGTATCATTATATCAGAGAATTGGTGAATAATGGTGAAGTTGTTTTACAGCATTGTAAAACAAAGGAGCAATATGCAGATATTTTAACTAAACCATTGGGACAGAAGACCTTTGAATTTCTAAGAAAATGCCTGGGTATGATAGATAACCTAGCAGCTGACTTTAAGGGGGAGTGTTGAAATATTAAAGTCACCTGTCGTGCCTTGGCAGGAAGAACAAAGAACAAAGTAAAAAGGCAGCAGCAGCAACAGAGATTGAGTGCACAGCACTCTGTATTGAAGAATGTTGGTGAATCCGTAAGGAAGAATTAATTTTTGATGGGCCGCAGCCACAGATAGTAGATGAAATTTAATTTGGAGATGGACAGAGCTGTCTTGCAGTGGAAGGACGAAGATTTTTGTAGATCATTTCTACAGAGGAACAGAGATATTAAAAACAATCATTTCGGGCCTTAAAGTCCTCAACAACCAGAATGAATGGAAATTGTTTTAACAGGCGGAAGTCCTTTTATTTTTGAATTGGCGGGACAAGTGGTCCCCACCATTTATATGCCAATCGGAATCGCTAATCGGAGATTTATTTTGAGCAGTGTCTTGTTGATATGGAGCTGCGATGCGATGTGATCCAATCGCAATCGCAAATCTCAATGCATATATTATAAGTCAAATGTCTTGCATATGTGGAGTTCCGCAAAGCGGAACGTTTAATGTAAACGAAATATATATATATAATAATCGCCCCACAGCAACGGAGGCCCATGGGTCTACAAGACCAAGTGGCAGAAATCTATTGGAACCGCTTGGTTTCAATCGCAAGGTTTAAATCGGCGGGATTTTATTGTATGCCCCGATCAGGGCGGATCTGATCGCAATCGAAGGATCGAAGGTTTGTTTGTTTTGCAGCGCTTTTTGTTTAAAGCGCGGATCCGACGGTTTTATACAGCGGATTTAATATCGGGCCATCGAGTCCATGGAGTATTCGCAATCGAAAGATTGAATGGATCACAAGTCTTGTTGACATCACAAATTGGCCGATTGTCGATTGCCGACTGCGTAGTGGTCCCCACTCGTACGTCAGGCATTTCACATTTTATAGTTCCGCAAAGGTTTTTCCTTTGTATTTTTGGTTTTCATTTCTTTGATTTAAGTTTTCATATAGTTTATATGTAATGTAAAAATATATGCGCGGCATATATAAAATGAAAAGGCCCGCGCATGTCATGAATTACCATATTGTATTGTGAACCGCTGTGTGAGCCCGCAGGCAAGAAGAAAACACAGTAAGAAGAACAGAGAGCACTGTTAGTGCATTCTTGAAGAGAGACAAAGAGTTTTTTTGTTTAGCACTGCGTCTGTAGCAGTCATACATATTTGGTGAATCCCTCACTGTTGAGGAAGAATTTGTAACAGTCGTTTTAGTTTGTTTAATGAAATAGAAAGCATTTCATGCCATCTCTGTCTGCAAATTAAAATTTCTGTTTTAAACATCTCTGTGTTGTAGAGGGGAGATTATTCTCTCCATTTCTGTTTGCTTGGAATTTCCAAAAATTCCAACACACGAGTTGCCACCTCCTTCATCGATGTGTTGCCACGATACTTCCTTCATCGAGGGCCACGAATGTTGTCACGCTCCTTCTGCGAGTGTCGCCACGATCTTGAACCTTCTGGTACATGTTTGTACGCATTCAACGTTGTTCGACTGTTTAACTATTGTGTTGTTCAGCTGGAGCTGGATGTTCTTGTTGTCGAATAACGCTGGAGGTCAAGCCCATCGCAGAGAGGTCAAGCGCATTGCAGAGGAGGTCAAGGAACGTTATGACAGTAGTTCATAAGTAAGGCAGTTTCGACTATCCAACTAACGCTTTCCAACAACAGGTTTTACACAGCGCAGGTCGTTAAATTATTTGCAAAAAATAGGACGGGATTAATGTAGTGAGCATCTTTTATTGATTTCAGTGTGTCTTAAGTTTTGTGTTTAAGTGCAGTATTCTTGAGGTTGAGGGAGAAGATGATAGAGAATTATTGGAAACAATGCTGGGGGTTGATAATTCACCCCCTGGTCGCCCTATTCTTGCACTGTGTTGCTGCTTTCATGGTGGTCCCTCCTCTCACAGATATTACAATGTCTTCTCTCTGCCCCGGCCTTGAAGAGTGCACCCAAGCTATCTACCTCACTGGACTAGAACATATGGTGAGCTTAATTTCATTCTCCTTTAGCAATACTTTACATGTTTTGTATCATTTTTTGTACAGTATAAGTCACTTGAATCACTTTACAAGGGTTGACCATGGAATAAGAATTTACAGTTTGATCATTGGTTTCTGAATTTTTCTATGGTGTTATGACAATGGTTTAGTTCTTTGTACAGTATAACTCACTCGAATCACTGTACAAGTGTTGACCATGTAATAATAATTTACAATTTGATCATGGGTTTTTGAATTTTTCTGTGCTATGACAATGGTTTAGTTCTGTAATTTAGAATTTTTGTTGTTGATTGATTTGGATTTCTCAGTTTTTCCCATACTAATGGAGATATTTATTTTTGTAATTTTAAAATTTATTATATTTAAATTGATAACCCTGTTTTATTTCAGAATAAGGCTTTTAAATTTTTATTTAAAAAATTAAAAAATATAATTTAATAATATGAAAATATTTTTCTTTATCAAATCCCTGAAAGAAAAGTGTCGAGATGGTGTTTGGAAACTTATGCAATGTTTGCTACTCCACTCCTCCACTGAATTCTCAACTTTATATAAATTAAATGAACTGATCAATTAAATGGAAACCATTTAATTGATGTGTAGTGGTAGTAATGATTATGATATTTGAACTGGTGTTTGCATGATTAAAATTTTGGAAATGTGTGTTAGCCATCAGTATTTTTTACATGTTAGTGATGAATATATCTATAGCTGAGTTTTCTAGAAACTGATTTCCTCATGTCAATATGTCATCCAGAAAACCCTCCTAAAACTTTTTTCGCCCTTCTACCTGTTCAGTCCACCCCTGGCGAAATCAAAACCTCATTGTCACTATCCTATCTAGCTTCGACCTTCTTGATACGCCCATCGGCTTTAAAAGGCAAACCCATACGTTTAAAAGTCTCCCCTATGTTAGGAAGTGGCGCTTTAAGACATTTCACCCTGGCAATCATCAAAAAGCCAAAAAACCTCCATCTGCAACAGACCTACCATGACTGACCTCTTACTTTGCAAATGAAATTGACAAACAGCCCTAAGTCGCGCCACTCATATCCCCTAGATCTCAGCACTGCATAAACCCCAATCTCAAGCTGACTATTAGGTTTTTCACAGTGTTTTATGGATTCTGCAAAGAACAGGAAATATAACTTCATCTCAGGATTAAATGCTTGGATCTACAGTTAGAGGAATAGCTGCTTCTAAATGTATTATGAGCCTGAGATGAAGCTGCAAAACAAAGAGTCACTCATCAAGACCTTACAGCTCTTTCCAGCATGAAAATCACAGAAAGACACCACTGTCACAGCAAACTGGCAAATTGTCATGGCCCAGAACCTCCTTCATTTACAAGCAGAGGGTTAGGGCGCCTCCTTCATCCACAAGCAGAGGGCGCTGGCCAATATTGATTTGGAAGATTGCAAAAGTCCAGGTTTGCTTTGTTTTGAACAGTGAAACAATATCTCCAGGTTTTATGAATTTGAGCGCTGGTCATAACAGGAAAAGAGTTTGAAATATGCTAGCTCAAAGGCAGAAAGAAAGTTCTTGGTTTTTCAAAAGGCACTGGCCTCCATAGTCACAGAAACTATTTGTCAAGTAATTTGTCAAGAGATGACCAAAGCAAATAATGATATTTCAGTCACCTTCAGAGCTGTGCAGGGAGACAGTGTCACTTTGGCTAGGGTTTTTGCTGAAACACAGTGATGTTTGCAAGAAGAAATGATAGTATTGATGTTTTTTAAGTAGTTTGCTTACCATCACATCCAGAGAAAAGCTGTGTCAAACAGATTTGTCAAAAAACCTTCAGATACCTTACCTGATGAAGAGCCTCCTCCATGTATGAGCAGATGGCCAAAGCCAGTACAGGTTGTTGGAAACTGATTGATCTAAAAATGTAGTGGAAGGATACAAAAAATTGAATAGAAGTCATTGCACAGGTAAGTGATAGTGTTTATGATGCAAAGGTATTGGTTTCCCTATTTAAAAGAGCTGTCTGTCAGACTGTACCTGTAGTGGAAAAGAGACAATATTGAATATATGCATGCATTAATACCAAAAAGGAGCAATTTCTTTAACGGAAATGGTTAAAAGATACTCCACTATCACTGGCCCAGAAGTCTAAAAGAGCTCCTTTTGAGTAAACAGAGAAGTATAGTGTGAAAGCATGCAACCAAAAGAGTGCACTTATAGTCCAGAGAGAAGCTTGTGAATCACCTGGAAGCAGCAATTATCAAACACATTGGAAGAACACAGGCCATCTCATGTTGAATAACACAAGAATCGCCAAGGTTGGTCAAAGTGCTCTTTGACACATTCTGATTAATTTTCTTTGGATTATCACTAAGAAAGTAAAACAGTGGCCAAAGTGGAGCTATAGAATGCATCATGAATAGGTATACAATGCTATAAGTGGACAAAGAAGTAGTTTGATAAATTGTCAGTTTTTGAGTTTGGAACAAAGAATGCATCTTTCTCGGCATTCAAAGGACGGATACATCACGGGTAATATACCTATAAGCGAGGGAAATTATTTTTAAGAGAGAGGCGCCCTTATCAAATCAGGAGGTCATGATCAAGTCCGAGTAGGGTCAGTGAATTTGAACCCCTACTATAGATGAAGGTTGAAGAAACTATCGAAGACCAAGAGCTGTCAGAACAAGTTGGCAAACTAGCCCTGTCCTTCAAAGAACAAAGCAGTATTCAGGTATTTCATTGACAGTTTTAAAAAGGGGTTGTTATGCATCATAACTATGACCAGTATTGTTGAAAACAGTGGCAGAGATAGTGTAAAGGTTGTGGAGACATGTTTCAGAGTTTAAAGCTCGGTGTTGAAATTTTCCCCAAAGGACAAAACTGAAAAAATCACCCTATGAAACAACTGTTTACAGAACGGAGTGCTAATTTCAAGTTTCTTTTGTTTTCATAAAGGATTTGGTCCATTGATTGGACAACCCAACAGCATCAAAAACTTTCAAATACATGCACAAGATTATGATTTTAGTTTCGCAAAATGCACCAAGGGTTTAAATGATCAAAGACTGTGAAAACTTCGCAAAAAGCCAAACCAAAGTTCTGCTTTACATTTTAAAATGAAATGACCGTTGGAGATGTTTTTTGAAACGACATAAGTTTGAAGCATGCAAGTGAGAATGTCATTTTCAAAATTTAAAATAGAGCCCCGCGCCTCCATAGCATCAACACAAGGAAGATCTGGTCGAAAGTTCAGGAGTTTGCACTGTTTAACGCCGAGCGACGCGCCTGCGTTTCTGCGCGACGCGCCTGGGCGAGGATTTACACGGGCCGCCTGTGTTAGCGCGACGCGCCTGTACAGTGGCGCGACGCGCCTGTACAGGCCGCCCGACAGGCCGACCCGACAGGTGTTGTATGAGTGACGTGCTGGCTTCAAAAGAGTGCCGCGCAGGTGTAAAGTCTCCCGGTGTTTCTCCAGCCCTGCACAAAGATTGTTCATCAATTTTAAAGGTATTTTCTCATACATTTTCCCCCTCGGCTTCAAGAAATGGCTAAGTAACAAGAAAAGTTTAAATCAAACAGTCCTAGTTTTCAAAACTTTCAAAACCCTCTAAACCCGGTCACTACAGCTAAAAATAGTGCTCCGAAGTGTTGAGATGTGGTAAAAGGCTGACCGTGTTATTCAAAAAAAAAACACCCACAGAGATACTTATTTCAAAGACTGTCACCATTATTCCATAAGCAGTGAGTTGGGATGTATGCACACACTGGAAGATTAAAATTGCCTGTGTATGATCCTGTTTGATGGGATATCACACATATAGAGAAAAAGTGAAGATTAATAGAGGAAAGTGTTCTTGATCAAGCAGAAGCTCACAGGTCGAGGCTACAGGGGAAAGCTGTTGATTGACTGCTTTATGTTGTTCAAAACCTATTTGGCAAGTGTTATTCATCCTAGCAGAGGTTTTTATAATATCACCAGAGGGCTGCATTCATAAGGGACCATTTATTGTTTTAAAAAGAGAAAACTCATATAACCTCTGTCTAAAAGCTTTACAGTCTTCTAAAAAACTCTGTCATTTTTTGCACTAATACTGTGTATTGACTGTCTAAAGACTAAGGATTGATTTCACACATGCAAGATCAGTGGAAAGTGGGCACACCTATACAGGGCAGAATTGTAAAATGACTATAAGCCTCCTTGAGCTAGGAGCTAGGTGTATTGGTTGGCATCTGAGACTTCAAAAAACAGAGTAATTTTGGCATTTTCTCACAGCACACTCTTTTAGCGGATTGCCTTTCTTTCACTGTATTATTCCTACTGTGAATTTGTTGACAGAGATTTTCCAAAGGTGAACAGGACACTGAAGGGCAGAGTTTGTTGATGGGAATTTAACATTGGAGGCAGAGGTACAAAGGTGGTGGTTGATCTTTTAACTTCACAAGTAAAAGGTGTTCTTCATAAAGCACTAAGCATTGATATTTCACCTAACCTATGTCTGCCCTTCTTTTCACTACATTGTATCATTTTGAAGAGCTGTTGACTGTGATATTTTTCAAAAGGAAGACCATTTCTGAAGAGTAGGGTTTTTATAATTAATATTTGTCTTGAAGACCAAATATTGGTGTGTGGATTGGCCTCTAACAAATCCACAGGAAAGGTGATTTTCAATACTGTGCACAGGGAATATACACAGCAGTTTGTTTGCCTGGCTGAGGTACAATCAAAAGTAGAAAGCTGTTTTCAAAGGGAGCAGAAGTTGTGTGCTACAAAATCTTGTTGCATTTCATCCAAACCACATTGTCCATATCTGTCCAAACAGTCTAGTGACCAGTTTCAATCCAGCAGAGCATTTTTACATACAGTGAAGGCAGTTTGCCTCTTCCAAAGCTTGTTCAAGTCAGAATGCCTCCAAAGCAAGATCACAGGAGCGGTCCACATAAGAGATATGAGCCTATCTCCACAGAAGAAATCAATGCTCACCCATCTGTGCTTTTCAATTTCCATGAAGTAGGCTGTCTTGATTTCTGCTAGAAGATAGAAGAAGTCAAGAGTTTTTCGCCACTAACGCATTTGTGCGCTTTGAGATTCAAGGACAAACACTTCCAATTGGCGGGTCTTGATTTCAAAATTTCCCCAAGGTATGTGTCCAAGGCTACCAAGATCCCGTATCATGGTGAAAAGTGGTTTAAACAAGCTCATCTTGATTTAGAGGATTACAAACCTTTCATCAAGCCTGAACATAGGGAAACTATCACTGCTATTTTCCCTTTTTCCTATCTTCTTAACAGTTATGCTCCACTGATGAAATCCATAATGAGATATTTCACTTGTGAAGGGAGGTTTAATCGAATTTATGCCTACCATGTCCGCTTGTTGATGCATTTTACCAGAAGCAGGCAACTAAACCTTCCATACTTTTTGTCCAAGAGCATAGAGAAAATGGCATCTACTGTCCAAAAGAAGGCTCCACCTCAGCAAATCCCTTCTCTCTTTCATCATTCCTTGATCAAGATTATCTTCTTACACCAGCTAGAGAAGAAAGGGGTTTCATGGGATTCATTCATCAGCCATCCAGATTTTGCCACTGTCCCTCCTGTTCATGTGTCTCCTACTCAGCCTGTCCATCACCCAGTGCCTTTGTCTAGTAGGCCTACACCTAGAAAACTCAGAATGACTACTGGGCAGCCAAGTCAGCAGGGAGAAGGAGAGGGCAGTGAACCACAGGGAGAAGGAGAAGGTAGTGAACAGCAGCAGCTAGATGTTGAGGAACAACAGCAGCTAGATGTTGAGGAACAGCAGCAGCTAGATGTTGAGGGACAACAGCGGATACAGGAAGAGGAACAGCAGCAGACAGCAGTTGAGGAGCAGCAAGTTGGGCAAGCAATTGAAGCACCTTTTGAGCCACAAACTGGACAAGATATTGAGGAAGAACAGCAAGCTAAAGCTGCCACCTTAACAGTGACAAAGATGGTTCCTAGTAAGAGGAAATTGCCCAAAAAGACACCTTCTAGCTTGCCAAGGAGGAAAAGCGCCAGATTAGCTTTCAAAGGCAAAAGTAAAATTGGAGAAAGTACAAAGCATGGAAGTGAATTAGCTATTATCCCTATCCAAAGCGATGATAGTGACAATGAGGCCCGCCTCCTTGAAAACCTCCTCATTCACAAAGAGGGGAAAATTGAGGTATTACAGGAAGATCTTCAAAGGGCGAGGAATTTCAACCACTTCTTGGAAGTTGAAAACAAACAGATGAAGTTTCATGCAGCTATTCATGAGGCAAGGGCAATCAAGTATAAGAAAGAGGCAGAAAAGGCGCAAGTAAGAATTGAAGAGCTCATTGGCGAGTTTGATGATGAAGAGGAGGAAGATCAGCCTAGGCGGAAGAGGCCTAGGACCATCGGGCTTAGAAGAGCCTTGGAAAAACAAAGAGCAGAAGAACAAGCTCATTTTGAAGCCTTTCCTCTCACTGCCCTCCTTGAGCAAGAAATTGAGGAAAACAAAGAAGCATGGCTTGAGAGAGCTAACCAGCATTTGGAAACCAAGCTTGAGAGGGCGAACAGGGATCTTGAGCTACAAAGAAAGAGGACTCTTCACTTTCAGAAGCTAAATCAGTTTGCCAGGCGAAAATTAAAGGTAGCACAAGAGAAATTGAAGAAGTTGAAGGAGAAGCGCCTAGCACGGAAGGAAGGAAAAAGCATATCAGCCCTTGATATTTTGGCCTCAGCTTCGGAGCATGTTTCTATGGACCCTTGAGGGTCATGCATGCCAATTTTGGGCCTGTTTCGGCAACTTTTTGTTTTTTGGCATTTTTTGGGTTTTTGGCCAAAAACTCATAAATTCGCCATTTCAGTTTGATGAGTTGTCAAGGGAGGAGAATGATACCAATGGATGCCATAATTCCATGAGCAGGTCTCCAGCGATTTTCAGGGCATTTGGAGATCATTCGCCCCCTCAAATTGGCGAAAAACACCCTCATTTTGCACGTTCTGCCCGCCATATCAGCAGTCTGCTATTTTCTGGGTTTTTTCACACAGGTACAGTTTTGGATGACTTCTGGACCTCGGATTGAGTTGGTTCTAGTTGCGCCGGAAAGTAGACACAGAGAGATTTCCAGAAAGCCCTCATGAGCCTCATTTCGACATCGGGAAGGCTGCCTATTGCATCCAGCAAGTCAGGGGACCTTTTTCAGGCATAAATATGAAGTATTTTTGTAATTTTTGAACTACAAAAATCTGCTTTTCCCAAATGTGCGTTAAACTATTTTTATCATTGGGAAATGATGTAAAGTCAATACAATTTCCGTTTTTAGCAGTTTTTTAGATATTTTATGGGATATTTTGTGCCTTGGGCTTTGCAAAGCCTCAAGGACAAGTTTAGATATTTTGACTTGGCCAATGGGATAGCTAGTTGCTCCATGAGTTTTTCCTCCCTCAAGCCTATTTATTCCATGGTTCTCATTGTAAATCAGAGGCTGAACTTGAGAGAAGAATTAATACATTGGTCATATGAGCTTTGAAGAATACACTTGAGTTATGATTTTTGGACTGCCTCTTGGATGCTTTTGAGGAATGATGAAGGATTTTTGATGGATTCCTTGACATGGTAGAATGGTATAGTGTTTCTTTATATATTTTTGTCTTCTAGTTTTCATTCATAATACATATTTCTTGCTGCTATAGATCAGTAGAGATTGATTTTGAGATATGCCCATGGAGGCACCTCAAAATCCCTGAATCTTCATAGCTTGATGTTTTCTTCTTCCTTAGTTATGCTAAAGAATTCTTAGTTGCTCTTTAGTAACTTAAGGTATTGTTGCTAAGTTTTATTCATAAGTTCTATGTATGTTGAGCAGGATGTATGGTTTGCCCTACCTACCTATTAGCTGCCCATAGTTCTGTCCATAAAACTTTCTCTTTGACTGATTTGTTGATCATCTTGTTGAACCAAGGAGGCCTAGTCCCGGTCTAGCCCTTTGCCTAAAACTATGAAAGCTTGTTTGTCAAAGTGCCCAACGACTTAGAGACTATGTTTAGGCATTCCGGCGTAGTTTATGAGTTGTTAGTTTGTCTTATGTGTTTTCCCCAAAGTCTGATAGTCATTTCCCGAAGTTAGAGGGTCTTATACCTCTATGTATGGCTGGAATGTTTGATTTCTATGTATTAATTAGCTCATAATTGCATTTAGCATGATTAATGGCTTGCTATAACATGTTTATGTCTGCTATGAACTAGTTACACTTGAAATCCCTTGTCTTTCACCAACTTGTTGTCCATTTACTCCATTTTGCCCAAAGATCCCTTCTACCGTGAATCAAATCGGCCCTACAGCAGCTTTACATCATCACCTCATAGCTTCCTTGACCTGTTTGACCCCATAGCCAAATTTATCTACATCTTGTTATCCAGTTTATGTATTCGATCAGTTTTATCCCTCACAAACTTAAAAACTAAAAAACCAAAAACACACTTCATAACTAGCCTAATATCAGAACACCGCAAGTAAACACACCGACATCTTTTACACATATAGAGAGAGCCCTCTCTGAGTCCAGGAAGGCTAGGTCCTTTGGCTCCAAAGCTTGGTTTGATGTTACATCGTCATTTGGCTAGCCAATCGGCCAAATCACGGGACCCTAACATAATGGCGATCACGGTGGGACTCTGAGTGATTAAAAAACTTAGTTTCCCTCATCTTAAGAGACTTTTGAGACTACTAGCTTATTGACTTATCCCACCGCTCTCTAACATAATGGCGATCACGGTGGGACTCTGAGTAACAAAAGCTTAGATTCCCTAGACCTTAAGAGACCTTAAAGAATACTATCTGATTGACTTATCCCACTGCTCACTAACATAGTGACACTCACAGTAGGACCTTCTAAGTTAGTGACAATCTAAGTACACCTTAGTAACTCTTGAAGTCTCAATCAAGCTTAGTATATCTAGATATTGTCTGAAGGGTAGAAAATAGCTTTTTCACCATCTTAGCGAAATGATGAGTTAGTTATAAGAAAACTCTTCCAAACCTTGTAGGCACATAAAACTCAAAAAAACCCCAAAAACACTCCCTTAGATTGTTTTTTGACAGTATTGGTGGTGGACCATACAAGTACATCTCAAAACAACTGACATTCCACCTGGCGACTCCACTAACTTCTAGTGAGCCTTACTATTTTACCAAATTCTAGGCTACTATCCGATAGACCTATCCCATCACTTACTAACATAGCGGGAGATGGTGGAACACTGAGTATATAATAGTCCAGCAAACTCTTATAGACTCTTTGGTCCTTTAGGTACCATAAACAAGCAAGCAGCCCATAGACCCATTTTTAGAGTGAACTCTTTTTGTTCTCATCACCCTAGCAAAGTGTTGAAACAAGTCTAGGATACTTTGAACCATAGGCTGCACATAAAACTCAGAAAATCCAAAAAACATTCCTAGATTAGTTACTGGTGGTGGACCATAGCTATCTTCACAAAAACAACCCATTTCCACCTGGCGACTCCACTAATCCATCCCTTTTACTTTTGACCATCCTTCACCTTAGTATAACTTTAGAGAAACCACTCATCCAGAACATTCACCAATACCATTCTTTTTAAACTCTGGATCTAAAATCTGGCTTCACGAAGAATCAATACCAGAGCCCATCCAGACCCAAATCCCCCTATCATAGTAGATGACCCAGAAAAGATTATGTGGCAAGATTCTGAAACTGAACATCTAGCTACTGGTAGATCCATCCGTAGAGCAAGATCTGCACCTAAACATCGCACTATCCTACTAGATTCACCTTTTGAATTAGAGTCATCACAAACTCTTCCCAGAAGCAAATCATATAGTAAGATAAACTTTGACGATCTTGAACCCCTAAACCCACCACAGAGTCCTAGTAGAGAAGCTTCACCTACCACTCCTCCTGATTTCCAGCTTCTCTATCAGTTTGGCTCCTATCATCCCAGATCTGCTCAAAACCAGATCACTAGTCCCAGTTCATCCGCCACACCTGGTCAAAACACCACTGTTCAAACCACTTCATTTCAGCCCACTAGTCCTCATCTTGTACATCATCCATTAGCTCCAGTCATGGCAGCCTGGTACGCACCTTTGGTGTTGCCACCACCCTTGGCTCCTCTCCCAAACAAATATCAAGACAAAATCCCACACTTTACCGGAGAAGACACCACCACACCTCAACAGCATATAAGTAGAATGACTGATGCTTATGAATACCTAGAGGTACAAGACGAGACTGTCAGAATGAGAATATTTGCTCAAAGTCTTGGTGGTGAACCTAAAGCATGGTTCAAAAGCTTAGCTCCAAACAGCATCCATGATATCCCCGAACTACATCAAGTCTTCAGAAATAGGTGGGAAATCCGAAGAAACCCCATTCAAATCCTGTCAGAATATAACAGCCTAAAACGGGAAAATGGGGAAAGTGTCCAAGCTTATTGTACTAGGTTCAACAGTGTATATAACTCCCTACCACCTCATTTCAAACCTCCACTTGGTCTAGCTTTGGCAAAATTCCCCGAAGGTTTCGATCCGGACATGACATATCATCTGAGAGACAAGGTTCCCCCTACCTTGGAGGAAATGCAACAAATAGCCATAAAAGCAGATGCCAACTTAGCTGAAAAAAGAGCTAGAACTAGATCAGAAAGAAAAGTCACATACAGAGATGAGGTCTCCACTTCATCACCTTCCCTAGATCCCAGAATAGATGACTTAGTCAAATCCATGGCCAAAATGTGGGAAAAGATCAATGAAAAAGCTCTTGTTAGGGACAACCAGCCAAACCCCCCAATCAGAAACCGAAACCAAAACTTTAGGAGGGAGCAGCCCCAAAACAGACCAAGGGATAATGACCAACAGATCAGGCCACCATTCAATGAAAACTATGTGGAAGAGGATGACAGGGATACATAAAATCTTGATGAAAGTCATCTAAATCTCGTAGGGTCTGATAATGAAAGTGAGGTATACCTCACATCAGAAGAACAAGAGTTATGTTCTCCTAATCAAGATGAGACTAACTATGAAGATCTTGACGATCCTGCCATAGACTTTCAAAATGCCATAATAGAGGCTCACCGGCAATATAATCTTAGAAGCAAGAAAAACCAAAACCATTTCAAAAATAATAGTCCTAACAACACCAAAATCTCTGATAACATCTTAAATAAGACCATGGATAGTAGCAAAATTGAGGCCAAAAGGACTGACCAAAACAAAGGTAAAACCATTCAGACAAGTACTAGCTCAGACACTCCTAGTACCTCCAAAGAAACCCCAATACTGACTGTATCAAAAGAAGTCCCAAGCCAAAGTCAGCAAATTAAGAACATAGAAAAGGATATGTCCGAAAAAGCTGAAACAAATCTGCCTAAGCTACCTACTCCTTTTAGCTTCGAAGGGGAAATTTCCAAAATAAAAATTACCATACCCCTTACAGAGTTAATAACTATAGATAGGTATAGATCTCAAATCTTCAAAGTCTTTGACCTAGAAAGTAAGGCAGATACCTTGAATCTAACTGACGACAAGCCTGAGTTGTTATTTGGCCCTAAAGTAGAAGGTGAATATCAAGAAGGAACTATTTATCCTTTCTATTTAAGCTTAAATATACGGGACAAAATATTACATAATGCCATGTTGGATTCTGGTGCTTCCCATAACCTCATGCCTAAAGCAGTCATGGAAAACCTAGGACTAGAAGTGACTCAACCTTACAAAAACCTGTACTCTTTCGACTCAAGTCAGGTAAAATGTTTAGGTCTGATAAAAAATCTATATTTTGCCCTAACACAACTACCAGCCAAAAACTTAGTCATGGATGTAGTAGTGGCCGACATCACACCCAAGTATGGGATGCTATTGTCAAGAGCATGGGCTGCCAAAATACAAGGTAGCCTTCAAATGGATATGTCATTCGCTACTATCCCAGTTTTCAACCAAACTAGGAGATTATACCGAGAGACTCGCATGAAATACATGGTTAGCAACAGAGATAAGCCAAACAATACCCCCATCTATTCCATTCATTCCAATTTAGATTCTTTTATCCTATACAACGAAGATGGTATAAACCAGCAGATAAAAGAAAATGAAGATATGTCCAAACCATTACTGGATGAAGAAATTGATGACCAAAGTCCCAAGAAACCAGAAAAGCAGCTTAGTATCATGTATGAAAAGGAAACTCTTTGGAGTATAAGCTTTGATGGTTCTTGTGGGAAGACAGGTTCAGGAGCAGGCATTTGGATACACAATACTAGAGAAGGTCATTCTTTTAGATTAGAATTCCAATGTACTAATAACATTGCGGAATACGAAGCCCTTCTCATCGGTCTGCATATGCTTAGAGACTTGGGCGCCAATAGAATATCATCCCAAGGAGACTCTGAGCTGGTAATCAGGCAAATCAAAGGTGAATATTCGGCAAAGAATCCAAGACTGAGAGAATATAGGAATGCAGCTTTGGATATCCTTAAAACTTTTGAAAAATATGAACTCACCTATATCCCCAGGATTCAAAACAGTCTGGCAAATGAGCTCGCCTTTTCTACAATAAATAGCCAAATATCATGTATGAGTGAGCAATATGACATTCAAGTGAAACACCGCCCTACTGTACCAGATAATCTTGACCATTGGCAAATATTCCAAGATGATGATCAAATTGATGATTTCTTACAATCTAGGAATGAGTTTGAAATAACCAAAACAGACTTAGGAGATGAAGAAAAGAAACCCAGCCTAAGTCAAGACCAAGAGTTAAATCCACCTTTGTGGACAAATCTAAACCTAGTAGACCATCCATGTGACAGGGAGATAGAAGAAGACATTGACCAAAGGGAACTCGAAGTCTTACACTGCGAAAATGACACCATACCCAGAGGGCTCGCACCTTTAGAAGAATTGTTTGACTTTAATGATGTGGCCAAAAAGCCTAAAATGGAATCTACAGAGGATGATATAGAAGAACGCAACATAGGAAGCCCAGAAGAGCCAAAAAACATTAAAATATCCAGAACCCTCCCACCTAACATAAAACAAAGGTACATAAATCTATTCAAAGAATTTAAAGATGTGTTTGCATGGGGGTACCAGGATTTAAAATCATATGACACCAGCATCATCCAACATAAAATTCCCCTCAAAGAAAATCAAAAACCTTTTAAACAGAAGTTAAGAAGGATAAACCCAGTATTATTACCATTGGTTGAAAAGGAAATTAAAAAGATGTATGATGCCGGGATAATAGTATCTCTCCGATATTCTGAGTGGGTCTCAAATTTAGTATCAGTTAGGAAAAAGACTGGTGAAATCAGACTCTGCATCGATTTCCGAAACTTGAATAGGGCATGTCTGAAAGATAACTACCCTCTGCCCAAAATGGACCACATACTTCAAAAGGTAGTAGGCGCTAAAAGAATCTCATTGCTTGATGGTTTTTCTGGTTATAACCAAGTATTGGTTTATCCTACCGATCAGCATAAAACAGCTTTCACCACTCCCTGGGGCACTTTTATGTACGTTAAAATGCCTTTCGGACTAATGAATGCTGGCGCCACATTTCAAAGAGCCATGGACATAGCTTTCTCAGAAGACATAGGTGTTTTCATAGTCATATATCTCGACGATATAACAGTATATTCTAAATCGGATGAAGAACACCTAGTACACTTAAGAAAAGTTTTCAACAAATGCAGAAAGTATGGGTTATCCCTAAACCCCAAGAAAACTCTCTTCGGTTTAGAAGAAGGGAAACTCCTAGGTCACATTATTTCGGAAGAAGGAATTAAAATAGACCCCCAAAGAATCGAAGGAATCCTACAGATAAGTCACCCCAGAAACATAAAGGAGTTACAGTCCTTTATCGGCAAGATAAATTTCTTAAGAAGATTCATCCCAAACCTCGCTGAGCTCCTGAAAGAGATCACAAATATGTTAAGAAAGGAGGTCGGGGTTAAATGGACTATAGAAGCCAAAAAGTCTTTTGAACTAATCAAAAGGGCCTTAACTGAAACACCAGTATTAATAAGCCCTGACTTTACCAAAGATTTTTACATTTTTTCATTTGCCTCAGAACATACAATAGCTGCGGTGTTGTTGCAAAAAAATGCAGCTGGGCAGGAGCAACCCATTGCCTTTTTTAGCAAGTCCCTAAGAGATGCTCCCTTGAAGTATAACATCATGGAAAAACAGGCATTCGCATTGGTAAAAGCACTGAAGGATTTCCGAGTTTACATCTTGCATTCTCATGTCATAGCTTTCGTCCCTAATACTGTTGTCAAGGACATTCTGAACCAAGATCCCGATGGTAAAAGAGGAAAGTGGATTGCTATCATCCTAGAGTATGACTTAGAAATCCGGCCTACTAAACTAGTTAAAGGACAAGGACTTGCGAGACTAATGGCTGAAACCAACCTCCAAGCTTTAGATATAAATTTTGTCGATGCCTTAGAAGAACAGGAAGAGTGCGCACTTCCCCCTATCGATCAAACATTTTTGGATTCACCTTGGTATGCAGACATCCTTTATGTATTAACTTATATGAATGCTCCTCCGACTTTATCAAAAACAAAAGCAAGATTCCTTAAACAAAAATCTTTAAAGTTTTGCATTATAGATAGTTCTCTATATTGGAAAAATCCTACTGGTATGCTGCTTAAATGTTTGCTTGAGTCTGATGCAAAGAAAATTATGCGGGAAATGCATGAAGGGGAATGTGGAGGTCATCTCTACTGGAAAACTACTGCAAAAAAAATCCTTAGAGCCGGTTATTATTGGCCCACCTTGTTCCCTGATACTCACAAACTGGTCATGACCTGCCATAAATGTCAAATTTTTGATGGTAAGAAAAAGCTTCTACCTTTGCCCTTACATCCCATCATAGTTGAAGGACCCTTCCAACAATGGGGTCTAGACTTCATTGGGGAAATTCACCCCTCCTCCTACGCTCAACATAAATGGATCCTCACAGCCACTGATTACTTTACCAAATGGATAGAAGCCATACCATCTCGGAACGCCACTGATTCAGTGATCATCATGTTCCTAGAAACCAATATCCTATCCAGATTTGGCTGTCCCAGGAAAATCATTACGGATAACGCCGATGTCTTCTCTTCAAAGAAAATGATAGACTTCTGTCACAAGTATCATATTTCATTAGGGCATTCCACAGCCTATTACCCTCAAGGTAATGGTTTAGCCGAGTCTTCCAACAAAAGCCTAGTCAACATTATCAAAAAACTTCTTGAACAAAATCAAAAAGCATGGCATGGGAAACTAGTACACGCCTTATGGGCTGATAGATTAACTACCAAGAAATCCATAGGTATGTCCCCTTACCAGCTAGTTTATGGTATAGATGCCATTTTCCCAACATCTTTAGGGTTTCCGGTAATGAAACTATTACAAGAAGTCCAAATAGAAGAAAATGACACACAAAGGAGAGTGAATCAGACTATCCATTTACAACAAACTAGAGAAGAAGTTTACCAAAGGGCTCAATTAGCACAAGACAAAATAAAACAGATTTTTGACAGAAGAACTAAGGAAAATGATTTTCAGATTGGAGATAAAGTTTTAAAATGGGATTCTAGAAGGGAAGATAAAGGTAAACATGGCAAGTTTGAAAATTTATGGAAAGGGCCTTACATCATCAGCTCAGTCAGTGGAAACAATGCTTTCTTCTTGCAAGAACCTGATGGGACTGAAATTTTTGGAGGTCCTGTGAATGGCAGGACATTAAAACACTATTTTTGTCAGGAGCTCCATTTTTGAGTTTGGGACACTTACATTCATTGTACATACCATTGTTTGAAATATTGAAAAAATGGAAAAGTCAAAAACATTAAAAAGCAGAAAAGAGGGCAAGTGAAGATAGAACAAAGGCCCCATGTTCCTAAAAAATAGTCTTTCAGAAAGCGAGCAAGTCTAAATGCCGCTACTAGTGCTCTAATGTCTTGTTCAGCTATCTAGCCTAATCATAGCTGAGCATGTTTAAATTTATTTGCTGATAAGTTAGTGAGTGCCAAGATAGTCAACATTGTGTAAGATTGACTTATCACAGAGCTTAGATTAGGGAGAGATTCTGGTTCCACATGCCTAAAACAGAACCAAAGGGAGAAGCGAGGGATGAAAAACACATTGTACATCTTAGCTCCGCTTGTCTATTTTTCTTTTGTTGCAGAATAACATTTGTGTGCAGCTTGTCTTTTATGCCGCAAATGCATGACAAATCAGACTGCCTAATCCTGATTTGATCATTTTTAAATTTCATGTTGTAGATTAAAGAATGAAATCCTGTCAAACTGCTTAATCTTGACAGTCGATCTAGTTTTAGGTAGAGAAATGAAGGAGTTCATCAGCTTAATCTGAACTCCCGGCAGATATAAGAGTAGAAATAGATAGTTTCATTTTGCAAAAAGAAAAATATGCATTGTCAAAAGGCTTCTAGTTCAAATGCGCCAAAGAGAAGAAAAAATGTTAGGAAAGATAGTGGGGTAGGTAGAAGTATCATTGATGTTAACCATGCTGTCACTTTTCAGAAATAACATCAAAAGAAGGGTAAATTTTGCACCAATGGATAAGGCATTGGTCTTCATAAGCCAAAAATCTGAATTCTGGACACCTCCTGACGAGGAGCTGCCCTCACCAAATGGAGCCACTGTTAGCCATCAGTATTTTTTTTTACATGTTAGTGATGACTATATCTATCAAAAAGCCAAAAAGCCTTCATCTGCAACAGGCCTACCATGACTTACCTCTTACATTGCAAAAGAAATTGACAAACAACCCTAAGTCGCGCCACTCACATCCCCTAGATCTCAACACTGCAGAAACCCCAATCTCAAGCTGACTATTAGTTTTTTCACAGTGTTCTATGGTTTCTACAAAGGCAGGAAATATAATTTCATCTCATGGAGTAAATGCTTGAATTTACAGTTAGAGGAACAGCTGCTTCTAAATGTAGCTTGAGCCTGAGATATGCCTGCAAAACAGAAAGCTACTCATCCAGACTTTACAGTTCTTTCCATCATGAAAATCACAGAAAGACACCACTGTCACAGCAAACTGGCAAATGGTCATGGCCCAGAACCTCCTTCATTTACAAGCAGAGGGTTAGGGCGCCTCCTTCATCCACAAGCAGAGGGCACTGGACACTATTGACTTTGAAGATTGCAAGAGTCCAGGTTTGCCTTGAACTGAACAAATGAAACAGAGACTCCAGGTTTTATGAATGTGACTGATGATCATAACAGGAATACAGTTGAAATATGCTAGCTCAAGGGAAAAGAGATTCTGGTCTGATAAAAGAGGTCATCTGAAGCTTTCAAGTCATGTGAATTGTTGAACTTTAGAAGAGCATGTCATCAGTCAACATTCCAATCATAAGAGGCATGTTTGTCCACAAGATCAAATGGAATAGATGCTGACAACAAATGCCATTACACAGGAAGAAAGAAAGTTCTTAGTTTCTCAAAAGACACTGACCTCCATAGTCACAAAAACTATTTGTCAAGTAATCTCTCATGAGATGACCAAAACAAATGATGATATTTCAGTCACTCTTAGAGCAGTGCAGAGAAACAGTGTCACTGTTGCTAGGGTTTCTTCTGAAACACAGTGATGATTGCAAGTAAAGATGCTAAGATTGATGTTTTTCAAGTGGTTTACTTACCATTACATCCTGAGAAAAGCTGTGTCAAACAGATTTGTTAAAAAACTTTCAGACACCTTACCTGATGAAGAGCCTCCTCCATGTATGAGCAGATGGCCAGAGCCTTGGATATTATTGAAAGACTGAATTAGTCAGAAAGGTGCAGTAGAGAGAGGTACAAAGAAGGAAAGTAGAAGTCATTACACAGGTTAAAGATAATGCTTCTAATTCAAGAATATTACTCTATTCATATGAAAATATCTTTCAAAATATACATCATGGTGGACAGGAAATGTTATGAATAGGTATGCTATTGATACCAACAAGGGGGAAATTTCCTTGAGGGAAAGGATCAAAACAACAAAACAATATCACATGCCAAAGGTCCAAAGAGGCACTTTTCAAGAAATGGTGTTCAAAGTTTTCAAATGTTTCTGGCGCATTATGAATGGTCTTTCCTTGATAAAAATCACCAAGAGGGGAAAAAAGTGAGCATAGTCCAGTTATGAAATGGTTCTATTGACAAAAAAGGGGTCAACACACTGGTCAAAGCAAAATAATGACTGTGTATCAAAGAGCCATGTTTTCCTTTTTTACAAGCTTATCTTTTCAGATGGACAAGGCAAATGGATATACAATCTTATGAATAGGCAGAATAATTTTGTCTTGATAAATTGTCACTGATTAGATGTCTTAAAACAAACAAAGTTGTCATCATTCCAAAGGGCAGATGTAGCACAGAACTACATGGAAAGAGAACCTGCAGACAAGGCTTTTAAAATTCTATCACCAAGAAGATATCCCCTTTTGAGTTATTTTTCACTATGTTCCAAAGGTCATTCAGCAGATGATCAGTATGGATAGTTTGAAACAAACAAGTTCCAGTATTAAATAAACAAATATGTGGCATAATGAGTTGTCAAGCAGAGGATTGCAGTGAAAAACGCCCCTCTTTGAAGAACATTGCAGGTCATAAAAGATGCAGCAACTTGTACCTGTATTATTAAACACAGTGGCAGAAATAGCATAAAGTTTATGGAGACATTTTTTCAGAGTCTAAAGGTTGGTGATGAAATGTCCCCCAAAGGACAAAGCTAGAGGTCCTCCTTCTAACACCTGTGCAAAAGTCCGTGATAGACACGTTCAAAGGTATGGCAAATCTCCAAAGCAAATATGGAACACACCGAAGTTAAAAGAATCAAAGGTTTTTCAAAACAAAAACTCCGCAAAAAGCCAAACCAAAGTTTTTCTTTACCTTTTAAAAATGAAATGGCCGTTGGAAATGTTTTTTGAAACAACATAAATTTGAAGTATGAAAGTGAGAATGTCATTTTCAAAATTTACAATAGAGCCCCGCGCCTCCCAGCATCAAACAAAGCAAGGAAAACCCGGTCGAAATTGCAAACTGTTGCACTGAGAAAAGCCGAGCGACGCGCCTGTGTTTTTGCGCGACGCGCCTGGCGGAAGTTTACAACGGGCCACCTTTGTTAGCGCGACGCGCCTGTACATTGGCGCGACGCACCTGTACAGGCCGCCCGACCGCCCGACAGGTCGACCCGACAGGCCACCCAGGGTTATTTTTGCGCGACGTGCTGGCTTCAAAAGAGTGCTGCGCAAGTTTTGGAAGGCCCCGGTGCTGCTCCTGCCCTGCACGAGGATTGCTCATCAAGTTTAAAGGTACTCTCACACGTTTTCCCCCTCGATTTCAAGAAATTACTTTGAAAATACCCTTGGAGGGAAAGCTATGTACATGAGAAATACACTGTTAAGGGTGACTAACAAGAAAAGGGTATCAGACTTTTTACCAACCTCCTCATTACATTGCATACAGAACCCTAAAAAAATGTCACTATACCAGGAAAAATAGTGCTATTCGCTGTATAGTTTTTGAGGTTTAAAGATGAAATGAAAGGCAGAATTGGTCATTCAAAGAACACATATAGAAATACTGGGTTTTGAGATTAAGGGCCAGCTTGTGTCATCTTCAAATCAATCGAAAGGCAGGGGTTTTCCTGTAAAGAATTGTGCTTTGATTACAGAAATTTTTTCTGTAGAAAGACAGGGTTTAGGTCTGCAGAGAAACTGTCCTCACAGTCCTCCAGACATTGACACATTATCAAGGCAGTGAAGTACACTCAGTAAGAGGGGTTTTGACATTCTTTTTGTTTGAAAAGGAAAACTCACACATTTTCTGCCTAAAAGCTTGTGGTCTTCTAAAAACTCTGTCATTTTCGCTCCAAACCTGTGTATTGACAGTCTAAGCATATGTAGGGTTGATTTCACATATGCAAGATCAGTGAAAGGTGGCACACCTATACAGGGCAGAATTGTTAAATGATTATAAGCCTCCTTGAGCTAGGAGCTAGGTCTATTGGTTGGCATCTGAGACTTCAAAAACAGAGTAATTATTGGCATTTTCTCACAACACACTTTTTAGCAGACTGCCCCTCTTTCACTGTATTTTTTCACTACTGTGAATTTGTTGACAGAGTTTTTCCAAAGGTGAACAGGACACTGGAGGGCAGAGTTGTTGGTGATTGAGTTTAACATTGAGACAGAGGTACAGGTGTGGTGGTTGACCTTTGAAATTCACAAGTAAAGAGGTGTTTTTTTTCTAAACACTGTGCACTGATATTTCACCTAACCTAGGTCTGCCCTTCTTTTCACTACATTGTATCATTTTGAAGAGCTGTTGATTGTGATATTTTTCAATAGGAAGATCATTTCTGAAGAGCAGGGTTTTAATATTGAAGATTGGTCTTAGAGATACAAATGCAAGTGTTGGTTGACATCTAACAAACTCACCAGGAGGAATGATTGCTTAACACTGTATACAGGGAATCTACACAGCAGTTTGTCCCATCTTTACACATGGTGCCCTATTAAAAAGTTTTCCTGGCTGAGGTGCATCCAGAGGTGAAAGGGCTGGTTTCAAGGAGTGCAGTGGTGGTTTATTCAAAGAAAGCATTGTTGCAATCTATCCTAACCACATTGTCCATTCTGTCCAAGCAGTATAGTGGCCAGTTTCAATCCAGAAGAGCATTTTTACATACAGTAAAGGCAGTTTGCCTCTTCCAAAGCTTGTTCAAGTCAGAATGCCTCCAAAGCAAGACCACAGGAGCGGTCCACATAAGAGATATGAGCCTATCTCCACAGAAGAAATCAATGCTCACCCATCTGTGCTTTTCAATTTCCATGAAGTAGGCTGTCTTGATTTCTGTCAGAAGATAGAAGAAGTCAAGAGTTTTTCGCCACTAACACATTTATGCGCTTTGAGATTCAAGGACAAGCACTTCCAATTGGCAGATCTTGACTTCAAAATTTCTCCAAGGTATGTGTCCAAGGCTACCAAGATCCCGTATCATGGTGAAAAGTGGTTTAAACAAGCTCATCTTGATCTAGAGGATTATAAACCTTTCATCAAGCCCGAACATAGGGAAACTATCACTGCTATTTTCCCTGTTTCCTATCTTCTTGACAGTTATGCTCCACTGATGAAAGTCATAATGAGATATTTCACTTGTGAAGGGAGGTTTAATAAAATTTATGCCTACCATGTCCGCTTGTTGATGCATTTTACCAGAAGCAGGCAACTAAACCTTCCGTAATTTTTGTCCAAAAGCATAGAGAAAATGGCAGCTACTGTCCAAAATAAGGCTCCACCTCAGCAAATCCCTTCTCTCTTTCATCATTCCTTGATCAAGATTATCTTCTTATACCAGCTAGAGAAGAAGGGGGTTTCATGGGATTCATTCATTAGCCATTCAGATTTTGCCACTGTCCCTCCTGTTCATGTGTCTCCTACTCAGCCTGTCCATCACCCCGTGCCTCTGTCTAGTAGGCCTACACCTAAAAAACTCAAAATGACTACTGGGCAGCCAAGTCAACAGGGAGAAGGAAAGGGCAGTGAACCGCAACAAGAAGGAGAAGGCAGTGAACAGCAGCAGATGCAGGAAGAGGGACAACAACAGTTGGAGTTTGGTGAACAGCAGCAGATGCAGGAAGAGGGACAGCAGCAGTTGGAGTTTGAGGAACAACAGCAAGAAGGAGAAGGCAATGAACAGCAGCAGCTAGAGGTTGAGGAACAGCAACAGCTACAGGTAGAGGGACAACAGCAGACAACAGTTGAGGAGTGGCAAGTTGGGTAGACAATTAAAGCACCTTTTGAGCCACAAACTGGACAGGATATTGAGGAAGGACAGCAAGCTGAAGCTGCCACCTTAACAGTGGCCAAAAATGTTCCTAGTAAGAGGAAATTGCCCAAAAAGACACTTTCTAGCTTGCCAAGGAGGAAAAGCGCCAGATTGGTTTTCAAAGGCAAAAGTAAAATTGGATAAAGTACAAAGCATGGAGGTGAATTAGCTATTATCCCTATCCAAAGCGATGATAGTGACAATGAGGCCCGCCTCCTTGAAAACCTCCTCATTCACAAAGAGGGGAAAATTGAGGTGTTACAAGAAGACCTTCAAAGGGCGAGGAATTTCAACCACTTCTTGGAGGTTGAAAACAAACAAATGAAGTTTCATGCAGCTATTCATGAGGCAAGGGCAATCAAGTATAAGAAAGAGGCAGAAAGGGCACAAGTAAGAATTGAAGAGCTCATTGGCGAGTTTGATGATGAAGAGGAGGAAGACCAGCCTAGGCGGAAGAGGCCTATGACCATCGGGCTTAGAAGAGCCTTGGAAAAATAGAGAGCAGAAGAACAAGCTCATTTCGAAGCCTTTCCTCTCACTGCCCTCCTTGAGCAGGAAATTGAGGAAAACAAAGAAGCATGGCTTGAGAGAGCTAATCAGAATTTGGAAACGAAGCTTGAGAGGGCGAACAGGGATCTTGAGCTACAAAGAAAGAGGACTCTTCACTTTCAAAAGCTAAATCAGTTTGCCAGGCGAAAATTAAAGGTAGCACAAGAGAAATCGAAGAAGTTGAAGGAGAAGCGCCTAGCATGGAAGGAAGGGAAAAGCATATCAGCCCTTGATATTTTGGCCTCAGCTTCGGAGCATGTTGCTATGGACCCTTGAGGGTCATGCATGCCAATTTTGGGCCTTTTTCGACAACTTTTTGTTTTTTGGCATTTTTTGGGTTTTTGGTCAAAAACTCAAAAATTCGCCATTTCAGTTTGATGAGTTGTCAAGGGAGCAGGATGATACCGATGGATGCCATAATTCCATGAGCAGGTCTCCAGCGATTTTCAGGGCATTTGAAGATCATTCGCCCCCTCAAATTGGCGAAAGACACCCTCATTTCGCACATTCTGCCCGCCATATCAGCAGTCTGCTATTTTCTGGGTTTTTTCACACAGGTACAGTTTTGGATGACTTCCGGACCTCAGATTGAGTTGGTTCTAGTTGCGCCGGAAAATAGACACGGAGATCTTTCCAGCAAGCCCTCATGAGCCTCATTTTGACATCGGGAAGGCTGCCTATTGCATCCAGCAAGTCAGGGGACCTTTTTCAGGCATAAATATGAAGTATTTTTGTAATTTTTGAACTCCAAAAATCTGCTTTTCCCAAATGTGCGTTAAGCTATTTTTATCATTGGGAAATCATGTAAAGTCAATATAATTTCCATTTTTAGCAGTTTTTTAGATATTTTGTGGGATATTTTGTGCCTTGGGCTTTGCAAAGCCTCAAGGACAAGTTTAGATATTTTGACTTGGCCAATGGGATAGCTAGTTGCTCCATGAGGTTTTCCTCCCTCAAGCCTATTTATTCCATGGGTTTCATTGCAAATCAGAGGCTGAACTTGAGAGAAGAATTAATACATTGGTCATATGAGCTTTGAAGAATACACTTGAGTTATGATTTTTGGACTGCCTCTTGGATGCTTTTGAGGAATGATGAAGGATTGTTGATGGATTCCTTGACATGGTAGAATGGTATAGTGTCTCTTGATATGTTTTGTCTTCTAGTTTTCATTCATAATACATATTTCTTGCTGCTATAGATCAGTAAAGATTTATTTTGAGATATGCCCATGGAGGCACCTCAAAATCCCTGAATCTTCATAGCTTGATGTTTTCTTATTCCTTAGTTATGCTAAAGAATTCTTAGTTGCTCTTTAGTAACTTAAGGTATTGTTGCTAAGTTTTATTCATAAGTTCTATGTATGTTGAGTAGGATGTATGGTTTGCCCTACCTACCTACAAGCTGCCCATAGTTCTGTCCATAAAACTTTCTCTTTGACTGATTTGTTGATCATCTTCTTGAACCAAGGAGGCCTAGTCCCGATCTAGCCCTTTGCCTAAAACTATGAAAACTTGTTTGTCAAAGTGCCCAATGACTTAGAGACTATGTTTAGGCGTTCCGGCGTAGTTTATGAGTTGTTAGTTTGTCTTATGTGTTTTCCCAAAGTCTGATAGCCATTTCCCGAAGTTAGAGGGTCTTATACCTCTATGTATGGCTGGAATGTTTGATTTCTATGTATTAATTAGCTTATAGTTATACTTAGCATGATTAATGGCTTGCTATTACATGTTTATTGTCTGCTATTAACTAGTTACACTTGAAATCCCTTGTTTTTCACCAACTTGTTGTCCACTTAATCCATTTTGCCCAGAGATCCCTTCTACCGTGAATCAAATCGGCCCTACAGCAGCTTTACATCATCACTTCATAGCTTCCTTGATCTGTTTGACCCCATAGCCCAATTTATCTACATCTTGTTATCCAGTTTATGTATTTGATCAGTTTCATCCCTCACAAACTTAAAAACTAAAAAAACCAAAAACACACTTCATAACTAGCCTAATATCAGAACACCGCAAGTAAAAACACTCATCTTTTACACATATAGAGAGAGCCCTCTCTGAGTCCAGGAAGGCTAGGTCCTTGGGCTCCAAAGCTTGGTTTGATGTTACATCATCATTTGGCTAGCCAATCGGCCAAATCACGGGACCCTAACAGGAAGAAAACATTCAAATAAAGATTTCTCAGCCACAGAAGGTTACTGATATACAGTAGGTCCTAACCCTGTTTAAACTGTTCTTTACAGTGGAAAATGAAACAACATGAAAACATAAATAAAATAACAAGTTACAAATGAGAATAACATCACCGTCAACATAGACCAGGATCCCATAAATCAGCTTGTATTGATGTTCCAAACCATTTACAATATTTAAGTCCAATGGTTCTTTACAGCTTCAGGCTTCTCAGCTCAACATAGGTATTTTCTCTTACAAACAGAGCTTACAACAACTTCAGAAAACTATTTACATGCTACAGGTATGCAGTGACCAATAGTTTCTCATCTTCTACAGAAATATTTATAGAAGAATGAGGAGAAAATATCTAAGGAATAGATCTCTCAGAAAAATTAATACAGGGTGATGACTTCTTGGCCCTTTGAGGGGCATCGATGGAGAAATTACAGGTGGATGTGCTGCATTAACTTTTACATTTATGATTTAAAACTAGAAGTGAGTTTTATTTGACTTTGAGGCTCATATGCTGTGTGAAATAACTCCACAGATATTTGTTGCATCAGTTTCCTGTGGCGGAATTAACTCCCTGGCTGCGATGAAGGTAGATATTTCTTTAAGCAATAACTTCGGCCTCTGTTTGAAGGGTTCGAGGAAACAGGTGGCTTTTATGGTAGCTGAGGAATCAATTCGCCTCATTTGAAGCGGTGGAAGCCTTTTTGTCAGCGAAACACTTATGATTTTCTATTGACTGTGCTTAATCCGGGAATTAGGCTCTAGATAAGCATTCTTAGTCGTAATTCCCATATCTGTCTTCAATCCTCTATTCTTTTGTGCTATGTCTTCAAAACTGATACTCTTTAACTGTTTTGAATTAAAATAGTGTCTTGTCGATGTGCAGGGTCGCGCAGGCCATTTTACGTGCTATCAATGCTCATGAAACATTAATAAACCATTGAATAGGGCCCGTGGCTGGTTTCCTTTGGTAGATCATGGGCGCACAATCGTCATTCCCACCTCCGACGTTTCTTTATAATACACAGAAAACCATTGAAATCACCTGCAACAAAACACAAAACAATTAAGAAATCCTGCGTTTTTTGGGTTTAAACGTCTTCATATGGCGGGGAAGGAGCGTAGCCGTTGGATGAAGGCAACGAATGGTGGAGATCTACGCAAAGAGGCAAAAGAGGAGCGGGGGGAAGAAATAAGGTGGGGTGAATTTGGGTCGTCCGACTTGGACACGTGGATGGTCTAGATTGAAACGGAAGGTTGCAATCTGGGTTTTCAATCGGAGGTCGGGGATGAGGCGATGCGATTAAATATTGCGATGTGATTCAACGCAGATCGTCGATCTAAGGAGTAGATTAACGGTGGCTATTTAATCAGAGGGATGGGCGATCGGAAGGAGCAAACAAAGGCATGCGATGAAAAGCCCTGATGCGATCGAGCGCTGGCCGTTCGATATGAAGATCAGATCAACGACGGGGAGCAAATCAGAGGAGTCGCAATCGGAGTTTACAAAGAAACCAAATCGGAGGGAGATGTAGAGGAAATGCGATGCGATCACAACATCGTAATCAGAGGTTTAAACAAAGAGTAATCGGAGGGTCTTGCAAAGGAAATCCGATGCGATTGCACGATCGGGGGTTTCATATTGAAGACAATCGGAATTGGGCCTTTGGCCCGGGGATTTTTAATCAACCCATTAAAATATTTAGCACGTGATGTTAGGTTTTTAGCACAAACTTTGATAAAATGGGTTTTTTGGGCTTTACAAAGGAAAAAAGGGGTTCGGCAATGAAATTTTACAAGGTTTTGTATGGAGAAACGGGCCCACGTGGGTTTAAACAAATCGCATCGGATTTTTTGGAACAAAAGAAAATCGCATCGGAGTTTTGGATCATGAAAAAGCTTTGCACTCTTTTAAATATATCTGATGCGATTAGCGCCGAAAGGCTTGGGCGCTTGGTTTTAACACACGGGCATGAAAGGGGAAGTGGTTTAGGGCTTAGCCCAAGGGGCTTAGGTCCATAGCAATGAAAATTTGTTTTTTATGAAAAATTTCAAGGTTTTTAAATGGATTTGGGGGTTTCGGCATAGCTCAAAAATAAGTTTTAAACCATGTCAGGAGGATTTTCATGAATGGAAGGAGAAACTTATGAAAAGTAGGGAAATAATATGGAGAAAAGGGGGAGTAAATGAAGGTTAGTTATGAGTGGGATCAAGGGGAAAAAATGATGGTTTCTTGAACAGTTTTTTACAGGAAAACAACAGAATTAAAATAGGGAAAGTGATGAAGATTTTTGGACAGAGGCATGAGGCTTACAAGGAGTCTTCAAGAGCCAACAATTTTTAGTGATAAAATTTGTTCCTTGGAGGCTCAAAAAAGATCTTAGCCACCTTTTGGTATAAAAAAATATTATAGGTGGCTAACAGCACCTATGAATATCAGGAAGTGCCTTGCAGAGCAGCCTTACATGGGGCTACCTAACTATGCAATGCACTTAGGCCCCTTATAGCCTACGTTGGTGAGCTCTCATATGCTATATAATAAGCTTCAAACCTTGGAAACCTTTCCTTGATGAAAGTCTTGCTTGATTTGTCTTGTTTCTTGTCTTAGGGCATGTAGCAACTGAAATGATAGGGAATGATAAACCCTTGATCATTGGTCCTAGAGATGATGTCAAGTTAAGCAGGTCATTGGGAATTGTGCCCAAATTGACCTATAACACATACCTTTGAGCACATTTATGTGGTACGTTTGTGAGGAGTCACTTGATGGAGATGATCAACGAGACAGTTTGGAGCTTTATGGAGATGGAACGATGAGATGCCTTGGTGGTATACACTTGGGAATGGGTTGAGCCTTGTTGAATTAACTTTAGTACACATGATGGATGCATATTTAATATGGGATTAATATAGCTTCATGGACCTGAATATGGCACATTGTTGAGAGGATGTTCTTGAATTTATTTGAGGAGGACCTTTCACACATGGTTGATGCTTGATAGTTGTGACTGTCTTTTGAACAACACATGGATATTGGCATCATGGGTAGAAAATTTCAAATAGAGATGGCTTGCTGGATGGAAAACATGTGGTGGATGAGATGAAGGGTGCTTCATGGACCTAAAAATGGCTTACTTTACACTCATATGGGACAAATTCTTGATTTAGTTGATGGATGTGACAGGATCTGAGAGGAACATCTAACGCAGGGTATGAGGATGTCCATTCTTACGATGAGAATGTATGGTTGGATTGATCACCTGACTAGTTCGATTTATGAGGGCTATAGTAGTGTGCAGATTTATGCTGGATACATAGAAGTTTTTGTTATGTTGAGTTGGTTGGAGTACTTGATGCATATATTCACATCATATTGATGATATATGATGGGTTGAAACGATATATGTTGTAGCAGCATGTGGCCATGATGGAGAGATTGACTTCCCACAATTGTATAGCATGTGGTGATTGTGAAAGATGTGTCGATGATCATGGATTGAGGAGATATTTCCCTTGGATATGTTAGACATGAACCTTGATGGTTTATGCGAAGATATTGTGCGATGATACATTGCGATGAAAATTGAAATGATATATTACGATGATATGATGCGATGATGATGGTAGCACTATCATGGATGACGATATTATTTTAAGTGGGGTAGTATGTAAGACCCACAAGTCGAGGATAACGACCAAGGGCGTTGGAAGTATTCGGTGGGCATGTGACGAACGACGGTCGACGAAAACCTCAACCTGTATAAGGTCTGAAAAATCCTCCCTTGACATTCTTCCCAACTTGCCATGTCTTGTTATGCATCTTCGACCCTGACCAATGTCTTGCCCCTACCAATGTTTCCCTGATACCAACCAATATAATGTCCAAGCTTCGATACCAAT
This sequence comes from Pinus albicaulis, assembly GCA_034641835.2. Lineage (NCBI taxonomy): Eukaryota > Viridiplantae > Streptophyta > Pinopsida > Pinales > Pinaceae > Pinus > Pinus albicaulis. The sequence continues at coordinate 253,522,392 of CM076573.1, forward strand.
TGTAGCCCTATCGTTTTATTCCTTCTTTAATATTCAATCTTCAACAAAGCTCAACTCACTCTGAATTGAGATCTGATACCATCTATCACAAAGTGGTAGTGGTGCTAGTGCTTCACCCGTGTGAGGGCACCCAAGGAAAATTGTTCGAGTGGGTTGGGTTGGATGACGTCATGTGAGGGCAGTCATGTCAAAAATTCTAAGTGGTCATTGTGGGTGTGCCTTCTGCACATTCAAGTGGGTTAGTTTGTGCAATTAGGGTAGTGCTATTAGGATGGGTCGGGTCGTGCCGTATGGGTCATGCATTCGGGCGGGTCGGGTCGTGTTGTTTGGGTTGCGTGCTCAGGCAGGTCGGGTCATGCGTTCAGGCGAGTTGGGTCGTGTCGTTCCTATTGTGTGTTCAGGTGAGTCGAGTCATGCATTTGAGCGGGTCGGCTCATGTGTTTAGGCTATTCAGGTCAGGTAGTGTGAGGGCGGTCGTGTTAAAAATTCTAAGTCCTGACCACCCGTGTGCCTTGTGCACATTCATGCGACTCGTTTTTACGTTTTCTCCCTGGTGCCTTCATTCAGGAAGTTGGATTCATGCTGTGGGAGGGTGCCAAAGGAAACACGTTTGGGTTAGGTCGGGTCAGGTTGTGTAAGGGAGGTCCTATAAAAAATCATAAGTTGTGACTGCCCCTATGCCTTGTGCATGTTCATGTGACCCGTTTGTCGTTTTCTCCCTCGTGCCTTCGTTCAAGCGGGTTGGGTTGAGTCATGTGAGGGTGCCCAAGGAAACATGTTTGGTTCGAGTTGTGCCGTGTGAGGGAACCCAAGGAAACATGTTTTTGCGGGTCAGGTCGTGTGAGGGTTCCCAAGGAAACACGTTCAGGTCGGGTCATGTGACGACGCCCAAGGAAATGCATTCGGGAATGTCGATTCGGGTCGTGTCATGTTAGGGCACCTAAGGAAATGCATTTAGGTGGGTCGGGTCAGGTCGTGTCTAGTGAGGGCACCCAAGGAAATGCGTTTGGGTGGGTCAGGTCGGGTAAGGTCATTTCGTGTGAGGGCGCCTAGGGAAATGCATTCAGGAGGGTCGGGTAGGGTCAGGTCAGGTCGGGTCGTGTGAGGTCGACCAAGGAAATGCGTTTGGGTTGGGATAGGTCAGGTTGTGTGAGGGTGGCCATATAAAAAATGTTAAGTTGTGACCACCTATGTGCCTTGTGCACGTTCACGTGACCCGTTTCCAATTTTCTCCCTTGTGCCTTCGTTCGGGCGAGTCGGGTTGTGTCATTTGAGGGTGCCCAAGGAAACACATTCGAGCTAGGTCAGGTCAGGTCGTGTGAGGGAGGCCGTATCAAAAATGCTAAGTTGTGATTGTTCATGTGCCTTGTGCACATTTGTGTGACCCATTTTTTGTTTTCTCCATTGTGACTTCATTCATGCGGGTCAGGTCGTGCCATGTGAGGGCACCCAAGGAAATGTGTTTGGGCAGGCCGGGTTGGGTTGTGTTGTGTGAGGGCGCCCAAGGAAATGAGTTTGGGCAGGTCAGGTCCAGTCAAGTAGTGTCGTATGAGGGTGCCCAGGGAAATGAGTTCGGGTGGGTCGGGTAGGGTCAGGTCGGGTCGAGTCGTGTGAGGGTGCCCAATGAAACACGTTCGGGTCAGGTCATGTGAGGGCAGCCGTATCAAAAATGCTAAGTTGTGACCTGCCATTTTCCTTGTGCATGTTTGTGTGATCCATTTCCCATTTACTCCCTTATGTGTTCATTCGGGCGTGTCAGGTTATGCCATGTGAGGGCACCCAAGGAAACATGTTCGAGCTAGGTCAGGTCAGGTCATGTGAGGGAGGTCGTATAAAAAATTCTATGTTGTGATTGCCCATGTGCCTTGTGCACATTCGTGTGACCTATTTTTCGTTCTCTCCATTGTGCCTTCATTTAGGTGGGTCCAATCATGCCATGTGAGGGTGTCGAAGGAAACGTGTTTGGTTCAGGTCGAATCGGGTCAGGTCGAGTTGGGTCGGGTTGTGTGAGGGAGCCCAAGGAAATGTGTTCGGGTCAGATCTTGTGAGGGAGGCCATATAAAAAATGCTAAGTTGTGACCGCTTGTCTGCCTTGTGCATGTTCGTGCAACCCATTTTTCATTTGATCCCTTGTGCCTTCATTCAGGTTGGGTTGGGTCAGGTCATGTGAGGGCACCCAAGGAAATGCGTTCGGGTTGGGTCGTGTGAGGGCACCTAAGGAAACATGTTCGATCGAGTGCACCATGTCATGTCGTGTGAGGGCACTCGATGAAACACATTCGGGTTAGGTTGTTTCATTTGAGGGTGGACATATCAAATTTTTTATGTTGCGACCACCTAGATACCTTGTGCACATTCGTGCGGCCCGTTTTTTGTTTGCTCCCTTACGCCTTTGTTCCATTGGGTGCGTCGTGTCGTTCCATGTGATGACACTCGATGAAACACGTTCAGGTCAAGTCGTTTCATTTCAGGGCACCTGATGAAACTCGTTCGGGTCGGGTCATTTTTTTTTAAGGCGCCCATATTAAATTTTCTAAGTTGTGACTGCCCGAGTGCCTTGTGCACGTTCATGTGGCCTGTTTTCCATTTTCTCAGTTGTGCCTTCGTTTGGTTGGGCGCACTGTGTCGTGCTATGTGAGAGTGCCTAAGGAAATGCGTTTGGGTCAAGTTGTTTCATTTGAGGGAGGCCATATCAAATTTGGTAAATTGTGACCACTCGGGTACCTTGTGCACGTTCATGTGGCCCATTTTCTGTTTTCTCCCTTGTGCCTTCATTTTCTCAGACATGTGGTGTCGCGTCCCGTGAGGGCACTCGATGAAACACCTTTGGGTTGGGTTGTTTCGTTTGAGGGAGGCCACATCAAATTTTCTAAGCTGTGAATACCCAGGTGCCTTGAGCACATTCATGAGGCCCATTTTCCATTTTCTCCCTCATGCCTTCATTCAGTTAGGTGCGCCATGTTGCATCATGGTAGGGCGCCCGATGAAACGCGTTCTCGTCAGGTTATTTCGTTTAGGGGCACCTGATGAAATGCATTCATGTTGATTCGTTTCGTTTGAGGGTGGATGTATTAAATTCACTAATTTATGACTTCTCGAGTGCCTTGTGCATGTTCACGTGATCCGTTTTCTATTTTCCCCCTTGTGCCTTCGTTTAGTTCGGCTGGCGATGTCGTACCGTGTGAAGGTGCCTGATGAAATGCATTTGGGTCGAGTCGTTTTATTTGAGGGAGGTCGTATCAAATTTTCTAAGTTATGACCGCCTGGGTGACTTGTGCATATTCTTGTAGCCCATTTCCCATTTTCTCCCTTATGCATTTGTTAGGTCGGGTGCACCGTGTCGCACCATGCAAAGGTGTCTGATGAAAGGTGTTCGGGTCAGGTCGTTTCGTTTGAGGGTGACCATATCAAATTTCCTGAGTTGTCACTACCTGGGTGCATTGTGCACGTTCGTGCAACCCGTTTGCATTTTTCCCCTTTTTCCTTCATTCGATTGGGTGCATCATGTCGCGCCATGTGAGGGTGCCCGATGAAACGCGTTCAGGTCAGGTCATTTCATTTGAGAGCGCTTGTATCAAATATGTAAAGTTGTGACTGGCCAGGTGCCTTATGCACATTTATGTGGCCTATTTTCCATTTTCTTCATTGTTCCTTCGGTCGGTTGGGTGCGTCGTGTCACACCATGTGAGGGCACCTGATGAAACGCGTTCGGGTCAGGTCGTTTCATTTGAGGGCACCCGATGAAATGTGTTCGGGTTGGGTCGTTTCGTTTGCAGGCGACCATATAAAATTTGCTAAGTTGTGACCACCCATGTGCCTTGTGCATGTTCTTGCGACCTATTTTTCATTTTCTCCCTTATGCCTTCGTTTGGTCAGGCGGGCCATGTAGCACCCTACCAGGGCACCTGTTGAAACACATTCGGGTAAGGTCATTTCGTTTCAGGGTGGCCTTATCAAATTTTCTATGTTGTGACCGACTGGGTGCCTTGTGCTCATTCGTGTGGCCCGTTTGCCATTTTCTCCCTTGTGCCTTCATTTGGTCAAGCGGGTTGTGTTGTGCCATGTGAGGGCTTCCAATGAAACGCGTTCGAGTCAGGTCATTTCGTTTGAGGGCGGTCATATCAAATTTTCTAAGTTGTGACCACTCAAGTTCCCTGTGCACGTTCGTGCGGCCCATTTGCCATTTGCTGCTCTGTGCCTTGGTTCGGTAAGACGTGATGTGTCGCGTCATGTGAGGGTGCTTGATGAAACATGTTCGGGTTGGGTAATTTCATTTGAGGGTGGCCGTATCAAATTTTCTATGTTTTGACTGCCCAGGTTCCTTGTGCACGTTTGCGTGGGAAATTTTTCATTTTCTCCCTTGTGCCTTCGTTCGGTCGGGCATGCTATGTCACGTCATGTGAGCGTGCTAGATGAAATGTGTTCAGGTCGGGTCATTTCTTTTGAGGGCGGCTGTATCAAATTTGCTAAGTTTTTATTGCTCAGGTGCCTTGTGCTCATTCATGCAAGCTATTTTATATTTTCTCTTTCGTGCTTTCATTCGGTTGGGTGCATTATGTCGCACCGTGTGAGGGTGGCCAATGAAACGCGTTAGGTTTGGGTCATTTCTTTTGAGGGTAGTCTATCAAATTTGCTAAGTTGTGATTGCTCGAGTGACTTGTGCATGTTCGTGCGGCCCATTTGTCATTTTTTCCCTTGTGCCTTTGTTTGGTTGGGCAGGGCATGTGGCGCCATGTGAGGACACCTAATGAAACGATTTCAGGTTAGGCCATTTATTTTGAGGGGGGTTGTATCAAATTCGCTAATTTGTGACCATCTGGGTGCCTTGTGCTTGTTCGTGTGACCCATTTTCCATTTTATCCCTTGTGCCATCGTTTGGTCGGGCAGGTCGTGTCACACCATCTAAGGGCGCCCAATGAAATGCGTTCGGGTTGGGTCATTTCGTTTGAGGGCGGCCGTATCAAATTTCCTAAGTTGTGACCGCTCGAGTGCCTTGTGCACGTTCGTGTGGCCTGTTTGCCATTTTCTCCCTTGTGCCTTCGTTCAGTCAAATGCGATGTGTTGCACCACATGAGGGCGCCTGATAAAACACGTTTGGGTCGGTTCATTTCGTTTGAGGGTAGCCGTATCAAATTTTCTAAGTAGTGAACGCCCAGGTGCCTTGTACACGTTCATGTGGCCCGTTTGTCATTTTCTCTCATATGACTTCATTCGGTCGGGTGCATCTTGTCGCACTGTGTAAGGGAGCCCGATGAAATGCGTTCGGGCCGGGTCATTTTGTTCGAGGGCGGCCCTATCAAATTTTCTAAGTTATGACCACTTCAGTGCCTTATGCACGTTTGTGTAGCCCATTTGCCATTTTCTCCCTTGTGCCTTCATTCACTTGGGTGCACCCTGTCACACCGTGTGAGGGCTCCCAATGAAACGCGTTCGGCTTGGGTTGTTTCGTTTGATGGCAGTCGTATCAAATTTGCTAAGTTGTGACCACCTAAGTGGCTTGTGCATGTTCGTGTGGCTATTTTCCATTTTATCCCTTGTGCCTTCGTTCAGTCAAGCGTGCCTTGTTGCATTGTGTGAGGGCACACGATGAAACACGTTTGGGTTGGGTCATTTCATTTGAGGGTGGCTGTATCAAATTTGTTAAGTTGTGACATCCCAAGTGCCTTTTGCACGTTTATGTGGCCCATTTTCCGTTTGTTCCCTTGTTCCTTCATTCGGCCAGGCACATCGTGTCGCGCCGTGTCAGGGCGCCTGATGAAACATGTTTGGCTCAGGTCATTTCATTTGAGGTGTGTGATGAAATGCGTTTAGGTTGGGTCGTTTCTTTTGAGGGTAGCCGTATCAAATTTTCTAATTTGTGATTGCCCGAGTGCCTTGTGCACGTTCTTGTGCCTTGTTCAATTATTCAGCTATCCCCTTTATATTTGAGGGTAGGGGTTGGATTTTCATGTGAAAGGTGGGTTGGTAATTGAGTTATTTTTTTCAGGTGTGCCTAAAGAATGGCCTTGGGTTATTTGTAGGGTCGTCGAATTTCTTCTCTTCATCTCCACTCGGTAGCATATGAGTGGTAATGTTTTGGCCATGCTCATCTTGAGAGGCATATGTGAACAAACCTCCCCTTCTGCTCTATGTTTTCAGATTTGGATTGGGTTTTTGTGTGTGGCTCCTTGAGCTGATTGGTCACCTTCCTATCTCTATTGTTCCTCTTGGTCACTCGTTCGCTCTATTGCAGTCGGCTCTTCGCTGTGTCCCTTTCATGGCCTTTGGTCACTCGTTTGATCCTTTGAAATCGAATCTTCTCTATGTCTCTCTCATGCCGCTTGGTCACTCTTTGGCTTTGTTGAAATCGACTCTTAGCTATATTGTTCACCTCTTCCCTTTTTGCTGTGGCGGTAGGGATTGGATTTTTGTGTGAAATGTGGGTTGGTAATTGAGTTGTTTTTTTGGGTACACCTGAAGAATGGCCTTTGGTCATTTGTAGGGTCGTCGATTTTCATCTTCTCTCCATCCCCACTTGGTAGCACATGAGCGATAATTTTTTCCATGCTCGTCTTGGGAGGCATATGTGAAGAAACTTCCCCTTCCACTCCGTGTTCTTGGAGACATATGGGGTTACTCTGTGTGGCTTCTTTATATTATTGGCCACCTACCTATCTTGCTCTCATGCCACTTGGTCACTCGTTAGCTTCATTGAAATAGGCTCTCTGCTATAGTGTTTTCCTCCATTTTTGGTTCAGGGGAAGGGGTCGGATTTTCGTGCGAAAGGTGGGTTGGTAATTGAGTTATTTGTTCAAGTGTTCCTGAAGAATTTTCTTAAGTCATTTTTAGGGTCACTGACTCTAATATTCTCTCCATCCCCACTCGGTAGCACATGAGCGGTAATGTTGGCCACTCTTTCTCGTGGGAGGCATCTGTGAACATATTAATCCTTTCGCTCTGTGTTCTTAGAGTTCGATGAGGTTGTTGTGTGTGGCTCCTTGAGACAAATGGCCCCCCATCTATGTTGCTCTTGTGCCCCTTGGTCGCTCGTTGGCTCCATTGCTCTTTGTTATATTTTTTACCTCCTCCGTTTTTGGTGGGTGGGAGAGGATTTATTTTCTCTTGTTGGCTCCGTGACGTCATCTATTTTATATATTTTTCACCTCCTCCCATTTTGGTGCGGGGAGGGGTTGTATTTTCGTGTGAAATGTGTTTTGGTAATTGAGTTTCTTGTTCTGGTGTGCCTGAAGAATGGCCTTGGATCATTTATAGGGTGGAAAAATTTCATATTCTCTCCATCCCCACTTGGTATCACATGTGTGGTAATGTTTTCCATGGTCATCCTTAGAGGCATATGTGAAAAATTCCTCTTTCGCTCCATGTTCTTGAAATTGGATGGGTTGTTGTGTCTGGCTCCTTGAGATGACTATCCTCTTCATTGTTTGGCTCTTTATGGTTCTAGTTTCTTGTGCTTGTACTCTTTGTATGTCAGCATTGTGGGTTTAGATACATACATTTAATATGAATGTGGAATGTTTTTGGTCATAAGCCGCCCCTCTTACTTGATTTTTCCATTGGGAAATGTGAGGAGCAGTTCTCCTGGTTGTAAAATTAAGGTTTTGAATCCCTTTCAGAGTGCATGTCATCTATCCCTCCGTTGGCTTCGAGGTTTTGATAGATGTGGTGACCCATATTGTTGTGCAGGTAAATCCCCTTTGCGGATAGAGGTGATCCCTCTAGCCCTAGGGTGTGTCTAGCAATAAGGGAACATGCTAATATTTTGGATTCCCAGTTTATGAATGAAACTAAGTTGGGATAGCTGACCTACCTTTTCTCCAATGCTCTTGTCGTAGCTTGTGGTAGTAATCTCCTGATATTCATCTTTACATGTCCTAGTCCTTAAACGGTAATACTTGGGTGCCTATAGAAGGATGAGAGAATGATAACAACATACAAAAACATACTTGAATTTATAACTATTTGATTGGTCAAGGAGAATCAAACGTATTAAAAAATATTAAAGACATCAAACACAAAAAAGGATCCAAAAAACCAGTCATGTATTAATAAGTAGAGAGAAGAAGTTTACAACCAAAAGAGCCTTGATGTTGCAGCCTCCTTCGACGGGTCGAGTCTAACGCATCTCAAGCATTCGTTGGGGATTAGACTTGGTGAAGAAATGGGTCTAGAATCTCTCTCGATAATGGATTCCTCTCTAATTTACTCTCACACCAGCTATAGTAAGTACTATTCAGCTAGCTACAACTATGTGAGAAGAATGTATTTATAGGAGAGGAGGAGGTGGTTTGGGATCCCTAATAAGGTGGAAGGGGGGCCTTATCCTTTGGGGAGTTTTTCAAATGTAGGAAACAAGAAGCCAAAGGAAGGACTTTGATGTTATTTAGTCTAACAATTCATGTTTACTCCACTCACGAAGTGGTTGGGAATGGAAACTTCGCTTCTATTTTAAAAAAATTTCCAAAAACAACTTGGCGTGGGCAGTACACTAAGATAGAGCACCAATGGGCATGGGGCCCAGTGCTAATTTCTCTATGGGTGAGGCCATAACTTCCTACCAGCGTCGACCCAAAATCATATGTTTTGAGAGCCTTCTCTAGGAATAGTCAACAGAGGAAATGTTATTCACATGCCAAGGGATGCAATGACACTTTTTGCAAGGTATGACAATACATAGAAGTCACTGAAATGGTCCTCCAATGTTTGGAATGGGAATTGTAGGGATGGTGAAAAAATGTCGTGTAACAGATGCCCCATAAAGCATGAGGTTTGAGAGAGAAGGAGGATTTAAATTCTTTATGAGAACGTGTTCAAACCAAACACCACCATTAGAAGACCTACAAGTACAAGTACAAATGATATCTCTGATACATGAATATGTGGCATGGGCGCAACCATCCATAAAAGATTACATATAAAAATGAGATCTGAGGTATGGAAGCAGCCATCCAACAAGAAGGATTAAGGAATAGACTGAGGTATGATTGCAACCATCGAATCAAAAGATTGATGCATATAGTCATGATCAACTAAAATATCTCATAGCTTTGATTTTATCAGACAAAACCCAAGGTATTGTGCTCCATCTTGACCCAAACAAGTACAAATTCAGGCATGCGAATGAGTGATATGAAGTTGAACATGCAAGAAAGTCACTTTATTACCAGGCAATGATGAAAGTTGTTAACACACACAAGAGAAACCACCAAAGTCAACTCGATAATAAAAAAACTAGACAAACAATGAGATACAACGAACACACCTCCGTAGTATGGTCGCCAACTTGTTGTGCAAGTAAATCCCCTCTGCAGATAGAGGCGATCCCTCTAGCACTAGGGTGGGTCTAGCAACAAGGGAACATGCTAATCTTTTGGATTCCTAGTTTATTAATTAAACTGAGTTGGGATAGATGGCCTACCTTTGTTCCAACGGTCTTCTCATAGCTTATGGCAACGATCTCCTGTTATTCATCTTTACATGTCGCGGTCCTTCAGCGGTAATACTCAGGTGCCTGCATAAAGATCAGAGAAAGATAGTAGCATACGAAAAAATAGTTGCATTCATAACTATTTTATTGGTCAAGGAGAATCAAACATATTGAAAAATATTAAACACGTCAAACACAAAACGGGAACCAAAAAAATAGTGATGCATTAATAAGTAGAGATAATAAGTTTACAACCAAAAGAGCCTTGTTGTCGCAACCTCCTTCGATGAGTCCATTTGAATGCGTCTCAAGCATTCATTGGAGATTATTCTTAGTGAAGCAATGGGTCTAGACTCTCTCTCAACAATGGATTCCTCTCTACTTTACTCTCAAACAGCTATAGTAAGGATTGTTTAGCTAGCTGCAACTATGTGAGAAGGATGTATTCATAGAAGAGTAGGAGGTGGTTTGGGATCCCTCATAAGGTGGAAGGGAGGCCTTATCCTTTGGGGAGTTTCAAAAATGTAGGAAACAAGAAGCTAAAGGAAGGAATTCGATGTTATTCAATTGAACAAACCATGCTGACTCTTCTCACAAAGTGGTTGGGAATGGAAACTTCACTTCTGTTTTAAAAAAAAATCCAAAAACATCTTGGTGTGAACAGTCCACTGAGACAGAGTGCCAATGGGCATGGGGCCCAGTGCTAATTTCTCTATGGGCACAATGACATAACTACCTACCAGCTCCAAACCAAAATAATTTGTTTTTGAGAGCCTGATTTAGGAATATTCAACAGAGGAAATGTTATTCACATGCAAAGGGATGCAATGATTCTTTTTGCAAGGTATGAAAATACATAGAAGTCACTGAAATGGTCCTCCAATGTTCGGGATGGGAATTGCAGCGACGATGACAAAATGTTGTGTAACACATATGTTTGATTCAGTGGTTTGATTTTTCCTTGCATCTTTCATCCACAGTATAATTTTGCGGCTTGGAATGTTGAGACACAAGGTGATGGGTATTTCTTGTTTTGATCGCATATGCAATTGTGGTCCAATTGGGGGGAGGCTTTCTAAATTTATGGTGGGGGCTATATCTGGAAGGAGGACTTCAAGGTGGAATGCTTTGACCTCCCTTCTTTGTGTGGAGGTTGCTGCAAGTGAAAAGTATTCATTTTCTAGTTGGTAAGTCGGTGGGGCAATCTCCTAGGTTGCTTGTACGTAGGGTGTGTTGGTTGCGGGGCTACTTGATCCATCCTCCTGTTCGGATATGTTCATGCCTTTTGTAGCGAGCCTCCTGATTTGTATTTATTATCTTCCTTTTCCTTCACACCGATCTTGACGCATGTGATCAACCGATCAAGGACCACCATTATTGCTGTCTGGGTGGACTCCTAGGTGGTCTCGGTGCAGGGTGGGGAGGGTTGACAGGGGATTTTTAAGAGAGGTTTCAGGCTCGGTCATTCTTGTTTTATTTCATTCCTTTGCATTATTCATTGAGGTTTCTACACATGATCAAATGATTGAGGTCCACTATTGTTGCTGACCGGGTGGGCTCCTAGGTGGCCTCGATGTGGGGCGAGGACGGTTGGGGTGGCTATTCTAATAGAGGTTATCGACTTGTTCATTCTCCTTTTACTTCCTTATTTTTCCTTTGTAGTGAGGTTTCCACAGGCAATCAAGTGATCGATGTGCACTCTTACTGTTCTCCAGGTGGACTCCTAGGTGGCTTCACTACTGGGTGGGAAGGGTTAGAGGGAATTTTTAAGAGATGTTGTGGGGTCAGTTGTTCTCCCTTTATTTCCTTACTTTTCCTTTTCATCGACGTCACTTCAAGTGATCAGGTGATCGAGGTCCATAATTTTTGTTGTCCAGGTGGATTCCTAGGTGGCCTCAGTGTGGGGTGGGCATAATTGGGAGGCATTTTAGAGAGAGATTTTCTGGGGTTGGTCGTTCTCCATTTGTTTCCTTTGCATTGAGGTCGCGTAGGTGCTCAAGGTTCACTATTTCTGCTGTGTGGGTGGACTCCTATGTGGCCTTGGTGTGGCATGGGAAGGGTTTGTGGGGAACTTCTAATAGAGTATTTTTTTTGTTTTCTCCCCTTTTTCTATTAATTGTGGCTGCATCGGTGACAAGGCTTTTGCCATTCTTGTTGGTTGGGGGGTGGTTGCCAACTCCTAGGAGACCTCGGTGAAATGTGACACATCGTGGTGACAAATTTTTTCGCTTTGAGGACCTTGCATCCATATTCCATCACGTTTGATGTCAGTATTTCTTTTGCATGTCCTTGGCATGTAGTGTGTGTGGGCTCTAATCCCTTCTTGGGGATGCAAGAGGTGTAAGGTATAGAAGCTTTACATGATATTTTGACCTCTCTTTGACTTGATAGGTGTTCAAGCTAGCTATTAGTAAGAGAGAGCTTTGAATTCCCTTTAAAGTGGGAGGGTGATACCTAGTTTATCCGGCCAATATTCATATGCTTGTCTCAAATATTAAGCCATGCATGTCTAAGTATGAAATAATTCAGACTATGAAACTATGGATGGCTCATTAAATCAATTATATTTTTTTTATGGTGCCATACTACTCATATAACCATAATAATTATAGAGCTGATATGTGCACCAAGTTCTGACTCTTTGGAAGGGATGCATTTTTTAGATAAAAGGGCAGCGCAGGCTTGCCCACTTCTCTAGTGAATCATGATAACTTGAGACATCACATAGTCTTTGTGCTAGTGATGCTTCATTAAAATTTCTTCCCTATCAAATTTCAATGGTAGGATAGAGGCCTACCATGGTAGTGACAGGTGACAGAGAATTAGGGTTTGTTTCGAAATAGGTAGCCTCAGAAATGGCTACCACATCTAAGGAAGGCAGCAGGTGAAAAAATTACCCAATCCTGATGTGGGGAGGTAGCGACAATAAATAGCAATACTAGGATCACTGGGTCTGATAATTGGAATGACTACCATATAAATCCCTTAACGAGGATCCATTAGAGGGAAAGTTTGGTACTAGAATCTGTGGTAATTCCACCTCCAATAGTGTATATTTAAGTTGTTGCAGTTAAAAATCTCGTAGTTGGAATTTGGGTCGTAAAGATCAGTCCGCCTACTTGGTGTGCACATGTCCTTCCATCCATTTTGTGAGCGGCATGATCTTGGCCTTAAATGGCTTGGATCGTGGCTCTGATGCTGTTACTTTGAAAAAATTAGAGTGCTTAAAGCAAGCTTATGCTGTGAATACATTAGCATGGAATAACATGATAGGAGTCTAGTCCGATTGTGTTGGCATTTGGGACCGAAGTAATGATTAATAGGGACTGTCAGGGGCATTCATATTTCATTGCCAGAGGTGAAATTATTGGATCTATGAAAGACGAACCACTGCAAAAGAATTTTCAAAGGATGTTTTCATTAATCAAGAATGAAAGTTGGGGGCTTGAAGATGATCATATATCGTCCTAGTCTCAACCATAAACATTTCCGACCAGGGATCGACGGATGTTTCTCTAAGTACTCCTCTAGCACCTTCTGATAAATCACAATGTTTGGGTTTCAAGGGGAGTATGTTTGCAAGGATAAAACTTAAAGGAATTGACGGAAGGGCACCACTAGGAGTGTAGACTGCGACTTAATTTGACTCAACATGAGGAAATTTACCGGGTCTAGACATAGTAAGGATTGACATATTAATAGCTCTTTCTTGATTCTATAGGTGGTGGTGCATGGCCATTCTTAGTTGGTGGAGTAATTTGTCTAGTAATTCCGATAACAAATGAGATCTCACCCTACTAACTAGCTACGCGTAGGATCCCCTTCGTGGCCTGCTTCTTAGAGGGACTATGGCCATTTAGGCCATAGAAGTTTCAGGCAATAAGAGGTCTATGATGCCCTTAGATTTTCTGGGCCGCACAGATGCAACATTGATGAAACCAACGAGTTTTTCCTCCTGTTTTGAGAGGATTGGGAAATATTCTGAAATTGCATCGTGATGGGGATAGACCATTGCAATTATTGGTCATAAACGAAGTATTCCTAGTAAGTGTGTGTCATGAACTCGTGTTGACTACATCCCTACCCTTTATACACATCGCCCATCACTCCTACTGATTGAATGATCCAGTGAATTGTTCAGATTGAATTGAAGACGGTGGTTCGTTGCTATTGACGTCGTGAGAAGTTCATTCAAGCTTATCATTTAGAGGAAGGAGAAGTCATAACAAGGTTACCATAGGTGAACCTACAATAGGATCATTGATAGCAAGGTTCTTTTTTTTTCATTTGGGTTGTGTGGGTTTTGATTGTAATATAGGCCCATGTGGTGTGTCTCTAGGAGTGAGGGTTTGATGCATTTCGGGGTGGTGCCTCTTGCAAAAGAGACTTGAAACATTTTTAGTTGCATATCTTGAGTTCATGCTTGCTGTTTCCTATACTTGCAAGTGATTCTTGTGCTTTTCCCATCCTTTTTTATTCTTTCCTATCATGTTTTTTTTGTATTGGGTTCGGAAGCTCGTTATTCGAGAGCCCCCTCTCCAATGGTATGTTTGACAGGGCATGGTTGCTGCAGTCAAGGAGCTTGGGAAATACGATTGAAATATTTAGACTTGTTCATAGCAGTGGTGCTCGATATTTTTTTCATTGGAAGATGTGGGCCTCCATAGTTGGCTCTCTCCAAAATGAAGTGACAGTGTTTTATGTGTTGCTTGGGCGAGCTTTTTTGTTGGTGCTTGGTTCAAGGGAGTGGTTACGCATGTGCTTTCTACCCCAACCCTTTCGCGAGGAGAAAATTTCAAGGTGGGGTCAATATGGGATGGATGAAGAGCGATGCAATTCATTGGGCTAGTCCTCTCGACTGTTCCTTGATATTCCCTCGTGGAAGGGTTGGGTCTAGTTAATGAAAAATCCCTCCCTCGAGTTGAGCTCCATAAAATTTGGAAGTTTCCCTGTCAATGGGCATGAGGTAGCATTATTTTCTCATGCCTTTGGTGTTGAGGGAATTCCTCGTCCTTTATTGAGCCACTCCTCCTTCCAAGGAAAGTTGGAGAAGTTTATGTCCTTGTTTCCCAAGTTCGATTGTGGGTTTTTTGCGCGACTTGGTTATTTCTTGGTTTTGTCGATTGTTGCAATAGCATTGTGTTCTATGCTTTAGGGGCTTCCATATTTTTAGGGTGTGACATTGAATGAGGAGTGTATTTGTGTCCCTTGGTTTTATCCATCATTTAGTGTCAACCTGCGATAACTCTTCTTTAGAGTTCGATTGTTTGGCCCCACTTGAATTTTTGGCTAGAAAGGTTGTTGGGTGTCTTATACACGGAGGGGTGCAATAGCAGGGTGGGTTTTCTATTAGTGAATTTTTTGTTTAAAACCTTGTGTGGGTTGGGGGGTTGTTTACATTTCAGTAGTACCATGCTCTAGAAACTCATCTCGTCGTGGCCCTCAGCTTTTCTACTGGTCAATTTTAGGTTGTGACTTCTCTGCTTGGTTGTTTGATTTTTGCTTGTTATGTTGTGTATATAGAAATGATGTTGTGCAGTGACGTATGTGGAAGGGTGTGAAAAGGTGGGATGGTTTTGATTGGATTCCTTGTTTTCTTTCTTTTTGGTTAAGCCAACATCTCCTCACCTGGTGGTGGCCCTCTATTTTGCTAGCGTTGCTTGAAATTTGGGTCCCTTTCTCCCAAATTGGATTTTTGTCGTAAGTGTTATGTGGGTGATGTTTGATTTCTCTTTCTTTCATGTCTTTTTTTCCCTTTTGGTCCCTATATTTATGGAGAAAAGTGGGAATTTTTATGCGTCAATGTCCAAGAAGGATGAAAAGCAGTGTGAAATCCTAGATTGGCCACCCTAGTCCTTGTCGATCGTCGTTCCTTGAAGCTCCCCCATTTTTTCTAAGGCACAGGGCTTAGAAAGCTTGTACTGTGTTTGAGCCTCCCCTTGTCAGTCGTTTTGGTCCATATATTTACAGAGAAAAGGGGGAATTGTTGTGGATTGGCACTTTTGGAAGGATGAAAAAGTTGTGCGAGCTCTTGGGGTGGCCACCCTAGTCCTTCTCGATCGCCAATATATGCAATTTCCACCCTTTTTGAGAGGGAACAGGGCCTTGAAATTTTGTTTTTTGTTTGAGCCTCATCTTCTCTACTGGAAGCCATGTTTTTTTTCTCTTTTTCTTTTCTTTTATTTTTTCACGTTGCTTTTTTTCTGTTCCTCCTTTCACCCCTAGCTTTTCGAAGAAAAGGGTGAATAATTGAGGATTGAAATTCGCAAAGGATGAAAGGAAGTATGAGATCCCTGCGCATCCACCCTTTTCCTTCCTGATCATCCTTCCTTGTGATTCCCCCCCTTTTGCGAGGGGCGGGGCTCAAGAAGTTTGTTCTCTGTTTGAGCCTCCTCCTTTGAGCAGCTAGACAATTTTGTTTCTCTTTCTTTCATGTTTTTTTCTTACTTTCCTCATTCTGGCCCCTATATTTATGGAGAAGAAAGGGGGAGTTGTAGTGGTTTAATTTTCATGAAGGATGAAAATAAGTGTGAGTTTCGATGTGGCCACCCTAGTCATTTTCTGTCATCATTCTTTACAATTCTACCCTTTTTGAAAAGGCACGAGGTTTAGAAAGATCTTCCCATTTGTCTGCTTGAGCTTTCCCTTGTGAGGGGTTGGGAGCCACCTTATCTTTCTTTTCTATTATATGCATATATATATATATTTTTTTCCCCTTCCCTTCCTCTTGGTGGCCCCCAACAACGTTATGGAGAAAGGGGGAATTGTTGTAGTTGGACCTTTGAGAAGGATGAAAAGCAACAAGAGCTAATGGGTTTGCCACCCTAGTCCTTGTTGATCACTGTTACTTACAGTTCCCCCCTTTTTCAAAGGCATGGGGTCTGAGAAGCTTCTTTGAGCCTTCCCTTGAGTGAGTGGGTTATGGATTGCAGTTGTCTTAAGGGGGAAGGGGGCTTGTTGCTTGTTGTGATGCATTGTACGTTGGTTTGGATTTTAGCCATTTCTCGTGGGGGTGTGATTTTATGGTAACACATGGAAAATAATCTCAGAAACAGATATCTCAGCTCTTGCTTCAATGAATAATGTACCGAAATGTGATACTTAGTGTGAATTGTAGAATCTTGTGAATCATCAAGTTTTTTAACACAATTTGCGCCCAAGGCTTCAGTCGAGGGCACATCTATCTAGGCGTCACATACCAATCAAGCGCGCTCCTTGCAATATGTTAGGGAGCAGCGGAGGTGGTCATCCATGCCTAAATGCGGTGCGGTTGGCTAAAATGTGGTGGGAAATGTTTTGTGGCGTGCGTTGGCAAGCAGTGATCTTGTCCCCTTGGTTGGGCAGTCGGTGTTAGCCGATGTGGGCTTTGTGTGGCATCCCTGGAACTTTCTTTTCTCTATCTTGTCCTCCCATTAGGTAGGATGGATTTAGCTAGAAATTTCGACTTCAGCTCAGGTGATAACACTCGCTGATTTTAAGAATATAATTAAGTGGAGGAAAAGAAACTTACAAGGATTCACCTAGTATCGACGAGCGAACTCGAAAGAGCCCATCATGAAATTAGGTGGAAACATCGCCTGAATTGTAGTCTATAGAAGTGTTCTCATCGACGGACCTGGGCCAAGTCCCTTAGAAGGGTCACCTGAGAGGGTGACAGCCTCGTCATTCCGGGACCTTGCTGCATCATGAGGCGTTGTCAATGAGTCAGTTTGTTCGGGAATGCAGCCCTAATTGGGTGGTAAATTTCATCCAAGGCTAAATACGGGCAAGAGATCGATAGCGAACAAGTACCGCGAGGGAAAGATGAAAAGGAATTTGAAAAGAGAGTTAAAGAGTGCTTGAAATTGCTAGGAGGGAAGTAGATCGAGGTTGTCGATGTATCTCGGTCGGATGTGAAATGGCTTAGGCTGGTTCGTCACTCAAATTGAGGTGAAAACCAAAACATGTTGTTGCATCGTCACAAGCGCAGGTGGAGTACCACCTGTCGATTTTCCATTGCGGTGGTCAAGGAATGAAGCATGCACCCTTGTGGCGAGGCATGTGCACCTGTGCACTTGTGGTGTTGGTTTCCGGACTTTCCATTTGATCGATCTTGAAACATGGACCAAGGAGTATAGTATGTTTGTGAGTCAACCAAAATTGAGCTTATGCGAAGGGTTTGAGTGTGAGCACAAATTGTTGGGACCCGAAATATGGTGAACTATTCTTGAGTAGGGTGAAGTGAGAGGAAACTTTGGTGGAGGCTCATAGTGATACTGACGTGCAAATCATTCATCCGACTTGGGTATAGGGGCGAAAGACTAATCGAACCATCTAGTAGCTTCTTTCCTCTGAAGTTTCCCTCGGGATAGATGGAGCCCACACACAAGTTTCATCATGTGAAGAAAATGAATAGAGGCATCGGGGGAATAAAGCTCTCGACCTATTCTCAAAATTTAAATAGGTAAGAGGGTGCGGATACTCCATTGAGCCTTGGCATGGAATCGAGAGCTCCAAGTGGGCCATTTTTGTTAAGAAAAACTGGCGGTATGGGATGAACCGAAATTTAAGTTACGGTGCCAAATTTTTCTCTAACATGTATCCCACAAAGGGCGTTGGATGATTAGACAACATGATGGTGGTCATGGAATTCGAAATCCACTAAGGAGTGTGTAAAAACTCACCTACCAAATCAAATAGCCCTGAAAATGGATGGCACTGAAGCGCGCAACCTATACTCGTCCATCGAAGCAATTTCCTAGCTTCGATGAGTAGGAGGACATGGGGGTCATTGAGAAACCTTGGGCGTGAGCTTAGGTGGAATGGCCCCCAGTGCAGATCTTGCTGGTAGTATAAAATATTCAAATGAGAACTTTGAAGAGTGAAGTGGGGAAAGGTTCAATGTGAACAACACTTGGACATGGGTTAGTCGATCCTAAGAGATGGGGAAGCCTTGTATAGAGGGTGAAATATACATAATCATCGAAAGGGAATTAGGTTAATATTCGCAAGTCGAGACATGGCAGTGGGTGGAAACATTAGGAAATATAGAAACGTCGTCGGGGGCCCAAGGAAGAGTTATCTTTTCTTTTAACAATTTTCCCACCATGGAATCGGTTCACCCAGAGATAGGGTCCACCAGCTAGAAGAGCACCGCACATCTTGGGGTGTCCGGTGCACCCTCGACGACCCTTGAAAATTTGGAGGTCTGAGTACTGTTCATGCTCAGTCATAATCATAACCGCATCAGGTCTCCAAGGTGAAAAAACTCTAGTCAATAAAAAATTGTAGGTAAGGGAAGTCGGTAAAACAGATCCATAACTTATGGAAAAATATTGGTTTGGAGAGCCAGGCCTAGGGTTTTGTGCCCTCCACTCATGATTTTTCAGCAGTGTGCCTAAGCTACTCTTGTGGTGAGGGCAGGGAGTCGCATGCCGATTGGGATATGGGAATAGAATTCCCCCTCACAAGGGCTTTCCCTAGGCGGTGAACAATCAACTCAGAAATGGTACGGACAAGGGGAATCTAACTATTTAATTAAAACAAATCATTGCGATGGTCCCTATAGATTCTAACGCAATTCGATTTCTTCCCAGTGTTCTAAATGTCAAAGTGAAGAAATTCAACCAAGCACGGGTAAACGACGAGAGTAACTATGATTATCTTAAGGTAGCCAAATGCCTCGTGATCTAATTAGTGATGCGTATGAATTGATTAATGAGATTCCCACTATCCCTATATACTATCTAGTGCAACCACATCCAATGGAATGGGCTTGGCATAATCAGCAAGGAAAGAAGACCCTGTTGAGCTTGACTCTAGTCCGACTTTGTTAAATGACTTGAGAGTGTAGAATAAGTTGGAGCCATTTTCGGCGCAAGTGAAATACCACTAATTTTCATGTTATTTTACTTATTCCATGGGGCAGAGAGGGGGAACTGCACATGTTTTTTTCCTTAAGGCACCTTTCAATGGCTTGATCTAGGCAGAAGACATTGTTAGGTGGGGAGTTTGGCTAGGGTGGCACATCTGTTAAAAGATAACGCATGTGTCCTGAGATGAGCTCAATGAGAAAAAAACTATTCTGTGGAACAAAAGGGTAAAAGCTCACTTTATTTTGATTTTCAGTACAAATAAAAACCATGAAAGCATGGCCTATCGATCCTTTAGACTTTCGAAACTTGACGCTAGAGGTGTCAGCAAAGTTACCACAGGGATAACTGGCTTGTGGTAGCCAAGCCTTCATAGCGACGTTGATTTTTTATCCTTCGATGTCAACTATTCCTATCATTGTGAAGTAGAATTCACCAAGTGTTAGATTGTTCACCCACCAATAGGGAATGTGAGTTGGGTTTATACCATGGTGAGACAGATTATTTTTTCCCTACTGATGAACCACACCGCAATAGTAATTCAACTTAGTATGAGAGGAACCATTGATTC
>CM076573.1:253542337-253595939 GCA_034641835.2 Pinus albicaulis
ATGATAGAATATGTTTCCCTTAAGAGGCATTAAGGAAAATCAGAAAAATACCACCATCTACCTACAATTATCTATGCCTTTTTGCTACTCTTTTGCCTTCCAACATGAATCTAAGGTGCTTTGTGCACCAACTGGTGGATGAGTAAAATCATAGACTAGTTTTTCTATTACTTGAGATGTTTGCATCATCTCCAAAACATTAAAACCCTTAAGGAACCTCCTTCACCTCAATTTCCAAGGCCTCTCCAAATCTTTGTTGCATGCCTCTTTCCTTTTTCTTTTCATCTCTATATCACGATTTCAGATGTCTTATTGGGACAAACAACTAGATTGTTGTCAGAAAGTTGAGCCATGTCGTATACAAGCTGGTTTATACCCCCAGAGTAATTATCATTGTATCATTCACATCTTACCCAAGAACCCTCTAAATTTATCCGAAATTGCCAACGGTGTCTAAGATTTTTGATAATGGTTTTGAGCAAATTTCAAGCCTTAACCAAACCGATCTAGAAATTCAAAGATGGGAATTTGAGGGAAAAAAGAAATGTGAAATCTTATGTATCAAAATTCAGTCCCAATTTTTTTCGGACATTATGATTATAGTAACTTATAGCTGTTTTTTAGCTAAGTGGCCATGCTATGAGGGGCATCCCTATTCCATTAAAACCAATCAGGAGTTGCACCTGGCCTCATCTACACCCACTCAAGAGGTTTTGAATGTGGATCTCTGTGTTAATACAAGCCTAATCACCTCACTGTTCGCTGCTACGCACCACAACCATGGGTTGTAGCCTCTATTTTTCCTATTATACCCATCTAAACCCATTCGAAATGCATTCAAATGGTTCAATGTTGGTTCTAGACGGCTCCATGGCACTCCCAAGACACCCAAGCACTTGAAGGAAATATCATAAGATAAAGAACTTTAAGAAAATAAGAACCTGTTAAATCACTTGAAATTCTCCTTAAAACCCCAAAAATCTGCTTGCAAATGGCCTTCAAAAAGTTCTAACAAATGACTTTGTGTTCAAGTCAAGGGGTTTCAAAGGAAAAGACAAGGTGAAAAACTCCCTCTTATCCCCAAAACCACCAGCAACATCAAATTGGGATTCCGAGGCTATATGCTAATTGGGAATATTACATTCCCCTTGACCATGATGTTGTACAACACCATCAAGCGTGAGCATCATATCCAAAAAAGGAATGAAGGTGTGTGTAACCACAATCTAGTGAAAAATCCATATGTAGCATACTGCAACCAATACATTGTATCAAAAATCACCAGTGGAATCTCATGCCATATGTGGTGACTGGTGATAATATATCCTACTAGTATCATAGTGTTTTATACGTGAAATCCATTTGTTTGCACAATATGAGAGGAACACTCTTAACAACTTTGTGCCATTTTGCTACTTTATCAATAAATTTTTGACTAAAAACACTTGATTAAAGTCATTTAGTTTCCTTAGCTAATGATATGCTTGCTTGATATTCTCCATATTTCCATGGCTTGTGTTAATCAATCATTTTTGACATGAATAACAACTTATTAAAGTAATTTATTTTTCCTAAATTGATGCCGAAACAAAATTCACCCCCAACTTGAAACATTCTTTGCTAAAATTCAAACACAAAGTGTGTACTACTCACCATTACCACCAATTTAGTAGTCTTGACAAGCTCTTCTTGAGGCAGTAAGGCGGTACCATATGGGATAAGTGCTAAATGTCACCTTGGCACAAATCCCACTCTTTAAGCCAACTCTTACTAAATGCTATCGAATACTTCCCTAATCTACACACAAAAAACTTCACCCAAGCTATAAGTAGAATAGTGCTAAGTATTGATGTCTAAGATGAAGATAGGAGTTAATTATTAATTTTACTGATCTAAAGTAATAAAATGAGTTGCAAAAAAACATAGACCAGAAAGCAAAAAATAACTCGAGCCTCTAAAAATTTAGCTATTATAACACCAAAGGAGAGTGATAGATACCAAGAATTCCTTGAATTACCCTTTGATAAGTGGCTGAAAGTAGATGAGTATGTTGATGTCCTGATTTTTAGACCTGTAAAAGTGGTAAAAATGCAGAAAACCACCAAGAAAAATTCCCTTTGTAGGCCACCTACAAGTGTGGAAACACACTAGATCAATAGATCCATGGGTGGTGAATCTTGGGAAATATGTTGGTAACTAAAAAAAGAACCCAACACTTATCTGCAAGTAAAAATGAAGTTTCTAATGATCTGGTAACTACTTGCAATGGAAAACGATTGATTTCCCCTAGGGTTAAAACCCATAAATTTATTTCGGCAATAAAATATACTTTATAATAGTTGAAAAATGTCTATTTTTACCCCAGAAAACTGATGATAAGATATGAAATCAGAGTTAGACTAAAACAAAGGGTTATTAATGATAAATACTTGACTATGCCCTTTGAATGAGGGATTTTTTTTAGCATCTGTGTAAAATTCTACTGGAATAAATTTTAGATCTACAAAATACCTTGAAAATACCCTTTTGAAATGTGATTTAGTTGAAGATAAGAGGGTATAAATTCCCTTAGAAAAAAATTAGATATAAAATGGCCGCAGAATCCTTTAGTTTTGGAATGAGATGGACATTAATGATTTGGGAAGAGAAGTTTAATTCTCAACAAAGGGAATTTGAAAACACAACTTGAACAATAAAGAGCTATTTGATAGACAGGGCTAACCATGAATTCTACAAATCACGCTTTAAGCAAATGATGACTTCAAAACAACTTTTAAAATGAAATCTAAGATTCGGGGAACACCCTATTTCCTCAAAGATTTTATTTCAAATGACTTAGAAAACATAAAAGATTCACTGATAATTACGATCATAGAAGAGGGAACACCTAACACATTTATGATCACAACTATAAAGACCTTTAATACAATTGTTCAAGCAAGGACAAAGGGAAAGATCAGAACAGACCTCCTTGGCTCACTATAAACAAAGATACTTCAGAGGGAGACTTCAATAACAGCCTTTAAGTGGTAGCAGACAAGCAGGGAGAACCATAAATCATGCTGAAAACCAAATATTCGAACTATTATAGAAATAAACGAGCATGAGGACCAAAGAGAGAGATTAAAGACTCTAAAATACCGTAGCAGAAGAAAACATAAAACAGTGAAGGATAAACAGGTCTAAGGTGCTTCCAGGAGTCATTTCTTAGCCTAAAACTTTCATCCTATTGTAGTAAGAAATTATGGAACAAAATGAAAATAGGAGAAAACATTAAATAGTTCAGAATACTTCACCAACAGCCAAGCTCATGGATCCAATGGTAGAGCCTTCTCAAGAACAAGCATGCAACAACATCATCAGGGCTTCCAAGACTTCAATTTCTTCCTCAACTTCAACAGACTATGTATTATTTCAGAGAGTTTCAGTATTACAACTAGTGATCAACCAACCAACCAACCAAAAATTTATCATCTTCTACAGAAGTATTTATAGAAGAATGAGGAGGTGAGATCTGATAAAAGATCTCCCAAGATAATTAATACAGTCTTAATGGCTTCTCGGCCTTTGAGGGGCTCGATGGAGAAGTGTGCAGGTATTCTCACTGTATTAATTAATTTACATTTAAGATTAAGCTCGGTGGGAGCTTTTGTTGATTTTTAAGGCTCTGTGTCATGTTGTAGTAACTCTACTGATATTTTTGCATTAAGTTCTCTGGCAGAATTAACTATTTGGCTGCGTTGAGGCAAATATCTGATTTTGATCAATAACTTCGGCCTCTATTTGAATGCTTTAAGGCACAGGTGGCTTTGTGGTAGCTGGGAGGAATTAATTGGCCTCTGTTGTGGCGGTGGAGGCCTTTCTGTTTGATGATCCTTTGATTTGTCTTTCATTTTGTTTTAATTTAGAGGATTAGGCTTTTGATAATCAATCTTAGCCGTAATCCCCAAAAATCTGTCTTCAATCTTCTGTTCTGGTGTGTTTTGCCTTCGACACTTATACTCTTTGATTGTGATTTCACTCACTGTCTTGTTGATGTGCAGTGTTGTGCAAGGCTCGTGAGGCATCAATTCCCATGAAGAATTGTCGAGAGGTGGAAATTTAACCCTGCGAAATGGCTTCCTATTATGAATCAAAGGCACAGGAATCATCATTCCTAGCCTTCGGCTTTTTCTTTCAAAAATATTGGAAAAAACCATTAAACACATGCAAAATACAAAACTAATTTAAGAAATCCTGCTGTTATTGGGTAAAACTGCTTAGAAGGCTATGGGGAGGAGCGTGGCCGTTGGATGGCATCATCCAACGGTGTAGATCGGTTTGCGAAGGTCAGAAGGAGAGCAAAGGGAGAAATAATTCAGAACCGTTGATCGCGCAGAGATCAACGGTGGGGATTACGCGTTAAAATCCTCTTGGTGGAAGGCGAAGGGCGATGAAACCATGAGGGAAAAATCTGGGACCGTCCGATCTGGACACGTGGACAGTCCAGATTGAATCGGAGGACTTGTGATCGTAGGAGGAAAGAGGGAGGGTGTTACGAAAATCTCCGATGTGATTAGATGCAGACTGTTGATCTGAGGGCCAGATCAACGGTGGGGAATGAATCAGGAATCGGAGATCGGAGGTGGGTTGATGTGATGGTGCGGTTGGGGAAGGCCGATGTGATTGAGTGATCGAGGAATGACCGATGCGATTTATGCGATCGAGCCATCGCAATCGGAGGTGGGGAAAAAACATTAAAAATGCACCCAAAGGAAAATTCCGATGCGATAAGCACTGGCCGTCGGATTGGCTAATCGATCAACGGTGGAGGATAGGTCCCGACCAATGAAACGAGCGGGACTCTCTATTTTATACGAAAACCCAAAACTTAAATGAAAACAAAGGTTTTATTACATCGGGTGGGTTTATATTTATGATATGGATAGGCGCCCGGCTGCGGGGCCTTTGGACTTTG
Source organism: Pinus albicaulis (assembly GCA_034641835.2). Lineage (NCBI taxonomy): Eukaryota > Viridiplantae > Streptophyta > Pinopsida > Pinales > Pinaceae > Pinus > Pinus albicaulis. Next base: position 253,547,295 of record CM076573.1, read on the forward strand.
TGAAAACAAAAAAGGGCCGGGGCGTATATAAGAGGGCCAATCACAATCGGAGGTTGGGGCTTGGTCTTTCAATCTACCCATTATTAAAATCTTCCGATGCGATTAAGCGCTTAGATGGCTTAGCGCCTGATTCTAGCGCCAGGGCATATGGTGGGGAAGTGGTTTAGGCTTAGCCCAAGGGGGCTTAAATCTTTATACAAAAATGCATTTTTTATGATTTTTTCAGTGTTTTTCAATGGATTTTGAGGATTTCGACAGAGTTAAAAAGGAGTTTTAAACTCTGTAGAGAGTATTTTATGAAGGGGAAATGGGAAACAAATGGAAAATAGAAGAATTCCATGGGAATGAAAGGGGTAAAAATGAAGGTTAGTTTGAAGTGGAAAAAGGGAAAAGGGTGTTTTGCAGCAGTCTTCCTCTATTGAATCAGCAGAATTTCTGAGTTTAAAATGGAAACAGCAGTGAAGATTTAGACAAAGGGTATGAGGCCTTCAAGATTCTTCAAGAGACAACATTTTTTAGCAATAAGACTTATTTCTTGAAGGCTCCAAAAATGATTTAGCCAACATTTGATATGACAAATTTTATAGCTGACTAACACACCCAACCTCATTTTCCCAACATAAGTGGATCCTAACTGCCACTGATTATTTTACCAAATGGATAGAGGCCATCCCTTCTAGGAATGCTACTGACTCTATCATTATCAAGTTCCTTGAAACCAACATACTATCCAGATTTGGTTTTCCTTGAAAAATCATTACAGACAATGTTATTGCCTTCAAACCCAAGAAAATGATTGACTTCTGCTATATATACCATATCACTTTAGGCCATTCCATAGCTTACTATCCCCAAGGAAATGGCCTAGATGAATCTTCCAATAAGAGCCTGATCAATATTATCAAAATATTGTTGGATCATAATCAGAAATCATGGCATAGTAAGTTTTTTCATGCATTATGGGTTGATAGACTGACTACCAAGAAATTAATAAATATGTCCCCTTGCCAGCTGGTATATAGTCTAGATGCAGTTTTCCCCAAATCTTTGGGAGTTACAGTGATAAAGCTCCTCCAAGAAGTACAAGCAGAAGAAAATGACATGCAGAGAAGGCTAAATCAAACCATTCATTTACAGCAAACAAGAGAAGAAGTGTACAAAAGGACACATGAAGTTCAAGAAAACATCAAGAAGATCTTTGACAGAAGAACCAAAGCTCATAATTTTCAAGTTGGAGATATAGTTATGAAGTGGGATTGAAGGAGGCAAGATAAAGGTAAACATGGCAAGTTTGAGAATCTGTGGAAAGGGCCTTATATCATTCACTCAATTAGGGGTCATAATGCTTTCTTCTTGGAATGACTGAATGGAGAAGAACATTTTGAAGGTCATGTCAATGGCAGGATGCTTAAACATTATTTTTGTCAAGAGTCCTAGATTTAAAGACTTCATTCATTATACATAACATAGCATGAGAAAAATCAAATAAAGTACAAAAACAATAAAAGAAAAGAAAGAGAAAAAGAGGGAAAATTCAAAAGAGGTACAACCCCATACCCAAAAAACGGTACTGCTAAAAGTGTGCAAGTATAAATGCCACTGCTGATTTAAAAAATGATACTTTGTTCAGTCATCTAGCCTAATCATGGCTGAACATGCTTTAAATTTATGTTGATAAGTTAGTAGAAGCAATGATTGTCAAGATTATTTTAGACTTAGCTTATCAGAAAGGATAGATTAGGAGAATATGAAGATGTTGGTTCCACATGCTCAAAACAGAACCAAAGAGATGGATAAGGATGCATTACTAATGGCAAATCATAGCCTTATCTTTCTAAATTTACTTTATGCAAATAATGATTGTGTGCAACTTGTTCCAAATGCCACAACCTTGGTTGATTAGACTGTCCAATCTTGATTTGAATCATGCTTTAAATTTCATGTCAATAGCTAGAGAATCAAGATCTCCAAACAGTTTAATCTTGGCAGTCAAGTAGTTTAGGTAGAAAATAAAAGAGTTCAACAACTTAATCTGAACCCTTAGAAGAAATAAGGATAGGATTAGATAGTTTATTTTTTGTTTTCAAAAATAAAATGTCAAGGAGTTTGCCAGTTCAAATGCACTAAAAAAGGAGAAAAAATGATAGGCAAGTAGTATTGGGTAGGTATAAATACTGTGTGAAAGGAATCATATATTGTAGATTGTTAAAAAGTTTTCTTTTTCAAAAAAACATCAGCAAGAAAAAAGAAGAAAAAATATGCCCAATAGACAAGGCACTGATCTGCTGAAACTCATAGATTTCATGAACTGAGGTTGTGGACACCTTGAAAAGAAAGCTACCCTCCCCAAGTGGAGCCACTGTTAGCCATCAATAATTTTGCTGATATCCTAAGGATGACTAAATTGAAAACCTAGATTTCTAGAAACAAAATTTCAAGAAACATTGTGAGTTCTAGAAATCTCACTGCCTTCATTATCCTACACCTAACTGACTCACTATAAATCTTATCTTCTGCCTTCTCAAAGCCTACCCTGCTGCAAAGAAAAATATTTTTTCTAGGCCTGATTTGCCTCATTTTCATTACCTCACTTGCCTTCTCATTCATCCCCATTTTTCCCTTCTCAAAATCCTCATAAACCCCCTTCACTCATAGTTTTTGTTCAAAAAACCCTTAAAACATGTAAAAACCTTTTTCATTGTTTATCCTAACTTTTTAAAAACCTATCGGACCCCTAAAAACTAACCAAAACCATGTTTTTTGTTAAACCCACCGTTTCTTATGAAATCAAGTCCTTAAGCCCCTTTTTCGGCCTAAAAACCTAGCCCCCTTATCCATGTCACCCTAAAGACCCGACTCTCTGCTACTCTGCTAAGCCCTTTCTCTTCCCGACCCCTCGGTCCCCTCTGCCCCCACAAGACCATTCCCTTTGGCTATTTCTAAGCCCCTTTCCCTTATTCAAAACAAATTTCCGCTCATTGTTCTTCACACTGATCCACTTTTTCCCAAGTCATCTCGACTGTTGATCGCACTGATCCAAGAGCCACCACACTCCCACCTTTCATCCCATCTCTTAACCCGTCTCCCCGCTTCCCAACAAAACTACTTACGTCATCACCCAGCCCCACCTTCCACTCCAAACCCTCACCCCAATCATCTTTCGCCACTTGTCCGTCGGGCCCCACTCCATAAACCTACATCTCGATCCCTCAGCCTTTCTGCACTGTCGATCTCACCCTTTGAGATCTGACAGCTCTGATCACATTTCACGTGGATTTCACTACCGGGGTTTAACGCCCTCAAACCGCGCGAAATGGGTGGTATTCACACTGCCACGCGATAAGCGCTGAATGGTATCGCGCAGTCCCAACCCAAAACCATAAACTGTCGATAACTCGCGCGAAAACCGCGGGTGGGTTTGCGAAACTACTTTTCCTCCTCTGCATGCCAAAAGCTAAAAATTCCTTCCCTTCGCATTGTTTTCACCTCTACAAACACCATCCGATAAGCCAAAAACCCCAAAAAATGCAATTTGATCCCCATCCCGTAGGTTTTTAATTAATTTTGTGTGTTTTTGCAGGTTTAATGGCGGTGATGCCCACAAAGGCATTATAATGAGCAAAATGTCCTCTGGATGATGATCCATGAGGAGAATTTACATTAAAGGACCAGGAGGGTTGCATAAAGGCTCAACCCTTGATGAATCATGATCATTGATGGGTTACAGAACCCTCCAACGCATAAAAAACCCTCCTTGCACATAAAGGATGAAGAACAGCTAGCATCAGAGAAGACATAAAGAACAGAAGGCTTTTTGAGGGCTAATCCGAGATCAAAGACAAATTAAAAGGATTAGGCCTTCAAACAGTGATTAAAGATGGAGGTCAAAGGCTTAAAGCATAGAGGATTAATGAATAAAACAGTTGTTAAATAGAAACAGAGATAAAGGCAATAAATCAGAGTATCAAAGATAAATCAAGGTTTAAAGGCCTAAAAAGAAGATTTGTGATTAAAACAAAGACAGATAACCCAAAGATAGCCTCGAAAAACTCAGCAAGGAAGTAGTTACTCCTCCAAAAGATCAAACTGCCACCTATAGAATGTTTCCTTTACATAAAGGCATTTGGGCAGTTATTACACAGTCAGAAGATATTTTTATCTGTCAAGGTAGCTATTGTAATAGTTAAGAATAGGCCCCAAAGTCAAACTTTTCACCTGTTTTCCCTTAGAAGTTAAGGTAGAGTTATTAAAACAAAGAAGTAGTTGCAGATATTCTTGCCTTAAGCCTTGCATGGTTTTCAAGGTCAGGAATGCATTTACTCTGTAATTAATGATAGCCAAACCCTATCTGAACCTCACCTCCTCATTTGCCGCATAAATATTGTATTTGAACTCATTATGTTGTGTAACCAGCTCCAAAAAGAGAAGAAAAGAGATATCAACGCCTTAGAAATGAGCCACTTCGAGGGGGCAACCTCCAATACATTACATAAATGAACAATTCTCGGATGATACAATTTACAAAACCTCCTTTCTATATATAGGAGTCCATGGGGCCATAATGTAATCCTAGTGGGCCACAATGTAATCCTAGCCGACCTAACAATAATAATTTAAGGGCACAATAATAACAAAATGGGGTTACAAGGGTACAATAATAACAATAAGGGGGTTACACTAACAACAATAAGGGACTATACTAGTAATATAGGGACCTAACATGCCCCTCTCCTTCAAAAAAAGTGTTGTCCTCAACGCTCGAGTAGCTCTGGGTGCTTTTGTATAAAATTCTCATCCTCCCATGTAGAATCTTCAGTGGGTAAGTTCTTCCACTTGATGAGATACTCTGAAATTGATCGATTCCATAGTTGTCAAGTTCTTGTTTCCGTGACCGTTTCCGGTTCCAATATGATTTTTCCTTCCTCATCAAGTTCTGGCAATATTGTTTGAACTGGAAGATTTTCACCTATAACCTTCTTTAAGCATGAAACATGGAAAACTGGATGTACTCGCGAAGAAACAAGAAGCTCCAATTTGTATGCCATAGTACCAATCTTTTGCAACACCTTGTAAGGACCATAGTACTTTGGCGATAATTTATTATCCTTCTTAGCTTGCTTGAGGGACATTTTTTTATATGGTTGTAGTCGTAAAAATACCCAATCTCCTACATCAAAACTTCTCTCGCTGCGATGTTGATCTGCCTGTTGTTTCATTCGATTTTGTGCCAAATTCAGGTTATCCTTTAAGAGTTGGAGAACTTCTTGCCGATGCTCGATGTGATCTTCCACTTCTTGAACCTTCGAATTTTCCCTTAAAGATGATGTGATCGATGGTGGATGATATCCATAAAGTGCCATAAATGGGGTCATTTTTGCTGCAGTATGGAAGGAAGCGTTATACCACCATTCAGCGAGAGGTAACCACTTGACCCATTGTGTTTGTTTATCAGATACAAAACAACGAAGATATCCTTCCAAACATATATTTACTATCTCAGTTTGACCATCAGATTGAGGATGATAAGATGAGCTATGAGCTAATTTAGTACCCAAAGAAGAAAATAACTCTGTCCAAAAATTTCCCGTAAAAATGGGATCTCTGTCGCTCACAATAACCCTTGGGCTTCCATGTAGCTTTTTAATTCTGTCCACAAATGTAGTAGCAACTGTACTTGCTTTAAATGGATGAGATAATGCACAAAAGTGTGCATACTTGGTAAGTCTATCAACTACCACCATGATGACATTCTTTCCTTCGGACTTAGGTAAACCCATGATAAAATCCATTGAAATCTCCTCCCAACGTTGACTTGGAATGGATAAAGGTTGTAGAAGTCCCGGGGTCTTAATTGTCTCCACTTTATTCTGCTGGCAAACCAAACATTCCATCACAAACTTTTGAATATCAGATTTAAGGCCATCCCAAAAAAATTCTTTCTTCACCCTGTGGTAAGTTTTTAAAAATCCTGAGTGTCCTCCTAAAGGAGAAGTGTGCAGTTCCAAAAGAACATTTTGTTTTAGTTGGGAATTCTTACAAAGATATAAGCGATATTTGTACCATAAGGAATCATTTTTCCAACTAAATGTATCATATGTACTAGGATCTTGTTGCAACTTTTAAATGAGTGTCCATACATCTTTGTGCTTCTTCCATTCATCTCTTGCTTCGGTTATCCAATCTAATTGGATAATAGAAATGGCACAAAGAAATGCTTCCACCTCTTCATTCTTTCTGAGAGTGCATCTGCAACAACATTAAGATTTCTTTTTTTGTAGATTATTTCAAAGTCATAACCCAACTTCTTTGTGACCCGTTTTTGCTGCTCTTCGGAAGATAGTCTTTGTTCCAAAAGTGTTTAAGACTATCATGATCAGTTTTTACCTTGAAGTGTCTTCCCATTAGGTAAGTTCGCCATTTCTTTAGTGCATGTAGTATTGCTAACATTTCCTTCTCATAAATAGGTTTCTGTAAATACTTTCCTTTGATCGGACGACTTTCAAAAGCAATGGGTCTTCCTTCCTGCATTAAAACTGCACCAATTCCATTTCCTGAGGCATCACATTCCACAATAAAGGCTTTTGTGAAGTCTGGTGTAGCTAAGACCGGTGCTAGGCACATTGCCTCTTTAAGACGTTCAAAGGCCTTAGTTGCTTCAGGAGTCCATGAAAATGCATCTTTCTTCAATAATGTTGTTAGAGGTGCCGCTATTCTCCCATAATTCTTAACAAACTTGCGATAATAGCCTGTTAACCCGAGAAATCCTCGCAACTGCTTTATTGTCTTGGGGACTTTCCATTCCTTAATGGCTTTAATTTTGTTAGGGTCTACTTTAACACCTCGTGAGATATAATATGACCCAGATATTCCACCTCTTGTACTCCAAAGAAACATTTGGATGTTTTTGCATATAATTGTTTCTCCTGCAATAGTTTGAGCACCCCGTCAACATGTTCAACATGATCCTTCCAAGACCTGCTGTAGATTAGTATATCATCAAAAAATACTAGCACAAATTTTCTAAGGAAGGGTTTGAAAATGGAATTCATCAACCCTTGAAATGTAGAAGGTGCATTGGTAAGGCCAAAAAGGCATGACCAAAAATTCATAATGACCCTCATGAGTTCAAATGTTGTTTTTGGAATATCTTCAGTCTTCATTCTAATTTGATGATATCCTGAACGAAGATCCAACTTGGTAAAATAAATTGCTCCATGTAATTCATCCAATAATTCATCAATCACAGGAATGGGAAATTTGTCTTTAATGGTGAGCTTATCGAGCTCCCTATAATCCGGACACATTCGCCATGATCCATCCTTCTTGTGTACCAATACTACAGGAGCAGAGAAAGAACTTTGACTAGGTTGAATTATACCCGCCTCTAACATTTCCGCAATCATACGTTCAATTTCGCTCTTTTGGAAGTAAGGATATCTATAAGGCCTGATGTTTGGAGGAACACTTCCTGGAATCAAATGAATAGCATGATCAGGATCACGAATAGGTGGGAGTCCTTTGGGAGTTTCAAACACCTTGGAATGATTGTCCAAGACTTGTTGGAGATCTGCAGAAATAGATGATTTTGATGTTGGAACTTCTAGTGAGCATAATTGTGCAATTACGTCTCGTTGTTCTTTCTTTAGAAGCTTTGTCATGACATTAGAGCTTATTATCCTTCCTGGCTTCCCTTCAATACCCCGTAATTCGACTTCCTTTCCTTCTGAAAAAAATTTCAAGAAAAGTTCTTGAAAATTAAAAGCTACCGTCCCCAAAAATTGTAACCATTGTACTCCTAGTACAACATCAGCACCTCCCATAGGAATGGAAAGCATTGGACTAGTCAATACATATTCCCCCATGGTTAGCTTGATATTATGGTATTTTCCAGAGCAATTTATAGTTCCTCCATTTGCAACCATCACTTGACATTCTGGTGTTGGGTATAGGAAACAATTTAATTCCTTGGCTACCTTACAATGAATAAAATTATGGGTGCTACCTGAATCAATCAACACTATTACCCTTTTCTTCTTGATCTTTCCTACTATCTTGAGAGTTTGAGGAGTGGTAATTCCGGCCAGTGCATTACATGATATGGTCGGATTCATTTCTTCCTCTTCTATGGCTGGTTCCTGGTGTATATCCTCTTCTTTTTCATTTTCTTCTTCTTCACAATCTATGTAAAATAATTTCTTTTCAGCACACTTATGACCTTTAGTGTATTTGCTATCACAACTGTAGCAAAGCCCTTTTGCTCTTTTTTCTTCCAATTTTTTTGGTGTCAACCTTGTAGGTTGTGGAAATCTAGGCGTAGCAACACTTCCTTCTTTATAGAATTGAGTGGTAGGCTTCCTTGTCGCCATAATTTTACATTCAACTTTTCTTGCCAACCCGAATGCCTTCTCCAATGAATCAGGTTCCAAAACGCGAACTTCATGTTGGATGTTATCCTTTAAAGTGCCTAGGAAGAGATCAATCCTGTGTTCCTCTGTAAGATCAGTTACCTTTATATTCAATTTTTGGAAGTCCTCAATGTGCTGCCCCACTAAACCCTTTTGTTTGAGATTTATCAATTGGGTAAAGAAGGTGTTGCTCTTTGTATCCTCATAATGTGCTATCATTTCCTCCGTAAAAATTGACCAAGTGACAATTCTTTTACGGGATCAAAGCCATCGATACCATACAAATGTATTTTGTTCTAAATGTAAAGTTGCAATGCGTACCTTTTGTGTGTTTTGCACGTTATGGGGATCAAAATATTGCTCCATCTGTAGTATCCATGTTACAGGATCCTTTCCATCAAACTTCCTCATATCCATCTTTGGAATATGGTGGTTCTTCCCGCCAACATTAGAGTTTATGAAATCACAATTAACATTTATTTTGTTCTCATCATGAGGTTCTTCTACTATCTTTCACCATTAGGAAACCTTTCTTGTATAAACTTTGTCAAACCTTCCATGTCTGCTTTTAGAAAATTCTTCATGTTTTCCATTTTCTCATCGATCTTAGCTTCCATGTCATCCATCTTAGATTTTATGCCAGCCTCCATGCCATCCATCTTAGTCTACTGCCATCCATCTTAGCTGACATCTTTCTTTCAAACCATCCATCTCTCACTTCCACGCCATCTGTCTTAGCTTCCTATGCCTTTACAAACCGTCCATCTTCACTTCCATGCCTTTCTTCAAAACTTCCATTTCATTTTTTGTTGCTCTTTGCGAGAGTGAAAATTGTTGCACTTGCTCTTGTAATTTTGATAGATCATGTTGCAATTCTTCATCTTCATGAGTCATGGTAGAGCCTTCTGAAGGCTTAATGGGTGTTGAATTCTTTTTAGGCGCCATTTTAGAATCCAATATTGATACCTTTTACTTGCTTTGAGGAGCTCGATTTTGAAATTGAATTATCTCTGTAATTGAAAATCCTAAATATCTGAAATTCAGCTCTGTAGTATCCCTCTGAAGCTTCTTTCAAATGCCACAGGTCTGATCTAATTTTGATTCCCCAAGACAAAGTTGTGTCCAATCTCCCACAATGACCTAATTTTGGACTGGTTCAGTAGAGCAAACTTGTAGGACTTGCCACGTGTCACTGTTTCGTTCTTTGTCTCCGAAATTGATAGCCAAGAAACTACAGTCCGTGCACTTGCGACCAATTTTTACAGCACTTAAATCCACTGCCCAGAGAGAGAGTTATTGAACTTTTCCCACGATCACCTCTTTGAGATGCAATTCAGGAGCCTGAAAAAGCACTACCTTCCACAGATCATATCTCCAAAAATATTGCGAACCAAGCTCTGAAATTTTTTTAAGAATTTCCTCAGGATTTCAGCTTCGCACCATACGAATTTCAGATTCTGAACCTTCCTAGAAAATAATTTATAGCGAAAATTCCACGATGACCTATTTAGGAGCTTGAAAAACGACCTAACTTCCACAGATGATATCTCCGAAAATATTGCGAACCGAGCTCTGAAATTTTTAAACAATCTTCCTCAGGATTTCAGCTTCGCACCCTAAAACTTTCAGCTTCTGAAACTTCATAGAAAAAACATTATAGCGAAAATGCCACGATGACCTGTTTGGAGCAGCGAAACCCTAGAATCCCAAAGCTCTGATACCAAATGTTGTGTAACCAACTCAAAAAGAGAAGAAAAGAGATATAAACGCCTTAGAAATGAGCCACTTCGAGGGGGAAACCTCCAATACATTACATAAATGAACAATTCTTGGATGATACAATTCACAAAACCTCCTTTCTATATATAGGAGGCCATGGGGCCATAATGTAATCCTAGTGGGCCACAATGTAATCCTAGCCGACCTAACAATAATAATTTAAGGGCACAATAATAACAAAATGGGGGTTACAAGGGTACAATAATAACAATAAGGGGGTTACACTAACAACAATAAAGGACTATACTAGTAATATAGGGACCTAACACATTATATTGTTGGCATTTGATGACTCCTTGAAGTAATACATAGTCTCTTGGAAGTTGAAGGAAATTGATGTTTTGGATCTCATGAATGTTCTGATTTGTTTGTCGATGGAGGAGGCTAGATCACTGGATCCCTGAGCTTGGTTGTTGGTGAAGTACTTCTATCTGAGCTTGGTTGTTGGTGATACTCCCCGATCCATTGATGAACTTATCATGACTTTCATTTGACTCCATTGCCCAATGACTTAGAGATTTCCCATTCTATCTATGCTCTCTGATCATCATACCCAACCAAATAAACAACAAACTTCATACTTCATAACTAGCCTAAAATCCACCCTTAAAAGCAAACAAGCACACATCTTTGCAAAATAAACCTGAGAGATCCCTCTCTGAGTATAGGAGGGCTAGGTCCTAGAACTCTAAAGATTGGTTACATGTTGCCTTGTCATTTGGTATGCCAATCTTCCAAATCACAGGACCCCAACAGAGTTAACCTAAAGTAGTTTTTATTCCTTGTAATCAATCAAATCTTCAAAGTTAGGAGCAGAGGTCTCACGAAGTTGCAGATAGTGGTTTTAATGCAACATCAAAAGTTGAGATTGATGGCTTAAAGGTTAGTAATGTTTTTTTGTCAAAATTATAAATGAAAATAAATAAATTATATCCTCCACTAAATTGCATTAAATATGCATCCTCTAGTGAATTGAATTCAATGAGAAGGATGAATATTTTTTTTCATTATTTTCATGTGTTCCAAGTTAATGTAAATTATTTTTGAAAATATATTGGCTTTGTTAATTGCATATTAAACTTGAAAACCAAAACATTCTTTGTAAGCAAATTGTTGAACCCACTATAATTTTAAAGATAAAGATTTAGTTACAATGAAAATTGAGAGGCACTAAGAAATGGGTTGAGGGACTGATATTAGGTTTACATTCAACAAACCTTCATTAAATAACTGGTCATGATTGAGATCAAGAGTGACAAGTTTGATTTAGGGTTTTATGGTGGTGGAGAGTGAAGGGTTCAATTTAATATTATCTAAGGGTATGGAAGTGGATAAGGCATACAAGGGGATGTGTAAAGGAGGAGGTCGTTCTTGGTTCATTATCCTTCTACATGGGGCGGTGGCTTAGCTTTATGAAGGTTTGTTCTGCGAGAGGGATAATGGATTATACAAGGTCATCCAAAATGAGCATTAAGTATATCGAATTATAATGCTTTTCATTTGTAGAGGTTGATGGAGTGAAGGAATTAGCACAACTATACAATTATATGATGACTAAGGTATCTATTAATGCCTTAATTTTCATTAAAAGGGTGATTTTGAGATGGTCCATAAAGAGAGATATTTTGCAACGAATGAGTCTAATGAGCTAGGATTGCAATCCTAAAGGTGACAAGGTTAATCTTAGGGTCAAAGTCTATAACTAGCAACAAAAGAACCCAATCTTCTTAGTGAGGAGCAACATCATCACATCAAATTTTTCATGGAAATTTGTTGATGAAATGTTATAAAACTAACTAAAATACCATGCAAAATGAATCTAATAAATTTATATTTTATATACTTAAGTTTAGGGAAGGTAAAAAAATAAATGGTAATTGCAATGAAAACTCTTTTTCATTGCAAATATAAAATAAATCGATCATCTAATAAGTTGTTAGGCAAGTAAAATGAATAGTTTTAAGATGGTCTTCATTAACATTAGCCTTCAATTAGACAGTATTCATTATATTTTTTAAATTGGAAAAGTTGACAAATGATTCCTAATCATCTAAATAAATTTATAGTAGATGCAATAATTATTTTCTGGTGATTTTTTTCCTTAAAAAAGAATCATTCCTTTTCATTCCATAAAAAAATAGAAAAGGTACATCTTACATATAGAAATAAGCACTCAAAAGAAATTATGTCTCTCAAAAATAATAGGCATATGAGTTTACAAAGGCATTGGAATAAACACCCAAGTACAAACGCCTTATTAGAGGAGGATTATTCATCCACACATTTCCTTTCTGTCACTTCATATTTTTCTTCACTATAATCCATCCTACCATATTGGTTACCCATTGAGATATTGCTAAAGGAGCTATATTTAACCCAAAATCCTTGAAATATAAGTTTTTAGATTCATATAATCTATTTATTCTCTCTTCATTTTTCATATTAAAAGGAATGATTATTTTTCTCCTTGAATTATGAGTTTTTAGATTCATATGATATATTCACACTCTCCTCATGAGAATTCATTTGTAGCTACAGCTTTTATAGACCTCCCATGTTCTTTCTTCATTAAAGGGAGAAGTGATTCCTGAATTGAATCTTTTAGGAAAGCATCTATATGTTACATATCTTACATTGGAGATGTTTATTAGACATTTTTTTAATGATGATTTTCTAAATAATTTGAGTGTTATGTTCAAGTGAGTTTGAAATTTATTATTTTCATTTTCATCCCTCTTTCCCTTTAATGGGAGCTCAAACTTGATGGTAAGATTCCTAAATATGACTTGTTTGCTTACTATTTTGGAAATCAGAACTAGTATTCTCGTAATTTAAAATGTGAGTTTAGATCAATTTTCCCCTTTCTAGGTTTAGCTTTTCTAATAAGCCCTTTTACTAATATGAACAAATTTCCAACGTATTCCAACGCATCTAATTAAATCTAGTCTAGATATTTTTTTTATAAATCCACCTTATACATTCCGAGTAAATTTTTAATACAACTAAATTCCATAAATACATTCCAAAATTCAAGAGAATTCTCAAAATTTGCATTGTGGTGGAATTCATGTTGTTATAATTAAATTTTAAGATCCATGGAATGACAATTTAATGTACTCTACTTTAGCACCAAAACCATTTCCCACAAAGTTTCTAATAATTAGTGAAATGTGTAAAATGAAAAATGAAGAGAGTTTTGAACATAAACATACATCACATTATATTTTGAAAATGGACTAAATTTATTGATATCTAGCTAATAGAGAGGAGGTTATAGTCATTTAAATCGATGTATTTCCTAATTAAATGCAAATTATGAGAGTGGATAAAAGATATCCTACTATAATACTTTTAGCACAAGCATTCCATATGATTTCTCCACTAAATAGAGAATATTTAGATATAAATTATTCAAATAAAGAAAGAAAAAATCACTTAGTGGCATATCATTGCATAGAAGTCACTATTGAACCATAGGAATCCCATATTTTATTTCCTTATATTTTTTTCTTTATTCGGTTTAGTAGTGTCTAATGATTTAACATATACTGTAACAATCTTCCTGATCCATGGGATTAGTAAAGTCCTCAAAAATAAAAGTATTAAAAAGTTCTCGAAGCCGGTTCCAAAATGTAGAGCTCCCTGTCCCGAATCCAACGCAACTTGAATCACTCAAAATCGACATCGTATGCTCCAGATATTGCGTTCTGATTATTTTCCTAAATAACTAAAACAAATTTATCAGGAGGATGGACAAGACTGTTGACTAGGCAATCCATACAGTGAGTCAACAGGATGACTCAATACCTATGGACCAATGAGACGCTGAAAAATGGTCTTTTGTGGTTTGCGCATATGGTCTAGTTTGATGGGTTATTGGATTTTGATGTGGACCAATGGAAGGGTGCTACATGGCCCAATCATGGGCTTCCACATGGCCCTCCCAAGTAATACAAAAAATTGTTTGGTCAGCTAGAGGCTTGTGTAGGATCGAACCCCCAACCTCAAGCCTACAAGTTTCACGCTCTAACATCTCGCCTTCCACTGGTGCTTATAAACCATTGGAAAAATATTTTATTTAAATTTTAATGATTGTCACGTTGGGGGGAGGGGATAGGGATAAGCCCCTATCCTCAGGTCACCTAGCACCCCACACAACCACACAAGAGCCAAGACCAAAGGGCCTGGGGCTTAGCCCTGACCCATGGACATATACATTGCAATAGGACTGTGGGCGGAGTCATTTGGAGCCAAGGCGAGGGGCGCATGGAATAAGCATCAATCCTGAGGTTTTATGGCATAATGGAACCACCGACATGGAGGATGGGTTCTATCTTGGAGGGGGCAGACGGTTAACCTAGCCCCTGGCCTCATGGAAATTTATGTGATGATGCACAACGGTAGAAGGTGCGGAGTGGCAATGGCACAGTTAGCCTGGCCCCTAACCACATGTGCCATGAGACCAGGAGCGGGGCCAAAAAATTCGACGCTAAGCCGTTAGTGGAAAAAATGAACGTCCAAATAAATGCACCAATTTTGGCATGAATCTTGTCAGCGTGAAGCAAATTTGGCACTTGGCAGTCTCTAGAATGGCAGAAAATGTACGATGGTTAGATAGACTTGCAAGTTTGTAGATCAGTTAGCAGAAAAACTTCTATAAGCCATAACTTTGTGAATTTTTGGCCTATTTGAGCCCAATAAGAGCCGAACTTAGGGTTTTTGGGTCTTCTGGATCCATTGGAGACATCATTTATGAATTCTAAGCATTTTAAAACCATTAAATCACAAATTTGAGCACTTAATAAAAGAGGGCCAACATTGGAAATGGACCAAGAGATGTAGCCCAAGAGGGGTGACCTATTTTATCATTTTGTTTTCTTAGGTTATTGTGTATGGTATATTTGTCTCTGCTTTTATGCTGAAAACTAAGTTTAGAAACCATTAAATTATGTACTTTTGAAAATTTATCCATTTCCTAAAAGACATTAAATTTCACTTGCAAATTTCCCAATAACCTTCAAGTTTGTAATACAGATCAATTTGGTATCATAGCTATGGTTATTTTGAAGGTTTGATTTTGTTGCAAGTGTTTTAAGATGCTTACAAGATGAAGCTCAAAAGAGGTGAAGGAGTCTTGTGGAGCCAACTTCTCAAGTTGGTTCAAGGAGAACACATTCACCTCAAGCTTCACCAGTCATGGCACATGAAGGTGGCCATGAAACCATGTCTGAGAATGAGAGAAATTTCAAAAAAAAAATCTTTGAAACATATGAAATGGTGAAGTTCTATTTGAAGGGAGGAACACAAGGTTACAAGGAGAAAGCTCAAATCCTCCAAAATGGAATGGAGGAAATGGTGAAAAACCACCACCACTACCTCCACCTTTTCCTTCACCTCCATCTTCACCTTCATCCTCTTCTACATCAACCCCTTCACAAACTCCTCCAAGATCTCGATAGGGACATGGTAAATCTCCTTTGTTAAAGCTTGGCATACAATTTGAATTGCCTATGTACAAATGCTGAGAAATTGGATAATTGGGTTCATCATATTGAATTGTATTGCATGATACAAAGATTCATGGATGATGAGACCAAAATTCAACTTGATTCTCTAAGGTTGGAAAGTGCAACACTGATTTGGTGGGAGGCAAAACTCTAGAATATCTCAAAAAAAGTGGTAAAATTATTTCTTCCTTGAATGATTTTGTAGATGCATTAAGAAGACAATTTGATCCATTAGCATATGTGAAAAAGGATATAATGGATTGAAAAAATTTTAGGCAAGATAAAGGTCAGAGTGTGCAAAGTTATACTCAAGAATTTAGAAGAAGAGCTTTAAATTTTTGTATATATTTATCCTCTCAATACACTCTATTTAAATTCATTGGAGGTTTACATATCTATTTGATACACACAATTCTCATGTTTAACCCTACAAATATAGATGAAGTGTGTGTACATACAACTCATTTAGAAGCAACAGGGAAGAATGTTGCTCAAGAGAATGGCAGGAATCCATTCAAGAGTGGAGACAAAGGAAAGGGATAATTCAAAGTTAAGGGGAAAAAGAATGCTTCAATCAAGAAATAGGGAGAGAAACTCAATGTAAGAATTGTTCAAAAGAAGGCCATGATGAAGACCATAGCTGGAAAATCCATCTCCAGATGAGAAGCAAAAAGGTTAACAACAAAGGGAAACAAAATATTGTTGCAACTACTCAACATGATTTAAGATATGATTCTCGAGATGAAACAAAGATCACAACCATGGGATTAGTAGTTAAGGATTCTATAACAAGTACTAGTTCTTCTATTAACCTCAATGAGACTTAACATGATAAAGAAAGGATAGAGATTTTCCATATTAGAGTCACCTCAAAACATAATAAAGTAGATACTTTTTTTTTGCAATGGATCTCAAGCTAATATTATTTCAGAATCCATTATTAATAAACTAAATTTGGAAACCATTCCTCATCCTAAACCTTATCCTTTGGGTTGGCTATGTGACAATGAAAAATTGTAAGTGGCAAGAAAAAATAAACTTAAATTTTCCATCACTTCAAATATTATTGATGAGGTAGAGCTTGATTTTGTTCCACTTGACATATGTGGTATTTTTTTGAGAAGCCCATATCCATTGATTGTAAATCCATATTTTATCAACATGAGAACACATATCATTTGTTTAAATATGGGGTTGAGTATATTTTTATAGCACATTGTAAGAAATTGAATTTGTATCTTGTGAATGTTGGACAAATGAAGAGTTATGTTAACACTAGTAAGAAGTTTTTACTGTTGATGATCAAACCCAAAGATGATGCTGAAAATGAAGCCTTCCAAGGATGTGATGCAAAACTTAAATCTTATTTGATTGAGGTTGTTAACACATATGATAAGATGTTTTAGGAACCTGAAGGATTGCCTCCTAAAAGAGGAATACAACATGAGATCCAATTGCAGCAAGATGCTCCTCTTCAAAACATTGGCATGTACAACAAGTTAGTTACGGAGAATGCATAAATTAAGAAGAAAATCCAAGAATTTCTTGATAGAGGGACCATACACATCTCCTTGTGAGTTTCCTACTGTTTTGGTACCAACGTAGGATGGTACATGGTGCATGTGTGTGTAATTTAGAGCCTTGATCAAAATCACGGTAAAGAACCGCTATCCTCTTCCTCATATCAATGTTTTGATTGATCAATTGAAATATGTTTATTTCACTAAGTTGGACTTAAGAAGTGGTTATCACCAAATTAGGATTGTTGAAGGAGATATTTGGAAGACAACTTTCAAAACAAAGCAAGGTTTGTTTGAATGGTTGGTTATGTCATTTGGGATTTGTAGTGCTCCTACAACATGAGTTATTAATGATGTTTTAATACTATTTCTTGATGATTTTGTGATAGTATACTTAGATGATATAATTATTTTCAACAAGACTCGTGAATAGCATGTCGAGCATGCTAGACAGGTTCTATATATCTTAAAGAAAGAAAAGTTGTTTTTAAAGATGTCTAAATGTGAATTTGGGAAAACCTCTTTAGTATATTTGGGTCATATTTTTGGAGAGGGAAATTGAATATAGATCCATCAAAGGTTGAAGTCATTTTGAATTGTCCAAAACCAAATAATATAACAAAGGTTAGAAACTTGTTGGGAGCAACCTAATATGGGATAAAGTTCAACTCTAACTTCTCATCCATTGCAGATCCATTACATGCTTTGACAAGTGTGAAACATGTTTTTCAGTGGGGAGGAAAACACCATAAAGCCTTCAATGCATTGAAAGAGAGAATCAATACAACACCAATTCTTCCACTTTTAGATCTTAAGCATCCATTTGAGATACAAAATGATGCAAGTGATTATTCCATGGGAGAGGTTTTGATGCAACATGGTAAGCCTATCTGTTATCATTCTAAAACATTTACTAGTGTAGTGATTAACTACCCAGTATATGACAAAGAGTGTATGGTTTTGTGCAAAGTGTGAAGAAATGGAAACATTATTTGATGGGTAAGGAAATTACCATTGACACTCACAATCAAAATTTGTAATACTTATAATCAAAAACCAAGCTACAACAAGCGAGGCATTTCAGATGGATGGGTTTCTTACAACAATTCCACTTGGTAATTAGGTATAAGAAAGGTATCTATAGCAAATTTTTTGATATGTTATCTAGACCAATTGTTATTGCATCCATTTTTCTTAAGCATATTTCTATCATGCATGAGAGATATGTTGAAAAATACGCTTTAGATGAAGATTTTAAGGATGTATATGAAACTTTGTATCAAGGCAACAAAGTGGAGGAATTATATTATCATGTTTATGATAAATTGTTGTATCATATTCGCAAGTTATGTATTCCACAGGGTGAAAGAGTCAGCATTATAAGGGAAGCACATACTTCTCTTATTGCTGGCAACTTTGGTGTAGAAAAAACAGTGGCACAGCTACAAATGTATTGTTATTGGCCTCGTATGAATGAAAGTGTGTCATGATATGTAAGAGGATGTTCTATGTGTGCTATTAATAATCCTAGCAATAGAAAATTGGGATTTTATACTCCACTTCTTGTTCCTTCCCGTCATTGGGAAGGTGTTTCTGTGGATTTTTTGGTAGATCTACCTATGTCTAGGAAAGGTCATGATTATCTTTATGTTGTTGTGGATTGTTTCAACAAAATGTGTATTTTGATGCATTGTAAGAAGCTGGTTACAGTTGAACAGACTGCACAAATGTTCTTTCAAAATGTATGGGTGCATTTTGGGTTTCTCGCATGCATGATTTATGATCGAGATTCTCGATTTGTCGAGAAATTTTGGTCAAGTTTATGGGGACTCATGGACACCAAGTTGAAGAAGAGAACAACATTCCATCCGCAAACCAATGGCCAAACAAAAGTGGTGAAAAAAACAATAGTAAATCTCATTCGTAGTTAAAGCATCAAGCATCCTAAACTTTGGGATGGACATTTGCACTAAATCCAACATGCTTACAACAGGCCCAAGCATTCATCGACTCAAACATCTCCATTTGAGGCATGCTTAAGATACTTACCAAAAATTCCCTTATATATTATCTTTGGGAAAGATGTCGCTATTAATGGACATAGTGACATAGATAAGGCCAAGTGATTCATTGAAAAAGTTCAATTGGTGCATCAAATGGTTCAAGAAGAGTTGGAAAAGAGTCAAGCCAAGTACAAGACAAGACATGATAAGCATCGTGTTGATCACAATTTTCAAGTGGGTCCAGATGAAGTTTGGCTTTACATTAACAAGGAAAGACTTCAAGGAGAATGTAAGAAAATCAAACCAATCAAATATGGTCCATTCAAGATCTTAGAAAATATTGGTAATAATTCTTTCCAGTTAGATTTTCCTCCATATATGCAAGTCTATGCAGTTGTTAATGTTGAAAACTTGAGATTATATGAACCTCCTCTGATTGAATATCAAGGAGAGAATGTTCATATTCCTACAATTGAAGATTCTTTTCTAAATATCTTGAATAATTGACGCAAGATACCATTCTTGACAGGAAAACAAGAACTTCAAGATAAGGGAACATGGAGTACCTTAATGTTGGGCTCAATGGTACTAATACAAAAAATTCCAAATGTATTGAGATTGGAAGGGTGAAGGAATTGTTCCCTCATCTTTCTGTTGACTGAAAATGATATTTTTGTGGTCCAAAAGCTTCCAGTGGGGAGGAATAATCGAGGGGATCAGTAAAGTGATTGAAATTAAAGTTTTCAAAAGTGCTTGAAACTAGTGCCAAAATGTAGATCTCATCGTACGGAATCCAACAAAACTTGAATCGCTCAAAATCGATATCGTATGATCTAGATATCACATTTTGATCGTTTTCCCAAACAAAACAAAAAAACTTTGCAGGTGGATGGACATGACTTCTAATTGGGTAGTCTATACAGTGAATTAGTGGGCTAACTGGGTAACTACAGAGAAATTAGAGGTTGACAAGTGGCTTTCTGTGGTTCTTGCATATGGGCGAGTTTTATTGGTTATTTGGTTTTGATGTGGACAATTGGAAGGGTACCATGTGGTCTAATCATGGGTTGCCATGTGGCACCCCCGAGCAGTGAAAAATTTTGTTTGGTCTGGTAGAGGCCTGTAAATGATCGAACTCGTGACCTCAATCTTACAAGTTTCACGCTCTACCATCTCTTCTGTTACTGGTGCTTATAAATCATGGGAGGAATATTTTATTAAAATTTTAATGAATGTTGTGTTTGGGTAAGGGGATGGGGCTAAGCCCCTAACCCCAGGTCACCTAGCACCCCACATGACCGCGCGAGATCCGAGACCAAAGGGCCCAGGGCTTAGCCCTTGACCATGGACATATACATTGAAATAGCGTCATGGTCATAGTCAATTAGAGAGAAGGAGAGGGGTGCATGGAACAAGCACCAACCCCAATGTTTTATGGGATAGCGAAACCATCAACGGGGAGGATTAGTGCTAGCCCAGCGGGGGCAGACGGTTATCCCAACCCCTGGCCTCATGGGCCTTTATGTGACCATGACCAAAAACGGAAGGTGTGGAGTGGCGAGGGCATAGATATCTCTGCCCCAGCCCACATGCACCATGAGATTAGGAGTGAGAGCAGAAAATTTGGCACTAAGGTGTTAGTGGACAAATTAAGCACCTGAAAAAATGCACCAATTTTGGCGTGAATCCCGCCAGCGTGAGACGAATTTTGTGCTCGATGGTCTCCAAAATGACAAAAAATGTATGATGGTTAGACAGACTTGCCAGTTTGTAGATCAATGAGCAATAAAAATTCTTTGATCCATAACTTTGTGAGTGTTTTGCCAATTTGAGCCCAACAAGAGACCATCTTGGGGTTTAGGAGTTTTTTGGAGCCATTGGAGATATTATTTTTATATTCCAAGCACAGTAAATCCATGAAATACTAAATTTGAACACTTATTGAAAGAAGCTCAACATTAGAAGTTGGACAAGGAGATGTAGCGGAGGAGGGGTGAAATCCTTTATTATTTTATTGTCTCGTGTTTTTGTGTATGGTATATTTGTCTCTACTTTTATGCTGAAAACTAAGTTTAAAAACCATTAAATTATGTACTTTTTCAAATTGATCCATTTCCTAAAAGACATAAAATTTCACTTCCTAATTTCCAAATAACCTTCAAGTTTGTAATACAGATCACTTCCCCTTAATAGGCCTTTTTGAAACTCAGTTTAACATGGCCATAACTTACCAATAACATGGTTAGAATCTTTGTCAATAGAATCACAATTAAAATCCATTTATATTTTTAAAAGGGGCCTATGTTTTGAACCTCAAGAATTACTCTTTACTCATTTGCATATATAAGACCACTTGTATAGCTTGTAGTTAATAGTGGGAATGGAGCATGAAATCTCCATTTGTGAAACCATCATATTAACCTATGTGTCCTTTTTATATCTAAATTTATTAGAATGGTATACTTTGAGTTACTCGCAATAGCCTTACAATCTAACTCAATGAAATGGCTTCTTTAATTACAAGGATAAGGAGGATCCCCATAGAACATGCAATTATATAGTTCACCACCTTATATGTGGTGAATTTCTCGCTTGAATGTCATGCCCATGCTATATCCAAACTTATCTTTTAGATTGATTTATTTTTATATTTTCTAATCCATCTTTATTATGTATATGGAAGTTTAATGATGTGTTAGTGAAAATACTAATAATGCCAATAATAGAGTTAACATTTGTTGCTCTAATTTTCCTAATCGACTTGAATGAGAAATGAAACTAGGGAATTAATATAACTCTCCTTAGGAACCTCTACATTATAGAGGTAGGATGTAACAATATCTAAGAAAAACTATTCAAGTGGATATACATCATGTTTTCCTCTTTAATAGTGCTTTTTGAGATTAGATAGTCATGACCACTTTGGATTTGAGCATAAAATGCATTTTTACTCATTAAATCAAGCGATATGTATCTCGCCACCTTTTATAACATCAAAGTAAAATCCAAAGACTTTGAAATAGTCGTGTTCGTTCTTGAGTTAACAAAAATTTCATTAGTCATGCACTCAAACCATTATGGCCAATTTAGGTTGTATGGCCTTAATGCTTTGATAATATGTATTTGAATGGATGATAGGCAAGGAATTTGAGAAGGTGTGCATTTTTTTTTATCATTATGTGTGCAGGGGTGTCTATCTATCTCGTAAGTAGGTGGAAACGATTAGGTAGATAACTAACATCACGAATGCATCAACAATTTTGATATCCATGATTACTATAATTTTATAGGGAAAAGAAAAATATATCTTATGAGTATCAAGTGTTTTGACTTATTAGTAAATCACGAAGAAATCTTAACAAGTATGATTTTTTTGAAGTGTATAGTAATTTTGGGATTAATTTTTTCTTTAAACATTATGTATTTCATGGATGCTTCATTTGAAATAGAATTATAGCAGTTCAATGTTCCACTTTGAAAGAATGAATACGATTAATATCAATGATATATAGGAATGGTTTCATGTTTGATGGAAATAAATATTAAGTAAATGCAATTTCATTGATTTCGGTAAAGAATTTTGAAGTAGCATCGCACTTAAAATTGAAAACCCATATATTAAAGCAGAGAGTGAAGAAACAAAGGGAGGTGGATGTAAATAACATGCAGAAACAACAGTGACATCAGTGAGCATAGGTGGAAAAAAAAAAGTGCCCATTTATCAATGTAATGCATGTTGTATAGTTGGTTCGCATGTTTCTATAGTTGGTTTTTTTAATAGGTGGAAAATGTGCAGCCTGGCTAATATGAATCAACCCATATTATCATGAAACTAATTTGAGATTATAAAGATAAAACATTCTGACATTGTACATAAGTGAGTGATTGCGAAATAACACATATTGTAGCGGAAGCTATTAGTTAAGATAGAAAAATAACTTTTCAAGACAGTTTTGAAAATATATTACTAAAGAGAAAATATTGGAAAGATTTGTGGAAACCCTCGAGAGTTTAGGGTTTTTCTTAGTCTTTTAATGTTTTCTTTGTTTAAGTGGGTCTTTTTCAGATAGTTTCTGCAAATTATTAGGTGAATCATTGTGATTTAGTGAAAAAAGATTGTTTCTTTTGTATATCTATCAAACAATTTTCTTGAAGAAATTCTTTCTCTCAATATTTCTATGGATTATGAAGCTTTGTGTTGTGAAAAATATTTTTTTGAAGCTTTGTGTTGCGAAAAATACTTTTCCAAGAATAGCTTAGTTTGCAAGTTTAATGGGTACTAACAGTGGTTCCACAAATGGATCTAAACTTGGAAGCCCCTTTTGATGTCATAACTCAACTCATAACTCAACTTTTACCCTATGGCTCACAGTTTTTTCACTATGATTTTTGATAATATAGAGGACAAGTGGTTTTAGGGTAGTGTTGGTCTCTTCATGCAATGTTGGACTCCCACTTTTGATCTTTAGTTTGGCATTGATCTCCATAGCCCCATTTTGGGTAAGGCTTCTGAACCTTCCCTTGCATTTATGGAATCTTACATAGCTTTCCTCCATTGGGAATGTGTTGGAAAATTTTTATCATCTTTGTTATGAAAGCTAAAAAAATGACAATACTACTTATCTCCGCATTTGTGTGGAAATGATCTTCAATTTTTTTTTTAATGAGAATATTAATTTGATAGATCCAAGCTATGTTTTGTGTAAAGCATGTTATGAAATGAGACATTTAACTAAAAATTGTCCCAAACTTTTTGAGTAACAAAGTCCATAAAAATCTCAAAGATTCAAATGGCAGGAAAGAAAGCTAAGTGATCACCCTTAGAAAAAAAATGCTTTAAAACCCAAAATCTGAAAAAACAAGAAAGAAGAAAAAGACAAGACAGAGTATGGAGCTCAAGATCTCGTTTCCGGAGCAGCACCTAGGAGATCCGAACACGGAACACAAAGGTGTTGCAAAGACGAGAGGATGATGATAGTTTGCCTCCTGGGAAGAGCTGTCTTTCCTAATACGATAATAACGAAGAGGAGGATTGGCGAAGATCAGGATTGGCTATGTATAGCGTTTGGACTTTTCATGGGACAAGCGCATATATTTATATTTGCTTATTGGTTCAAATTTTGTCAATAGTATCCTGGTTTGGAGACGGCTGGCATATTCCTACCGTATCAACCTTGTTAAAATATTTTTAAAAGCTCTTGTTTAATTAGATTATTATTTAGTTTTGAAAATTATAGAAATTTTGGTAAAGATTTTAAGAAAATTTGAAAGGGATTTTTGTAAATTAAGGTTATAATTATTAAATTTTAATATTTTGAGTGTTTTAGAGATTTTTTATGGTGTTGAATTTATTTCCACCATCAAAATCATGATTCAAACACTATTGCTGTAAAATTTCTTAATTTTTTTTACCCAAATTCTTGCGAATTTTGACCATCCCAACAATTCCTCCATGTCATTAAACAACTCCTTTCTAAAATGTCTACTCACGCCAAAGCAGTCCATTTTTGAACGTTGGATTGCAGTAAACCAGAGATAAGTGATTTCTCGTTAAACTTGCGATAAAGCTCCAGGGGTGTATTTGGTTGTGGCCGGCTTGTCATGCATCACCTAATAAATCTTCCCCGCTTGACCGATCCAACGGTGTAACTTCTAGATCTTCTAGGGAATAGTCAATGTTGGGAATAGAGATCATAATTCATTACACACACAATAGCTGGTGAAGAGAGTGAGCTACTCGATGGCTTCACCGTATAACATTTTAAGTTGTTGGACATCTCTGATAACATGTGGCCCGACGAAATGGAAGTAATTAAGTTCATCGTTATTAGTTTGTTAGTTTGTAGTGTTTTTTTTTTAAATTGTGAACAGTTTGGCAGGAATTCTCGCTGTTATTGTTGATAAATTATATATAAATTTCGACTCTGATGAATTTTCTACACTGCAATTTTTTTAAAGTTTTCTAGCTCGAATTTGGTAGGGATGGATTGAAATTACCATGTCATATTTAAATATATGAAATTAAAAAACTAGTTTAAAAAATACAAATTAATATTTAGTCGCAATTTTTTTTCACTTATTCCAATCATAAATTAACTTAAAAATTCTAAAAAATCACACTTAAAAACTACTCTATTTTATAATTATAACAAAATGAAAATATTTAGCTTTTTACACGTTCAAATGTAGCAGATTTTAGATTGATTCGATGATGCTTTATTTAAAACAAATTCCCATTTTTTATATTTTAATTTATTATTTAAACTTTCCTATTAGGATGAAAGGTAATATGGAAAATCAAATTCTATGCGGAAATATTGTATGCTTCAGTTTGTAAACGAGAGGGTCCCATTTCGTTAGAAAAAGTGGAGTATAGGCTTGAGAGAGTGTGACATCGCCAATTGGATGCACGGGCATACATGGGAACTTTCCGCCGGAATATTGTATGCTTCAGTTTGTAAACGAGAGGGTCCCATTTCGTTGGAAAAAGTGGAGTATAGGCTTTGACTCTCGAGTGTGACATCGCCAATTGGATGCGCGGGCATACATTGGAACTTTCCGCGCACATTTTAAATACGAATCACATCCGTGCATATCACCATAGAAAGACTGTTTTAGAGGTTTCTATTAATAGAGATCAAATTTAACGACACAACATAAGATATCGCTGAAATCATTTTCGTGGCGAGACATTTGAACTCCGTTCAATTTTTTATTTTTATGTTTTTTTGGGTTCCTGACAAGTCCGTTTAGATGTTTCTAAGGTTTCTATTAATAGAGATCATATCAATGACACAACATAAGATATCGCTGAAATCATTTTCGTGGTAAGACATTTGAACTCCATGCACACCGTTCAATTTTTTATTTTATCTTTTTTGGGTTCCTAACAAGTCCGTTTAGATGTTTCTATGTAGGAATATCAAGTAATTAAATTCAAGTTCTATGACGAAATTGTGCAGTCCAAATTTGTTCACTACTTTTTTCAAATGCGGAACCCACGTTCTCCTTTCGGAACCCAATATCTTACCTGTCATATTTATTTTGAAATAAAATAATTCGATGAACAAAGTATTCAATCACATGGAAGGACAAGGTCAAAGTGCCTTCAGATCGCTGTACCAAAAGGGAAAAAAAATCCAAACACCTCTCGGGCCTTTATGACGCAATATCTTGCGTGCCAAATCATCAAGAGTGCACCGAGCAACGAACAAATAATCATTTTAAAAATAATCACAATGATTGCCTTTTCTTAAAAATAATCATTTTATTATTATTTTTACCATCTTATTTTAATTTTTACTCTTTATCTAGACGTTTTCACTCAAATGCGGATTCAACTCTCTTATTTTTCTTTTTACTCTTTTTATTTAAACATTTTTACTCATGCGAATTCAACTTTAACGCTGAATAACATATCACAATAATAGGGCTTTTTTAACCTTTTTATTATTATTATTATTATTTAAACGTTTTTACTGAAATTCATATCCACAAGGATTCAGATATACGTGCCTAACTGTGTTTCTATGTATTCAGAGTGGAGTTTATGTAAAGTGGTTTCTATCACTCGTAATGAATCAAATATTCAAAGTTAGGAGCAGATGTCTCACATCATTATTTAAAGAGGAGCTGCAGACGGTGGTTCTAATGCAACGTCAAAAGTGGAGGTCGATGGCTCAAAGTTTGGTAATGTTTTTTGCAAAATTATAAACGAGAATGAATTACATCCTCTGCTAAATTGAATTCAATAAGAAGAAGAGATATAAAGAGAAGCTGCTGAGAGTGGTTTTAATGCAACATCAAAAGTGGAGATCGCTGGCTCACAAGTTTAGTAATGGTTTTTCCAAAATTATAAATGAAAATAAATTACATCATAAATTGAATTCAATAAGAAGAATTATTTTCCTTATGGAAGATTTCTTCCTTTATTTACACGTTCCAAGTTAATGTGAAGTCATTTTTAAAAATGCATTAACTTTGGTAAGGACATATTAAATTTTAAAGCCTAGACATTTTCATTGAACCAAATTGTTTCGTCCACCAAGAATAGTGTTGGGTATGGAGTTTGATTATCATCTTGATGTAGAGGTTTTTGTTTCACCCGGATGTATACTCAAGGAAGATTGTACAACCCTCCACATGGGCGGACTTACAACCCTCCACATGAGTTCGGGAGGCCCATCCCCCCGACTTGGGGGTCGAGGGGCCAGCTGGGTTCGGGTGCAGCACTCTTGAAGCTAAAAACATATCATGTAAAATTTCCTTGAAAAATATTGTAATTTCGTAGTCAATCAGGGCCGTTCATTAGTCGGATGATCTCACAGTAGAAGTTATGTTTAATTTAGGGTTTTTTGCCCTAGAAGGCAACCCCTCAGTTCACATGAGGGTATTGTATTGCTGTTGTGTGTTGAGTGTGTATTCAGAGCAAGAAAGAGTAAGGGGGACTCTGTGAGGGAGTAAAGGATATTACAACGCATCTACTATAGGTTTTGTCTCTTCATTTTTGTTGGATAATAGAAAGGAAGAAGTGGTCATTTCTCTATAGACATAGCCCAAGTTGGATATATCTGTGTCTCTCTTGTTTTATATCTTCTTCTTTTTTTGTATTTCCGCATATTTTTATGTGTTTCATTGTTATGTAATATATAATTTTCTAATAGATAGAGATTTAGTTATAGTGAAAATTGAGACATTAAGAAATGGTGAAAAATGAGAGGCATTAATAAATAGGTAGAGGAACATATGCTAGGTTTATATTCAACAATTTTTCATTAATGAATGAGCATGATTGAGATGGAAAGTGAAGTGTTTGATTTAGGATTCTATAGCAGTGAAGAGATAAGGGTTTAATTTAAGACTATATAAGGTATGGAGGTGGATGAGGAAGGAGGGGGATGTGTAAAGGAGGAAGTAATTATTGGTTCACTATCCATGTACTTGGAGGTTGTGGGCTTATCTTTATGAAGGTTTTTTGAGTGAGAGGGATAACATCTTATACAAGGAGATTCAAAATGAGCATCAAGTAGATAGAAGTATAATGCTTTCCATCTCTAGAGGATGATGGGGTGAAGACATTAGCACCACTATACAATGGCATGATCACTAAGGTGCTTATCAATGCATTAGTTTTCATTGAGAGGGTGATTTCGAGAGGGTATACATTGAATGTGACCATAAAGAGAGATATTTTACAAGGAATGAGTCCAATGAGCTAGGATTGCAATCCTAAAGGTGATATAGGTGAATCAAGATCAAAGGAGTGATGGTAGAAGAAGTGATAATAGTAACAACACTATAACTAGCCAAAAAAACACCCATGTTCTTAGCAAGGAGATCCATAGTACAACATCACACCATCAAATTTCAAATGGAAATTTGTTGTTTCAAATTTTATAAAACTAATTAAAATACTATGCACAATAAACTGAAAAAATTGTATTTTATATAGTTAAGGTTAGGGAAGGTAAAAAAAAGAAACTATACTCGTACTCAAAACTATTTTGCATAGCAAATATAAAAGAACTCAATCCTCTAATGAGTTGTTCAGTGATTACAACACACGAGGGCTTTGATCAATGAACATCTGGCATTTGTTCGTGGCATACTAAACAATACCCTTAATTTGACTGCATACTAGAAAATACCTCTAAAAATCTTAGTATTTAACCCCCTGCCAATACTAACCCAATACAACTTCCCAATTTAAAAAAAATCATATTTCTACTAGATATTATAGGTATCCATTTACCGTTTACTGTTTATGGTAATGGGTTCACAAAATAAACCTTTTAGGGAACAACATACTCATCGATTAAGACATGTTAGCGCCTTCCTTCCCATGGGACTAGGGGAATATAATGTTATTTCCTAATGGAGGAACTAACATTGAAAAGAGGGATCAAAGGGAAAATGAAACAAGAGCTGGTGGGGATACTTTGATGGATGGTGGTTCAGTCCATAATGGGTCTCTATATTCTCCTCGTTGTGGCTTTGGATCCACTTTTGGGTATGGGTCATCTTCAAGAAGCTCAGTTCTGTGGATTTCTATCTCAAGGTTGAGCCAGATCTCTATGAAATCAATATGGGGTCCATCGAGTCCAATGATATGAAGGGCATGAATGTTAATTTATTGGACTTCACAAGCCAAGTGGGATCTAAAACAAATGAGCCAGGAAGAGAAAAGTCAAATTCTCAAAAGACGAAGGATGTGGAACTTAATGGTTGTAAGAATTGTTATGGCACCACGGAACATCAATAACCACATATGTGTTCCAAAGGTTATAAATTCATGTGGAGGACAAGAATATCGAAAACACCGAGAAAAATAGTTTTGCAATAGCAATCCTAGTTGCTGCATGCTTTGGAGAATCTCATATAGGTTTGAAGCTTGGAAAGAGAACTTATTTCGAAGATATCTCTAGATGGGGTTCAAGTAATAGTAACACCTATTGCACTGAAGATCGGAACCTAAACCTAACTCCATGCTTATCAGATAGCATACAATGTGGAAGTTGGAATTACCCTCGGCCTCCAATGTTGTTGCTCTTCATATGATTATTATTATTATAATTATCATCATCAAAAAGCCTCTCTGTCATGTCTGCAATAATGGATTTTCACGCAGCGAAGCATGCTTTGGCCTCTGCAAATCCAAATATGTTTTTTGGGTATTGACTTGTATTACTTGTTTTAAGGTAGGTGGTTTATTAATACTCTCAAGGAAGGATCTAATCTGTTGTTTTTATAAGGTATGTAGTATATTGTTTTTTCTTTTTCTAGCATTTTGATAGTATGCATGAACATTGAAAATCCCCATTTTATTTTTTATATTTTTCTATTAATGGAAATGACTTGTGCATTTTCAACAAGAAATTTGAGCCTAGTGGTCTAAAAACCACTGTTTTCTTGCTTTGTGTGCAATGTATCTTCTTCCTGGAGAGATCATTAAGGGATATGTAGTGACCCACGATTGAATTTGAAGGAAACTTCATATCTTTGGTCTCTAAAAAAGAATCTCGTAGTTTTGAATGTGTTTTTTAGAATCTGATAGCACACACGCCAAATTTTTTGGTGGTCAAGAATTTTCAAACAGGGTATTGAATTGAAATCCCAGCTATAGTGCTCCAAATAAACGTTGTGGTTCACATCTCATGCATGGGACTTTTTTTTAATTGTATGTTTAGCAAACTCGAGGCCTCGTTTGATAATCGTAGCCAGGGCTTAGGTTAGTTGATAGAGTCCTCAACTGAGGCATTATGGGCCCGACAAAAGAGTTTTACAAGCCTGCCATTAGGATTATCTTAATGAGAAATTGACCTGATTTCATGTATATAAATGTGATATTATAGAAAAAAAGCCTTTTTAAAGTTAAATTTTCAGGCTTAATAAATATATTTTTAAGAAATATACAACAAAGCTTCAGTTTCTCATTTGTTTAACAAGCTAGGACTTGTGCTTCATCAACATCAGGGGATACAAGATATGGAAAAGGGTTTTACAAGGTCATTATGATGTCTCTTTCAACAATAACCTAAACGGGTCCAATTCACAATTTGTTTTCTTTCAACTTATTTAGCTTCTACTCCAAGGGAAGCATCGGATTACAATTTTTTGTCAGCTTAGGTCAACTCAAGCAATGTATGTGGTTAGCTCATTCCCCCACCATTGAAATACCAACATACCTTGTTGACCATATGTGCATCAATGCACCTGTATTCCATACATGTGATTGTTGGATCCTTGAAATTGAGGACGGTTTTCCCATGTTGGTTTAGAATTTTCTATAACTAAAATTTTTTGAATAAATAAAATCTTTTTTCATGGTCACAAACTATAAATTCATTGCTTGATATTTTATTTCCTTACAATACCAATTGTAGGATGATTCACTTAGGTTGCCTAGGAATTTTTTGCTAGAGTAATATATTTCGGAGAGGTAAAATATAAAAAATCATGTGGCATTGTTACATACCTTAAAGTCAACATTTTGTAGTTTCTAGCCTTTATTTTTAATCATCAGTGGATGATTTGAAAAAGTTAATTAAAGAAATTCAATTGAAGCAATGTTTCCTAGAGTTGAAAAGGTAGAAAAAGAGTGTGATGCTGGGAGGGAAATAATGCTTCATTCTTCCGCAACACTTATTTATTAAGGTGAAATGTAGTTTCTAAGAGTTTAAGGGAAGAAATCAGATTCAGGTTTTGGTTTAAATTCTTCTCTATTTGTTACCTAATTCCATTTTTTTTTAAGGCGGCCGTTAATTCCTTATACCTCTTGGTTCAATGTGTATGCTTGTAGGATACCTTCTCAAAGGTACCAAATTCCTAGAACAGAGGAACCATAGTTACCCATTTTACCTATGTACCTCAGCTTAGTTTTCAGCTTTCCATTCATGGGTAAGAACTTGTTAATTGCATGGGTCATGACTCATATGTAATACTTTGTTTGATGTATCAACATCAGTTAAATGGGTGCGAAAGGACAAACTAATTTCTCTTGAGCCTGTATTTTCTCAGAAAGAAATTAAAGTGGGCATGCCATGAGGGTATGTCATGTTGTTTTGACATGGTTTTAAGCATGTTGCATATTTATTTCACCATTTAATTGATGTGAATGAGTAAACTAAATGTTGGTTAGTATTTCTAAAAGTGACTTAAGGCCATGCTGTAAATGAAAGGTGTCATTAGACTTTAAAGCATTCCATCATAATGGATGAGATTGTATTTATTACTATTCTCTTACAAAATTCCAAAATAAGAATTAAATGAAGTTATACATTTGTGGATAATCCACTTGCCCCGTGATTTGTTTTTCTTCTTACAAATATCTCTTATTGGAGCATCTAGATTGGAAAAAGTACTTAGCGTGCAAGTGCAATTTTCTAATATATAGGTAGGCCTACATCAAAAAAATATATGGTAACTAACAATATCATATAACAATAGTATCCAATATGTGATTTGTGAAAGCTCAAATATTAATTGTCTTCAAGTTAAAGATCCTTACCGATGGATTTTATTGTTGTTGGCACAAGGACCTTTAGGATTTCCTTCATGGGATTTCCAACTTTCCTTTCACAGGTAAGAACTTGTCAATTGCATGGGTCATGACTCATATGTAATATTTCTTTTGGTTTTTCAACATCACCTAAATAGGTGCCAAAGGATAAGCTAATTTCTCTTGAGTTTGTATTTTCTCAAAAATAAATTAAAGAGTGCATGGAATGAGAGTAGCTCATGTTTTTTTGACATGGTTTTAAGCATGTTGCATATTTATTTCACCATTTAATTGAATTAAATGAGTAAACTATATGTTGGGTAGTATTTTTAAAAGTGTTTTATGGGCATGTTGCAAATGAATGATGTCATTAGACTATAAAATATGCCAATAGAAGATGCCATCAGAATGGATGGTATTGTATTTATTATTAACCTCTTACAAAATGCCAAAGTCAGAATTAATTGAAGTTAGAGATTCATGGATACTCCACTTGCAATGATTTGTTTTTCTTCTTACATATATCTCTTATTGGAGCATCTAGATTGGACAAGTACTTAATGTGCAAGTATAATTTGCTAATGTATAGGCAGGCTTACAACATAAAATTAGGTGGTAACTAACAATATCATATAATAGTAGTGGCTAATATGTGGTTTGTGAAAAGCTAGATATTGTTTTTCCTCAAGTTAAAGCCCCTTACCAATGAATTTTATTGTTATTGTCACCAGGATCTTAAGGATTCCCTTCTGCAAATGTAAAAGTTTCTGCTGCCAAGTATCAATGCCCCAATTGCATGGTAAACAATGTAGGAGTTCAGTCTCGTGGTGAATGTTAAGATGGATCAATATAACGAATTTGAAGATAGATAAATATTTGGCATCTGGTGGGTGGAGATCAAGTCTATCCTTAGGCCCTTAGAATATTTTGGGAGCTCAAACAATGAAGGTTGCCTTAATGTTGGTAGAAAAAACAGAGTTGGAACACCTCCATCAATAAACCCATCAAATGTGATGAAACTACATTGCAGACCAGAACTTAATAGTCTGAAATCAAATCCTCGAGCTCAACTTGGCCTGTTTACATCTAAAATTCATAGCCAAACAAGGGAGCTATTATCCAATCGTTGATTATCTAATTTCGAAAGGAAAGCTCTATTTAGGATAGTTACACAAAGGGACCATAGTACAAAAATATTACATTTATCGTTTGTTGATTATGTTGTGTTATCTAACCCTCCAACTTCTCTTTCTTAGAGTGTGAGCTCATATCCCTACCATAAATGCCAGTTGAGCATTAGTCCTTATTATAGCCAAGGCTCTCTCTGTAATCCTGCATCATTTTCAACTATCTCAAACTTCAATGTGGACAAGATTCTTAGGTTTCCAGCTTTATAGAATGCTACTGCCCTTGAGAAGCTTGCATCAAACTAGAATTTTGCAAATAATCGTCCTTTCATTCTACCAAAATTGAAATCACCATATGTTCACAATGTGGCCATATGTAATGCGAAAATTGATGAATACCAAGAAGAGATTCAACACAAGTTGTAGGAAGTTGGAGAGAGAGCTACTCGGTGATAACAATGATGCTTTCATTATGAGTGCCCTTAGCTTTGAGAAAATAAGTCACCTTGACCATGAGTGGGTTGATGCCATACAAAATATTACATCAGAGTACAAGTTACTCTTTATTCAACCATTTCAAGTGAATCACAACGTTACCATAACAACAAGAAGGAAAATCCAACAATTCAAGCTAGAATATCTAAGCTAGAAGATCAAAAGCATTCATTTTCATCACATCATACTAGCTTGACATCAAATCCTCGAGCTCATCTTGGCCCATTTACATCTGAAATTCATAGCCAAACAAAGGAAATACTATTCAAGCGTTCACAATCTGATTTCGAAAGGCAAGCTCTATTTAGGACAGTGATACAAATGAACCACAATACACCAATATTACCTTAGTCGTCTGTTGATTTTTTTGTGTTATCTAACCCTTCAACTTCTCTTTCTCAGAGCGTGAGCTCATACCCCTGCCATAGACATGAACTGAGCATTAGTCCTTATAGTTAAGGCTCTAGTTGTAATCCTGCATCATTTTAAACTATCTTAGAATTCAAATTGGACAACATTCTTAGTTTGTCATCTTTACTGAATGCTACTGCACTTGAGAAGCTTGCATCAAACTAGAATTTTGTAAATAATCGTGCTTTCGTTCTACCAAAATTGAAATCACCACATGTTCATAGTGTGGTAATATATAATTCTAAAATGGATGAATACCAGGAAGAGGTTCGACACAAACTACACGCACTTGGAGAGAGAGCTACTCAATGATAATGATGATGTTTTCATTGTGAGTGCCCTTAGCCTTGAGCAAAGGAGTCAATTGCATATGACTCATACGTAAGAACTTGTCAATTGCATGGGTCATGACTCATATTAATATTATAAACCCAAGGGGAAATAAAATCAATGGTTTAATATTACAAATCCAAGGGAAAATAAATCCTAGGAATGAAAATAAATCTAAGGAAAAATATTAAACCTTAAGATTAATAATTAATATTACAAACCCAAGAAAAAATAAATTAAATGGAAAAACACTAAACCCTAAGATTAATAATAAGAACAATGTGATACATCATCATATTAAATTTTAATATTAAACTGAATATTATAAATTCTAACATTATCAAATCCAAAATTATAAACCTTAAAATTAATATTATAAATACTACATATATAAATCTTAAAATTAATATTATAAACTCTGGTAATAAATCATGATATAAATAGAAATGATTAAACAAAAAAAATCGATAGTCTTATACAATGATATAGCAACAAAAAATTCCTTATTATATAATACAAAAACTAATAAATAATATGAAATATATATATGAAATCTAAATAATATAAGAGATAAAATAAAAATTATTAAAATAATATAATAAAAATGAGTTCCATAACTAATAAAAAATATTAAAATAATATAATAAAATGTGTTCCATAACTAATATAGAAAATAAGAAAATGTTAAATAATAAAATAATATAATAAAAAATGTTAAATAAGATACTAAAAAGGGAAAATTGTAAATTTCAATCCACGAAAATTGTAAATTTCATATTCAATATTATAGATATTTGACATGGATAAATTTTTTATAATTTTTATTTTATGCAGTATATTAATTTTTTTGTGTTAAAAATTTGCATTTTTTAATATAATTTTGTATTTTAAATGGAAATTTTTTAAATTATACTTTATTATTTATTATTTTTTTTAATTTATTTTGTGTTATTTTAAAAATGAAGTGTTTTGTATGTATTAATTTTAAATATAAGTTTATATTTAATAATTTATGTAATTTTTTATATAATAATTTAAAAATAAAATGTAAATAATTAAATAAATCATTAATAGATTGTAATTAAATAAATTTAATCCGAAAACAAAAAGGCATGAAAAAATTAAAATAAAAGGTTTTTTTGTTCGAAACGCGTCAGCAAAAATTCCCTACATATGATTTATCAGCTCCTCCACCAGCACAAAATTAAAAAGATGTAAAAAAACGAAAGACCAAGTACATAATAATTATGTATGACATATAATATTTGAATTGAACTTCTCAAAAATTCTGTAAACTTTAAACATGATATTTGAATTGAACTTCTCAAATTTTGTAAACTTTAAACTTCACCTTGTAAACTTTAAACGTCACCTTTGTGCGTTTTTCTGTTTTCATTTTATTGATCTTTATCAGCAACCGATATATTCAAAGTTTGCTTCCGGAATTTGTTCATCAAGTGCTCACACGCAGCCTTGTACACTGTTCCTGAAGTCAAATCAAGTTAAAATGAAGAAAGAATGAGTCAAGAGTGGATAAAGCAGGTTGGAAAAAGTATATTTATGTTTTCTGAATCTGATCGAAAGGTAATAGTGAAGATAAACTGAAAAGTGAAGGGAAAAATAAAATGATCTGGGCGAACACAGTGAGTAGATACAGACAAAGTTAGCACAATCAAAACCGGCACACTCGCAAAAACTAAGAATACTCGATTGCAAACATTACAGATATGACCATCGGAATTACAAGTGACAGCATCAAAAATAAATATGTAATTTTTGTTTGCAGATGAAATGAATATGTTATAATGTTTATGATTACTATGTTATAATGTTTATGATTACTGTCAAAAATTTAATGAACAAATGCATCAATATATATAGAATTTTTGGCTTTTGTTACATTAAAATAAAGATTGTTGACGCGTTTAGAACCAACCAGTGTGGTTTGTCTAGGTGAACCACACTAATTGGTTCGAAATGCGTCGACAATGTTCATTTTAATGTGATTATTACCAAAAAATTCTTCATAAATACATCAATCTTGAATGACCTGGTTTGTGGCCATTATCTGGACCCTCCATAAGTACTCACTATAATGAAAAAGTAAGACAAAATGTAGCCCATTTCTATTTCTAAAGTAAGGCAAAGATTTGGCCTCTTTCGGTTGTTTTTCCTCCGTTGAACATAAAGAGGATGAGGCCATCGCCAATGTCACAGACTCCTGGTAAGGGTTGAATTTAAAACCGCAAGAATGTTATTATAATAAATAGAGAATATTTGTTTTTTGACCTCTTTAAATATACCCATCATATATATAATATTCAAAAAAATAGTCTTTTATAAAACAGTTAATCCATAGCTTAAAACATCAGATCAGAGCTATGGTGGATCGCTAGAATTAAAAGAACTGAAAATAGGGACTAATAAGAAGCGACAACAAACATTTAACAAAGAAAAATTGAGATGTTAGACTTAAAGTTTTCTGGACAGATATCATATTTCAATTTGTTTCTTTTGAGGAGATCCAGGAAAACGAATTTAGGATGAATTATACCATAGTTTAGATTAATCTGAAAGTTGTTAAAACTTTATCCGCCATGTCAGATCCCAAATTTGTAAAAATGCCAAAAACGATGTAGCACAATTTCCACTAAAGACATGAATTGAATTTTTAATGGTACAAATGTTGTTTATATCCTACAGCTATTTCTGGTCCGCACCAGATTGATGCACCGGCTATACAGAAATACGGAAAGCTTGCATTCATTCAAACTTAAAGCTGCCGGCAGTTTACAGTCCTCAGGCAGCAGAAAAACTTTCCCCATCAAATAACATGACTTGGCTGACAGAATCTATGTTGAGATGATCTGCAAGGTGGGTGGCATCCCAGACATGATTGTAGAATTCGAACAGTTTATAGTTTTCGAATTCGTCCACGAAGTGCCAGTTTTCACAAAGGGATTTAAGATTCAGATTCTCCGTCAAACCCTCCTCTGTTTCTTCTGAAGATCGACAGAATTCTTTCGGTGTGTCCCAAACGGGGCTCGAAGGAATGCCGAGATCGTCATCTGAAGCCTCGAAGAGATAAGATAGATCAACGCCCGAGTCCGTATGTAGGGTGAGGCCTTCGTGGTCGCCAGAAATATCAGTGGCCGCAGAATCATAGCCCGAGTTAGGGGAAGGATAAGAAGTGGACCAGGTAGTGGCAATCTCTTCCTCGAGGCTTTTCATGACTCTGTTTACAACCTCCTCACTGGGACAGAATTGATCTTCTTCGTCGTCTTCTACTAAAGTTTGATCTAATTGCAGTAGATGAAGAAACTGATCTGTTTCTTCACCGTGAAAGCGTTTCCGCTCCTGTATGTCTATGGACTCCGGCAGAGCCTCGAGCTCACGGTTGCGTTTCCTGAGCAGGCCCTCAGTCATGATCGAGAAACGGCTCGGAGATTCAAAGAAGGAACAGAACGGTGTTGCAAGGAGGAGAGGATGATGATAGTTTGTGTGCAGCGAGGAGCTGGTCTTTCCTGATACGTGAGTAACGGAGGGCAGAATTGGCTATATATAGCGTTTCCACATTTTATGATACAAGCAAGGCAAGATATACGTTTATATTCAAATTCTATGAATAGTATAGTAGTTTGGAGACGGCTGCATGACTCCTTCCTTATACCGGATCCACCTAGTTAAAATATTTCTAGAATGCCTGCTTCAAGGAAAGTTGTCCATTTTCTAATGTCGGAAATTGGGAATGTATTACAGAAGGCAGATTCGAGATTTTGCCCAGATTCGTTCAACTCGTGATCAACCTCGAATGGTGTATTTGGTTGTGGCCGGCTTGTCGTGCGATGTGGCTCGCTTGTCGTGTCTAGAAGCATTGGCGACTTGGGAATGGCAGTCCGCTCATGGCTTCACTGTACAACGTTTGAAGTGGTTGCACGGACGTGATAACATGTGGTCCAACGAAAACGAAATAATTTAAACCATCGTTAGTAATGCTTCTTTTTGTTACTTCGAAGTTCCGGCTGATTTGCATGCAATGTCATTGTTACTATTGATAAATTATATATAAATTTCAATTATCATAACAAAAAGAACAAAAAGAAAATGTTGATGATAACTTTTCACAAACTAAACACAAGTCTATATCTATTTATTATGTATAAATTACAAATAATTTAGAGTAGAACATTATAGCCTTTCAAAAAAGTTTTAAGGAGTTGGTAATGGGCAAACTTTTCACCTTGGATTTTATTTCTAAGGTTAAGTTACATGATGGCTTATATCTTTAAGAGGAACACTGTCTTTGTACTACTAGAAATTTTGTCGGTTTTGTTAAGGACTTTATCTAGGTCTATTTGATTTCTTGTTCCTGTGGTATTCCTTATGTTGGAGAAACAAGTTGATCCATTAAGCAAAGAATCCAAGAGTAAGTTGATCCATTAAACAAAGAAGTTGATCCATTACTCCGGCTCTACCAGAACATGCAGAAAAATCGTGTCACCATGTCTCTATAGAGGACTTGAGGTTCGTTGATAAGATTGATCATTTCCACCATAGGAAACTGAGGGAGGCTATTGAGATTGAGAAGCATGCTAGGAATCTCAACAGGAACGATGGTTGGACATTGAGTAAGAGCTGGAATCCTGCTCTTTGAATGTGATTCGTTCCCATCTTATTTGTTTTTTATCTCGTTAGCACTCTTAGTTTTCTTGTGTTATCTTTTTCTTAATTTCCTCCTTATTCTATTAAAAATTCCCTAGCATTTCATTAGTTTTATTTTAGTTTATTCTTAATCTTTCTACCTTATTATTATAATAGTCTCCTTATTGATTTATAATTTTCCTTTTCTTCTTTATTTTACTTATTAATCTTTTTTCTTTTTTCTTTCATTAATATACTTATAATTTTAAATAAATTATAAGGATAAAAAATTCCTTCATTAGTATCCTATAAGGATAAAAAATCCACCCCAATCTCTTAAAAAGTCCAGTGCTACACGGTAATTTGGGAAGACATGAGATTGGAAAACATTCCATAAACTCCGATAAGCTTTCATGCTGAAATATCGCATGCATATGTTTGTAAACGAGAGGGTCCCATTTCCTTAGAAAAAAAGTAAAGTATACACGTCCCCAATTTGAGAGGCGCGCATACGTGGGAACTTCCGTCACTCATTTTAAGATATGAATCACATCCACCCACCCAGATTTAATATTTTACGAATTTCAAGTACAACACCAACCTATAGGCCCTGTGCAGACCAAAAGAAAAAGACAATTTTAGATTCTTTTATTAATAAAGATATCGCTGAAATCATTTTCGTGTTAAGACTTTTGAACTCCATGTACACTTTTCCATTACTTTTGATTTGTGTGGGTTTATGATGAAGAGTTTTATTTCTGGGTTATATGTTATTAAATGAGGTGGGTATGTATTGTTTATTGTTAAATTTTACTGAATTTAAATTTAAGAGTAAGTTGGTCAATCACATTTAATAATATATAATTTAAAAATAAATTTCGTCATTTATAACTAATTCGTTTATATAATTTTATCTAAAAATATATAAACGAAATGCGCAGTCCTATTAAGAAAATGTGCACAGTCCTTATTTGTTCACTACTTTTTTTTCCACCGATTTGCTTCTCAATGTCTGCTTTTCAAATGCGGAATCCCACGTTCTCTATTGTGAATGACCCTATATCTTGTGTGCCAAATCGTCCATATTCTAACATAAAATAAATTCAATGTTTAAGCATTCAATCACATCGAAGGACAAAGTCTCATTGTGTCGGCAGTACTAAAAAGAAAATTAAAGCAAATCATCTATATTCTAACATTATCCTTGAAATAAAATAAATTCAATGTTTAAGCATTCAATCACATCGAATGATAAAGTCTACCCCACTCTACCATTCACTTTGAATAGAAGAGTGCAAAGTATGAACATGTTGACGTATCGAAAAGAAAAGAAAAAAATGGCTTCCGTAGGGGCTTAATGACATACCACAATAAGACCATTTTTAATTTTTTTTTATTACTTATGCTGTTTTATTTTGCCTTTTATTCTTTTTATTCACACGTTTTTATTTCGATTTGTATCCAAACAAATCGAGATATAGGTGGTGATATTTCAACTTTATGTTTCTTATGTGTTCAGATTAGAGGTTATCCAAAGTGTTTTTTAATCTTGGATAATTAATCAAATCTTCGAAATTAGACATTTCTTTTTTATGTATTGAGATTGATTGAGATTCGAGGTTATTCAAAGTGTTTTTTATTTTTTATTTTGTAGGTTAATTAATCAAATCTTATCTGGAATCATTATTTATGTTTCGAGTATGGTTTTATTGCAATTTTAAAAGTTGAGATTGATGGCTCAAAGCTCAGTGATAGTTTTTCTAAAGATCCAGATAAAAATACATTTTTTTTTATACATTGAAGGTGAATAATAAGAATTTTTTATATACATTGAAGTTTTAAATTTATTAATTTTGTAAAGTATATTAAGTTTTCCAACCAATATATAATTTGTTTGAAGTAAATTTTTAGCTTTCAGTGAATTTTTTGCTTTAAATATTCTCAAGAGATATAGTTTTAGTCACAATGAAAATTGAAGGGTACTAAGAAATCGATTGAGGGGCCTATGTTAGGTTTACATTCAACAACTCCTTATTAAACAAATGACTTAGTAGGATAAGCGTGAGAGGGAAGGGTTTGATCTAGGATTATATAGAGGTGAAGAGCGAAGGGTTTCATCCAAGATTACATGGAGGGGGAGAGAAAAGGGTTTGATCTATCTAAGATTAATGTATAATGGCACAATGGTGAATGGGGGAGCCAAGGGGGGTGTGCAACGAAGGAAGTTATTATTGGTTCACTATTCATCTGCTTGGGGAGGGTGGTTGGGGGAGTTAACTAATATTTTTAAAGGCTTGTTGGGTGAGAGGGATAATGGATTAGAGAGGAATATCCAAAATGAGCCTTAGGTAGATAAAGGTAGGATGCTTGACATTTCTAAAGGATGACAGGGCAAAGGGATTAGCACCACTATACAATTCCATGATGACTGATGTGCTTATTAGGGCATTAATCTTCATAGAGAGAGCCATTTAGAGAGGGTTTACATTGGACGTGACCATAAGGTGGGATATGTTGCAATGAACGATTTCAATGAGCCAGGATTGCAATACTAAAGTTGAATAAGGTAAATGGTGACAGGGAACAACCAATGAAGTGGTCAAACCAGTGATGGTAGTGACATCACTATAATTATTGAAAAACCCTATTTTCTTGGTAAAGAGATCCATATAACAACATCATGCCATTAAAATTTTGAGTGAAAATTTATCGGTTTCAATGTTATAAAACTATGTAAAATACTTATAAAACTATGTAAAGCCACTTAGTTTCATGTCATTATAGAGAATTCATTATTGAACCGCATGACGTAAATATTTTTATCTTTCCTTTTTCTTTGTTAGTTCAATAGAATCCAATGATTTAATCTATAAAGTGATGGCCTTCCCCTTAATAGGGCTCTCCAAATCTTAGTGTCTCCACATGGAAAATAAACTACTAATAACATTCTTAAATGATTTGTGAATATAACCACAATTAAAATCCAATCGGATTATTAAGAGGGACATATGTCTGCAAACTCAACAATTGTTCATAGTTAATTTACTTATTTAAGAACACTTTTATATGTTTTACTTAAGGATGGGGATGGAGCTTGAAAATCCTCTTTTCTAAACCATCATGTTATCCTATTTGTTTTTTATATATTTGTGTTTATTAGAATGATGTACTTGGAGTGAGTCACAACAACATTACCATTTAACTCGATGTCATGAATTCTCTAATTAAAAGGACAAGGTGGGTCCCTGTAGAACAAATATTTACTTGTTCATTACCTTATACATTGTAAAATTCTCCCTAAAATGTCATGTGCATGTTATATCCCAACATATCATTTAGATTGACTAGTTTTGTATTTTTCTAGTGCATCTCTATTATGTATATAGGAGATTGGGGATATTTTAGTGACAATATTAATAATGTTAATAATAGAATTGAAATTTTTTGCTCTCATTTTATTGATTGACTAGAATGTGAAATGAACCTAGGGAATTGATATAATTCTTCTTAGGCACATCTACACTAGGGAGTTTGGATGTGAGAATATCCCACAAACATTATTCAAGTGACTATACACCTCGTTTTCCTATTTAATAGTTCTTTTGGATATTAAATAGTCATAAGAAAGTGATTGTATCTCACCACGTTCTATTTCAATAAAGACACAACCAAAGACCTTGCAATAGTTTGGATGGTTCACAAGATAAAAAAATATTCCTTTTTAGGTTGTATGGCCTCAACGAGTTTACAGTAACAATTATTTAAATGAAAGATGGGAAAGGAATATGAGGAAGTCAACATTAGCTTTTTATTAGTGATTATTTCATAAATGAAGAGGTGTCACTACCATGAGTGGGTGGATGCAATGTGATGATTGGATGGATCAATAACATCATGAATGCGTCTCTGATTTCTATGCATATGAGTATGATAGTCTATAGGAAAACAAAAAATATATCATATAGAAAATGAGTAACCAATATGTGGAATATAAGTACGTTCACCACATTGGTGAATCACAAATTAATCTTACATGCGTTAGTTAAGCATTACACAAGTTCCATTGTTTGAGGTTTATAATTAACCTCTTTTGAAGTTTTCATAAAGTAACAAGGAAACTTTATTTAGTTTATTTTTTCAATTTTCAATGCTAAAGAGTTTGAGTATGAATATGTCATTTCTTTTTTTAGTTTCTCTACACTTAAGAATATAAGATATAAATTTACTTGGGTTTATTTTGCATGACATTTTACTTAGTTTTATAACATTGAAAATAATAAATTTCACTTAGAATTTTAATGGCATGAGGTTGTGATATGGATCTCCTCACTAAGAATATAGGGTATTCACTAATTATATTATTGAAACTATCATTATTGGTTTGATCCATTCATAGGTTGTGCCTTCTCACCATTTTCCTTAGTCACCTTTAATTTTGTAATCATGGCCCATTGGACTCTTTTCTTACAACATTTCTTCCATTATGGTCATATCCAATGTAGACCCTCTCAAAATGACTCTTACTATGAAGATTAATGCCCTAATATGCACCTTAATCATCGTGCTAGTGTACAGTCGTGCTAACCGCTAAACCAAAATCATACTGTAGAAGTGGAAAGCATCCTACCTCTATTTACCTAAATCTCATTTTGTATATTCCTCTCTAATCCATTATCCGTCTCACCTAACAAACCTTCAATAAAATGAGTCGACCCCCAACTTGATGAATAGTGAATCAATGATAACTTCCTTCCTTACACATCCTCCTTGGCTCCCCATTCGTGTATGTGCCCTTGTATAACCCTAGATCAAACCCTTCCCTCTCCACCTCCATACAATCCTAAAAAAAAACCCTTCACTCTCCACCATAGTCCTACTTGGTCACTCATTTAATGAAATATTATTGAATGTAAATCTAGCATAGATCCCTTAACCAATTTGTTATTTTCCTTTAGTGGAACAAAGAGTTTATTTTAAAAAGGATTTTTTTGATTAAAGTTAATAAAATTTTAAAAAGTAATTTATATTAAGTAAAAAAATAAATTTTCAATTATCTATATGCAAAATTCTACTTACAACCATTTATTTTTATTCATAATCTTAAGTGAGGATGTAAATTTTTTTATAATACTTTACAAAAACCACTAGTAAGCTTGGGATCATTTAACTTGAACTATTAATGTTGCAATAAAACCACTCACTCTATATAGCTATAGTTTAGATAACGATCCTAGACTTTGTTCCTAATTTTGAAGATTTTATTCATTGCCGGAGATAGAAAACACTTTCGATAAACTCCACTCTCAATACATAGAATTCCAAAGTTGAAATATAACCATCAATAGATGACTTAGTTTGGATATAATAAGGATAAAAGATAATAGAAAGCAGAATAAATTAGTATAAAGAAGTAAAAAGACTAAACAAAAGGCGTATTATTGTGATATGTTATTCCGCCTTTATGGAAAGTTGAATCCATCATTATTTTTTCGATATATCATGTTCATGATATGTCTTTTTTAGCGTTTCGAACGCTTTTTTTTGGTGTTTTGATGTGTGTTGAGTGGAGATGATTTGGCACGCAAGATATCGTGTCATAGAAGATGGAGGTGAGTTGGATTTTTCTTTTTATTTGGTAAAGCCGCATAATGGAACTTTATCCTTTTATGTTATTGAATACTTTGTTCATTGAATTATCTAATTTCAAAGTAAATGTGAGAACAGAGACAATTTGGCACAGAGCATATTTTT
Source organism: Pinus albicaulis (assembly GCA_034641835.2). Taxonomy (NCBI): domain Eukaryota; kingdom Viridiplantae; phylum Streptophyta; class Pinopsida; order Pinales; family Pinaceae; genus Pinus; species Pinus albicaulis. The sequence goes on from CM076573.1 coordinate 253,592,261, forward strand.
GAATATGGTATCATTCAAAAATGAAGAATGTGGGGTTTTTTTTTTTTTTTTTCATTCTTTTTCAGTAGAAAAATCGTTATTATTTATAGATGAAAGAATTTTTAGATTAATCACATAATTAGGATTAGGTCGACATTTCGAACGAGTTAATGTGGTTTATTCTTAGGACAAGGTGAAGAGACTAATCTATCTCAATCAATAAATAGTGGAGATGCATCATTAAGACTAGCTATTAGAGAGTTAGTAATAAGTTAAAAATAAATTAATTGTTTAAATAAAATCTTGTTTAATTAAAATAAAATATTAAAAAGGGGTTTATAAATTATTATGTAATAACAATAAATAAATTAATTAATTAAAATTAAAATTAAATAAGTAAAATATTGATTAACAATATAAAAGGTAATAAGGGGTAACTTAATTTAATGAATTAAATTAAATTAAAGAATTAATCAATTAATTAGATAAAAATAAATCAATAAATTAATTAAATAATATATAACCAAATAAAAATAAAATAATAACTAAATAAAGATACCTAGAAGAGAATTAGAGAGGGGTAAAAATTAATAAATGAATAAAAATAAAAATAAAATAAATAAATAATTAATTAATTAGAAATAAAAATAAAAATAAATCAATAAATTAATTAAAATAAAAATAGAGTAAAACATAAGAAAAATAAACAGATATTACCTGGCGAGAACCGAGGTCCAGCTCTTAATTTCCAACCATCATTATGCTTGAGATTGTTAGCATGTCGCTCAATTTCGATCGCTTCTCTCAATTTCCTATGGTGGAAGTGATCTACCGTGGCAACGACTTTAGAGTCTTCAATACAAACATGGTGGCAGGATTTTTCCACATGTTCAGCGAGAGTTGAGGTACGAGACCGATTATGTCTAATATCTGCAGCATGCTCCCAGATTCTCTGCCTAATGGATCAACTTGTTTCTCCTATATAGGGAGTTCCACAAGAACAAGGAATCATGTAAACTCCTTTCATGTCCTTCGGGTCGATAGGGTCTTTAAAGGACCCAAGAGAATTTCTAATAGTGTAGAGAGGTTTGAAAGAATTAGAGATATTATTTCTCCTAAGGACATGGGAAAATTTTTCCGTTGTCCCTGGATAAATGGGAGATGGACCTTCGAACTAGGATCCACCCGAGTAGATTTAACACTCAATCTTTTATATGCATTTTGAAAGGCTTTAAGACCTTGAGATCCACTCTAACCATTATTTTCAAAAATGTCAAGAAGATGGGATTTCTCTGATTCCAAGGAGTTTTCATCCGAGATTCTAAGAGCACAAGTCGCAAGAGTACACAAGACCCCAAATTTCTAAGCAGGAAAATGATGGGAACCAACATGAAGATATTGTTCTGTGTGAGTCTTCTTGCGAAAAACCCGATGAGAGATGAAACCATCCACATTCCTCGAGAGAAAGATATCAAGGAAAGGGAGGCAACCATCAACCTCAACTTCCATCATGAACTTGATGGAATCAGAAAGCAAGTTCAAGTGCCCAAGGAACAAATCTAATTTCTCCCGACCATGGGGCCAGATGACGCAAGTATCATCCATGAACCTATTCCACTTCCTAGGGAATAGGTTTATGGATGATACTTATTTCATCTAGCTCCATGGTCGGGATAAATTAGATTGTTCCTTGGGCACATGAAGTATATTGTAAGCTTATTATACTCAAAATACTTTGATCCAATCTATACTAGTGATACTTATTACAAAATATTCAATTTTTTAAACCAAGAAATCTGTTGTTATTTTCACTTTCTCAAAATATTTTCCAATATGCCTTTGTCACTTTCTCTAGTCAAAGAGTCAACTCCCTTCATATTAATGATATATGGTCCAACTCAAGCATGCAAAACTCTGAAGCAACTCGATGCACCGGTAGGCTCATGTATGGAAACCCTCACCTCCTCTCTATGCATAAAATTACTAAATATGTTTTGAGCGAGAAAGGTGTTTTAATAGGCTGGAGGTAGTCAGTAAACTTGGCCATCATTGGATAGTAAACTGAAGTTGTTATTTAGTCACCCATGCAACGTGGAGGTGTTAAATCGAAGTGATTTGATGTATTGAAGGCGGAGTGATAATTACGAGGGATGGAGAAATGATTTCAAAAGGTGGGGACAATGGTCCAAAAGAGGAAACCCTTGTAGATGCCATGTCATTTCAACGCTCCAATATTTCAACTCAAAAATGGAATATTACGTACTAGGGATCGAATTCTCTTGCCCATTCGCTCATTTCAAAAACTGTTAGAGAAAGGACAAGTTCTTGTATGCCATCGAGGAGTTTTGAACCTTGTTCTGCAACTGCTACATGAAGGAGCTACAAGAAGGTTTGCAATTGCTACAAGAGGGCCGAGACTCTGCTATAGGAGGAATTAAAGGGTGAGAAGGGGCCACAGTGGTTCGAATTGGTCTTAAACCTATCATATACATCCATATCTGCTTGAAAAGAAGTAAGTAACATTCACCACCCTTGTTCTTACACCTAATTGCATGAAAATTCTAGCTCGCGACAGTATAATTGTGGAGTAGAAGGTCTCTTTGAGGATTGTAGTGGTTAGAAACAAGAAGATAATTTATTGACAGGAATGCTAACATCATTTTCACTCATTGCTACTAGGGAATTGAGCATTGTCTCACCCCTGAAGTTATTCAAAAAAAAAGGAAACCTTTCCCTCAACTAAAAAAACCAAGGAGGTATAACAACAAAAGAGATGGGGGGAGGATTTAAGAGGAGGGAACCCTCAGACACCAAATGGATTCACCTGCACACTCTTGTAGTAAATACCTTCAAAAGACACCAATGACTAGGTTTCTTTGAGTTGTTAAAGGGGTACGATCATGACCTTGATCGTGAATTTTCCATGGCATTACATTCCCAAGGAGAGGATAGTGGCAACACTATTGTAAGAGGGTTAGCCATCTCTCTTAGCGTTGAAACTATTAGCAAAGGAAACACCCGACCTCTAGGGATTAGATGGAGAAAGGAAGACAAGGCAATGAGTGTCACAACTATAAATAATTTCTTTATTTTGAAAGAGAATCTTGTTGATGATAAGAATTGAGTTAGAAGGGAAATCCTACCTTATCCTTGGGAGGAGGTGGCTTACCATATCCTCAAGTATATCTCCTATGAAGGAATAATGAGTGTGGCATATGCTTACCATTTCATATTACTCCATGAGTTGAGATTCAAGGCAGAATTGCCTCTCCCTCAAAGACTTCATATGCCCCACTTTATCCTACAATAAATCATAGAGATGATTCAAAAGGCGAGGGATGGAAAACACCAACATTTAGCACACCATGGCCTCATAAAATTTATAGTGATGGATTGTTTAAGAAACTTGAGATTCCCTGTCCTATGGACTAAATTTGTGGACATAGATAGGGAGACTTTCATAGGAACACAATCCATCACCCCCGGGGAGACATCAACCTCTAGTATTGGAGGTAAAGAGGGAAAAAAGAGGAGGATACACGAAAGACAGAAGAAGAATAAGAGAGGAAAATAGAGGAAAAATAGACAACAGGAAGAGAGAAAGGAGAAGAAAAAAGTGAGGAAGAAGAAGGGAAGAAACAAGTGGAATAAAGAATAATCCATAAGAAAACTTCTAAACCCCAAGAAGAAAAGGAAAAAA